>BLBF01000022.1:43896996-43912347 GCA_015471245.1 Laticauda colubrina
TTATTATTATTATTATTATTATTATTATTATTATTATTATTATTATTTAAAAAGCCAGTACTTTCGCCTTCCTGTCAGCTTCGCGCAAGCGCAGTGCCAAGCGCTCTGCGCAGCTATGGGACCACGTGGGCGTTTGTTGCTGATCCGGCACGTGGCCTCGGGGCAGCGTCCGCGTGACTATGACAGCAGGAGACCTTCAGGGCGACGCTGCTTACGGTGTAATCCTGACCGGCCCGGAGTCCTCTCGCGGCCCCCCCCCCCCTTCCACCGGTTTGGATTCACTTCTTGAGCTGGGGGAATGGCTGTTGGTGCCGTCGTGGCAAGTTTTAGGGCAGAGGTGAAGCCCCCGCCCCCGGTTAACAGAACAAACGGGAGGGGAGCGCAAGTGCAGCAGAAAAAAAGCCAAGGGACAGTTAGCGTCTCCCCTGCTTCGCGTTCTGGGTTAGCAACCCTAAACTTCCCCAGCGGATGCATTTTTGTAGCATTAAAATCCCTCTGGAGTTGAGCTCTGCTTCTTCATGACTTGGGTAGATGTGAGTATTCCCAAAGAGACAACACTGGAACTGTTCCATTCAAGGAAGCTGACATGAAATCCAAGAATTTAAACAAAATGAACATTAGAAAACCAATAGAATTTTAGCAGTTGTCATTTAAAAAAAGGCTTATATAGAGAAACAAATGTTCAGATAGAACTGTATATTCCTCAACCACCCCATGTAATATTTCATTATTTAATCCACACTGTTGAGTTGGTGGTTCTTTTTTTCACCTGTCCCTCCATTTTTGTAATTGCCCGATTTGGTCTATTTTTCATGGTGTGAGAACTCTCATAAGTGTTCAGCCTGGAAGTGATTTGCCAATGCCTTCTTTCAGGAAGGCTTTTAACTTCTGAGTCTATTCTAGTTTATATATTTTAGGCTTTCTGATACTTTCCCATTCATTAGTCAGGTTGTTTGCTGTTTAAATTTTTCTGGATTAGCCAAGGTTGCCCAAGTGTTGTTTAGCCACACACACACACACACACACACACACACAAACCTTACAAAAGTAAACAGGAACTAAGTTTAATATGTAATGTTTAATGCATATGGTAGGGTTTTACCAGACCTTGAAGCATGTTTTTTATTCATGCCCATTAGCTCAGATCCAAAAAGTTGTGTCTAGAGTAGACCCACTGAAATCAGTCCAATTTCAGCTGATAACTAAACTTTAATTGGTTTCAGGAGCTGTATTCTATTATATACAATATGTTGAAATCCAAATCAATTCTGTTGCTACCAAAATGAAAATGATGAGGCCATTGAATATCGTGTCCAGTAGGCATCATGTTATAATGGCTATGCTGCATGGTTTTTCATAGATCCTCCTGATTTGTCACTTGCCAAATTGCCAAATTTAACATGAAGCACAGGTTTCCATTCTGCATGATAAACATGATTAATAGTTTCTTATTGTTGTTAAGCTACAAGTATGTACATGGCATTCTTTCAATATATAATATTTTATTATGTTCATAGACCAGCACAAAAAATGTCCATGACATGTTACAAAATATTATAGTTTCCTTACACTTATAACTTTCCTCTCTTCAGAAGAATCCTTCTGCCTTTTATTTAAAGATGGAAAAAATAGATAAATCTTATGTTTATATAACACTTGCTTTTATGTTGAAATATTAGCAATTTAGCTCTGAATATTGCTATAAGATAATGATTATCAAAAAGAGAACAACAAATGTGAAGTTTACCAGAGGTCTCTCAGAAATTGTGCTTTTTCCTTCTGAAGTCCTGTTTTCCTGTTTGCAAGTAGTTGTAGATCAAAATATTCATTTAATCAGTTAAAGAACATTTCCTTACTTACAAAAATATTTTTTCATTGTTGATGGTAATCATTCATTTTAAATGTAGTTAATTATATATTTACTATAATTTGAACGTACACATTCTTACATTTTGCAATTACTTGACTGAATCAAGGCTGATATGTTTACAATATTGAACTGTGAAACATTTGAAACACTCAATATTATTTGCTTAAGTCAAAAATCTCATCTATTTGCAAGCAGTTAAGCAAATGTCATTGATACTCCCATTACTAGAATATGTTATTGTATCCAGAAACCATAATCAGACATGGTGAGCTCATCTCTGATATTTCTTCCTTCAGCTCCTGCTTCATTTCTTTTATTTGTTAAAACTAAGATGTAATTATCCACCTTTCCTTTAGGAGCTGAAAATGTCCTGCAATATTTTCCCTTAAGAACAAGCCTATAAAGTAGACTGATCTGGGAGAGTAAGATTGTGGAGCGGTTTAGAAATGCACAGAGGTGGAAGTAAACACTAAAGTAATAAAAGGCAAATCTGTTTGCAGCTTATTTCATAAATAGCAACTCAGTTGAGGTGGCAATATATTTAAAAAGAAGCATTTGAGATCATTCAAAGGGATTCCACCTGTCTATTGATGAGGCTTGGAAGTTCTTATAGTTTCCAAGATTATTTATCAGAGATTACCATTGAAGATATTTGAAATATGTATTTCCAGCTTTCTTGATTTCAAGAAAATCAAAGTTCAAATGTGTATACTAACCCAGTGAACTTCTGAGGTGATTGATAAATTTGAGTCTCCCAAATCCTAGGCCTGAGCCTTAATCATTATATCACCAAGAAGGCCTACAAGTGCAATTCTCAATGTAATGGTGGTGACATATTTGTTTTCCTTCACAAGATGCACAAACTCCAGGCAATGGGATATTCTTGATTTATATACCATTTTTCTAGCCAATCATTGTTTAAATTGTATTTCTCAACCTCCACCATAAAAAGAGGTAAGTTATTTGCAAGGAAAACAGGTGCAGAACTGGAAAGATAATAATTCAGGTTGGAAGAATAAATAGCAATACTAGCTTGCTTCAGTAACTAAGGAATTCCTAGACTCCAAGGCAATAGGCTGAGCTAAAAAAATAGGATTGCCAGTTCTCAAATGGAGATATTTATTCCTGGAAGGAACTGCTCTAATCATGATTTTAACTGATATAAAATATAGAATCAAAGGGCTGAAAGAAAATTTGGAGGTCTTCTGGATCTAGTCAAGCTCAAGGCAGGAGACTTTGTACCATCTCACTCAAATGGTGGTTCACTCAATTTTTGAAAACCTCCAGTGATGGAGCACCCACAACTCTGGGAGGCAAATTGTTCCACTGATAGTTGCCATTGTTAGAAATTTTTTTCTTATTCTAGATTGGATCTCTCTTTAACAAGCTTCCTCCCTTTACTTCTGTTCCTGCTCTCTGGTGCTTTGTAAATGAGTCAATTTCCTCTTCTCTGTGACATCACTTCAAATGCTGGAAGATAGTTATCATGTCCCCTCAAATCCTTCTCATCAATAGGCTGGACATACTTGGCTGCCTCAACTGTTCATAATATGATTTAGCTCCATGATTTAGTCCATCCCTCCTGCCTGTGTGCTTCTCTCCATATCGATATAGTTCCATTCAGGACTACAAGTTGGATGCAGTTGGTCAGACGATTGTCAATGTATCGGGTGGTGGTATTGCCTATCCTATATTATTTTTATCTTACCAAGAAGTATTTATTTATTTTATTTATTTTTATTTGCCAATTGCTTACAAAATAATAGGTATAAGTAAAAAACATAGTTATGAATACATACATATAAGCAAAATAAAAAAAATAAAAAAAATAATAGGACAGGGATGGTAGGCACATTGGTGCACTTATGCACGCCCTCTACAGACCTCTTAGGAAAGGGGTGAGGTGAATAGTAGACAGTCTTAAAGTTAAAGTTTTTGTGGTTGGGAGAAAAAAGCCACAGAGTCAGGTAGAGTATTCCAGACATTGACCACTCTGTTGCTGAAGTCGTGTTTCTTGCAATCAAGTCTGGTGCAATTAACCTTGAGTTTGTATTTATTGTTTGCTCTAGTGTTGTTATGGTTGAAGCTGAAGTATTCATTGACAGATAGGACATTGCAATGTATGATTTTATATACTAGGATCGGACTGAAGGCAGTGTAGTTCTAGGTTTTCTAGGTGTAGAATTTCAAGTCTGGTGGCATAAGGTATTCTGCAATGAGTAGAGGAGTGGAGAACTCTTCTTGTGAAATATTTCTGGACTTTCTCAACTGTTTTAATATCAGATAGGTAATGTGGGTTCCAGACTGATGAGCTGTATTCGAGTATTGGTCTAGCAAATGTTTTGTATGCTGTAGTTATTAGTGTAATATTACCAGAGAAAAAACTACGTAAGATTAGGTTAACAACTCTTAACGCCTTTTTGACTATGTAGTTACTCTAGCACTTAGGTCATTTGAGGTGAGTAACTCATTGACAGAGTTTGGATCATCAACTCCTTGACAGAGTTTGAATCATCAACAAGGTTTTGACTATTCAGCCTATATTTTATTTTCTGATTTTTTTTCAAATATATAGGACAGCATTTATTTGTTGAGATTTGAAGTTGCCATTTGTTTGACCATTCTGATACATAGTCAAGGTCTTTTTGAAGGTTAGCTGTGGTGTTGTGGTATCTGTGGTATTGAATAGCTGTGGTGTTGAATAGCTTTACATCATCAGCAAAGAGAACGCAGTTGCTCTTGATATGATCATAGAGGTCATTTATGTAGAGTATGAAAATAGTTGGTTCTAGAACACTGCCTTGGGGGACACCACTGTTGACAGGTACAGAATTTGATAGGACACTCCCAATTTTGACTATTTGTTGTCTGCTTATTTTTTGTTTCTTTTGCATTTGTTGCATGCTGTGTCGATTGTCTTACTGCCCATGCATTTCATTGATCCACTTATTTAGTCACTTTATCAAAGAAAGCAATAAGGTTTGTCTGGCATGATCTGTTTTTAAGAACTTATGCTGACTCTGAAGGACCTTCTATCCCTGCCTGCACCTGAATGCTTCCCCATGCCTGCTATTTTTTCTCTCAAACGATTGTTAATTTTCCTAAGGGGGTGAAGAGGAGACCTTATGTGTAATTGAATATGGTGGCAGAGACAGTATTGGAAAAAGGAATTATTCTTTTTATTTATTCAGATTATTATTTATTATTATAAGAGTTTGTTTATTATTATATGAACTGTAAATAGCGTCCCTTCAGTATGAACAGGTCAGCGTTAAATCACACGGTTCAGCAAGAGGCAAGTTTGGCAACAGTAGTCATTATTCCAGGTTTGCTAACACCATCACATTTCTTTAAAGTGACTCAGAGATTTGAAATTTCAGTTGGTATAGAATGTAGCAAGCTGATTATGGGTGAGAACCATCACGTTGCATCTGTATTGTAGGTTCTACGTTGGCTGCATGAATGCTTCCAAATGCAATTTAAAGTGCTGGTTATGACCTGTAAAGTATTTTACGGCTTGAATTCAGATTACCTATTGGATGGTATTCTTGTGCAGTTTGACTTTTATGTGCAATGAGCTCAGATAGGATGCTTTGGATCCCTGCTCTTTGAAAGATGAGAAAGACCAGATCCAGGGTTCTCTGCTGCTTCCCCAATTCTGTAAAATAGCTTGTCCAGCAATCCCTGGTAAAAACAGTATTTTATCAACATGTCTTTGCTGGTCCCTTTTAGTAATTTTTTAACATTTATCATAGTAATGTATATATTGTATATTATAAATAAATATATTTTACTATAATAAAATTAATGTTAATTTTAATTGTTTAAATTCAATTTGATTTTAAAAATTATTTTAGAAGTTGCATTCTTGTGATCCTAATGAAAGCAACCAGGAGCACATTGAATGAGACAGAGTACAAGTTAGCAAATACAGTGTTTCACCAACAATATGCCCCCCCAATAGGAAGGCCCATTATGTTTTCTAGACATGAGGTGAAATTAAGCCCCTTCCCCAAAATTTAGGCCTATTTTTAAAAACGTGAAATGGGAAGGGCGGGAAAGGAACTTGCCATTAGGAGTGCCCTGCGGGCAGCCATGCCTCACCACCAGCCGCTCCTAATGTCCCATCATGGTGAAGTGTGGAGAGCTCCCTATCCCTGCCAAGCATCTTTACTGCAGACCCTGGTATAATGCTGGCTGCAGGTTGAGTCAGCGGGCAGGCAGTGGCGGCAGTGTGGATGGCAGCCTCAGTGGTGGCAGGGCACTTTGTGCCACTTCCTCTGCCACCATCACTTGCCCTTCTGCCATCGCCATGGCTTATGCCACGTTCAGAGTGTTGCCATTGGGTAACACGTAAAGGCCGGAGTCCCTGCTGGACATTGCAGCATGGCGGTAGTGGAGAAATGGCCCTTCCAGCAGGTGGAAGAATGGTTCAAGTGCATTCCTCCATCAGCGTTTCAGCTGCTTCACATGCAGGGGAGCCGCCTCTGTAGATTCCACGGTTCCCGCCGGTGGTGGCACCTCTCTCACCAGTGCCGTCTCCAACAGCAGCGGCAGCAGTGACAAGACAGACCCTGCTGCTGATGAGAACCGTCTCCCTCCTGCAGGGGCAACACTTTGCTTGATGGCGGCTACGTCAACAATGTCCTACAAGTCGGTGAGTCATTTGGGCTTCGGTGGGTGGAAGCGGCAGCAGGAGGGTGATGCCATCGTTTCTCTCCCCCCCACACACCTCACTTTGCTTCCCCTCCCAGAGCTTCAGGTCATGGTCTCGTCCCCTGTATGGTCGGGCGCTGTCTTCTTGCTCCAGTCACCCAAAGTGCCCCTGTGGACCTTTTCCTCCACCTGCTGGAAGGGCCACTTCTCTGCTACCGCCACGCTGCGATGTCCAGCAGGGACTCTGGCCTCTGCGTATTGCCCAATGGCAGCACTCTGAATGTGGCATAAGCTGCAGTGAGGGCAGAAGAGAAAGCAACAGTGGCAAGGAAGTGGCGCAAAGTGCCCTGCTGCTGCTGAGGCTGACATCCATGCTGCTGCCCGCCCGCTGATCCGGCCTGCAGCCAGCACCATACCCAGGTCTGCAGCAAAGGTGCTTGGCGGGAGCTCTCCGCACTTCGCCATGATGGGCTGTTAGGAGTGGCTGGTGGTGAGGCATGGCTGCCCGCAGGGGCTCTAGGCAAGGGTGCATGGGGGGGAATTAAGTCACCCCCAAAAAGACAGCCTAGCCATTTTTTCGGGGGTCAAAAAAAACCCAAACCCGCCTTATTTTCTGAGAAACACGGTTGATAAATAATAAACATAATACTAGTGAAGGAACTTGGAAGATAAACCAGAGCCTTGATAGAACATAGAACCCATTTTTCTTAATACAGTTAGAATAATTTATTGAACTATCCAAGATTTTGTGTAGAACAGGAGATATTACCGAAGATCCTCGCGCATTTTATATTAATTGTATGCATTAAACACCACCTAGGGTTTTTTTTTAATATGGATATGCAGAATAGGTGTGATTCTCATTAGGACTACTATGTAAAAAGTGGTTTAATCCATTTTTCCGTAATTCCCAATTAACATATTGACAGTGCCGACTGAAAATTCTAGAAGTCATGATTCCTATAAAAGAAAGAAATCGGTTTAGTTAAAGTTGATTTCCAGGTTAAATGACACCACCTGGGATAGTAGTTTTTATTTTGTATTATTGTAATATGCCTATGCCTGGAGAACGGTTTTTGTAATTTATAAATTTTATACTGCTAGTAGCTTGAAGATTGATCTCACTGAAATATGGTCAGTTTGATTTATTTGTTGAATTGCTTTTCCTTCTGGAAAGGAAAAATGTTGGTTTTTCTTTAACCACTGTGTGTCACTATTGTTCTTTAGGATAGTAACTGCTACATTTTCAAATAATTTGTGGTTTAGCCTATCTTGAAATAGATGAGAGCAACAGATTATGCAAACACCACCAGCAAAGGAGACTGGAAGTCCAAGTTTTATAATACTGTGAAAGGAGGAAATAAACCTTCCTCTGTAAGAAAACTGTTGGTTAATCTCAGTTAGTCAGATAGTTTTCATATAGCTTACAACACTATATAGTTTATTTGTCATATTTAAATCTTTCCTTCCAGGGAGCTTAAGGCAATATGTGAATTTCCCTTGTGCATTTCTGTCGCCATAACAACTCTGAGTTGTAGATCCAAATGAAAGATAGAGGCTGGCTCAAAGCCACCAAGTGAGCTAGGCATCTGAGTGAAGATTTGAATGCTATTCAATCCTAGTCCTAGTCATCTGATGTTCTGAGGTAACAGCATAATAGCTCTCACAATGCCTGAAGAACAAATTGGCCAGCTGTTACACCTTCTATATGCTACTAAAGTTCTCTTCATTATCATTAAGTAGGCAAAACAATTTTTGAATCATTTTTTGAATTCTGTGTTTTGAATACAGAATGCATCCAAAATCTGGGACTCATGACTCCCAAGGAAATGAAATTTGAGAAAGTTATACTACTTCAAGCTGCTGTTGTGGTTGGGCTGCTGTTATGGTCACATGATGGTCATTTGAATATTCTGTGACAGTTTCCCTGCCACTCTCGCAAACCTTTGCTCCTTCCCCCACCTAGAATCAAGGTGCTGACTCAACATGTGACTTTTAAAGAAACAACTTTAAGATACACAATAAAGCTTGGGATATTTTTATTGCTTTACATTTCTCTGACATATAAACATGCACCTGTATCTATATATCTCATCTTTGTTAGGCCCTCAAGGTATATACATAGTGCTCCATTGGGCCTGTATTTCTTCACAGTAACCATGTGAGATAGGTTGGCCACTGTTACTCTATGGTTGCAGATAGAATAGAAACTGGATCTCACTGGTGTCAGTCAAATACATTAGCCACTGTATCTTAATCCTTAGCCATCCTGTTTCATTTTTCAACCGTTTCCTACTCTGAAACTGAATGTAGACTGGCCCCTCCTTCAGCCATGGAAGATCAGATAGACTGTCCTGCCTTAGCCCTCGTGCTGTCATGTGATCATCTCTGACAACTTCCTAGAATTCATTGGAAAAGCCAACCAGGAATAAACTTTTCTGAAATGAGAATGGCAAGGTATCATTTTATTTTTTGTGGTAAAAATAAAATATCAGTATAATCATGCCATGTGGAAAGAAAGGAGAGATGTCATGGTCAGCACCAAATGTCAGGATGTGACAAGGAAGGAGAATGAAGAAGCAGGATAAAAGGGCTGAATGTTTCCAGAATCACAAGGAAAGAGTAAGGGTGCTCCCTGCTAAGGAAATCAATGGGGAAGCCTGTTGGAAGTTAGAAGTTGCTACTGCTTGCACTGATTTTTTACCCACTAGTAGCCATTCTGTTTCACTATTTAATTAAGGAAATACCTGTGTAACAATGACCCAACTAGACATGTGTTGTCTAGTAACATAATAAATGTATTCAGACTTTACATTTAAAATATTCACCTGAACATTTCAGTCTTCCAAGGTACATTGCTCATAATTTAGAAAATCTAGAAGAGTCCTGCAACACTGAAATGAACAAAAGCTAGCATTAAAATGTGCAATGGGAAAAGAACAAAATCCTTTTTTGGATGTCCTTATTAAATAATAAGAATTACCTACTACTAGGAGCCATGGTAACACAATGGTTAGAATGCAGTATTGAATCTGACTCTACCCACCAGCCAGGAGTTTGACCCTGACCAAGGTTAGCTCAGCCTTCCATCTTTCAGAGATCTGTAAAATTAGGATGCAGCTTGCTGGGGGCAATATGATGGCATTTGTAAACTGCACAGAGCAGCTATAAACTGCACAAAGTGCTATATATAAGTTTAAGTGCTATTGCTATTACTACTAATGCCTGATGTTCAGAAAAAGCAACTGACATTGTTCAATGTCTCAGCTGTTATTCAATCCTGAAAGAAGCATGATTGGGACAGTAGGCATGAAACTACTGGTAAGATTAGATACAATATGTAGTAACATGGTAAGGCATGGGAAACCAAAACAAAGTTTTAAAAAAATATTAGGTTTCAAGGACAATTGAGAGAACATGAAAAGGCTCCCTGCAACAAAATAATAAAGAATGTATTATGGCAATCACATACCATAGTGTGTAAGGTATACATGGAAAAAAATGAGGGAATTTTCTGTAAGTACAAAAGTTTGCCTAGTAGCAATGAATCAAAATACAAGCAAAAATTGCTTTAATAAAGTATGGTCCCCAAATCTGAAAGAACTGGAATAAGGTGCCATTTCTCTGATCCCCATGTTACACTGCAAGAAAGCATATATCAAAAATGGGTGGGTTTCTGTATTAATTTCTGTATGAAAGATTCTATACAAAGGGGATAAAGGTATATTGCTATAACAATTTCTGCTGCTGTTAAAAGTATATTAAATGCCTTGAGACACCTCAGGGAGACAGGAGAGAATAAATTCATATTTGTGGGAATATATCTGTTCAGAATATTTGTCCGCTCAGCCCACAACTCTCATTAGCAGTTCCCTAATTAAAAGCTTCTTAAAAAAATAACCTGGGATGTTTTTAGCCAGTTATACTAGGAAGTTGACTGGAGATTTTCAATCATCCAGGTAATGATTTGAAAAGCGCTTTTAGGAACTGGAAAGTTTTACATTTACAGTTGCTTCTGTAATAGCTATGATGCCTCCCCATATCTACAATATATTGTAGAAAGTCCTCATTTGACAAGGAAAGATGGTATTTGAAATCAAACTACTGCACAAAACAATAAATGACACACTCTCTCTTACTCCCTCTCCCTTGCCTTCCCTCCCTCCCTCCCTATTTATCTAATCCACCCATTCATCTTGTGGTTTGATTAGCATAGGTGTTAGAAGATGCACTCAAGGAAAATTCATGACCTAGATATGGCAGAAAATGCAGTGTAATGCTTATTACTATTGGTTCCCAAGGGCCATTTATATAATGAGTTATACATGCATTATACCTGAATATAGTTGTACAAGTCCTGGCCTATTTGTCTGGAATATATCATGTTATTCATAGAGTATGAAAGTGCAAAGTTGCAATGTCCATATAAAGCTGCATCTATTGGGCATAAAATAGCAGGAATCTTTGTGAATATTTAAATAGGAATTTTAGCCATGTAATAAATATATATTAAAAAGAACAAGGAAGGATGAGAAGGATTCAGTATTATTTATAATAGCCAATACTTATATCATTTATTACTTGCAGCTTGTTACATTCAATTCTATTTATGGAGGCTATGTCGAATTTTATTTATGCTGTACATCTCAACAGGCATCTCTTATACTGATCTTCATTTAAATACTCATTCTTACATACTATATTCTTACCTCTTATGTTGGCTTAAGAGTCAAGTTCTCCATAGAATGAAAGGAATTTGTACAGTAATATCATTGTTGAATTTCTCCCTCATTAATAGCCCTCAAATCTATGAATGTAGGTCTATCTGCTACTCTGAGTATGGTACTCTTGAGAAGGCTATCCACATATTAATATTACTGAAAAGGTTGAAAAACAGGACAGAGGTTTTAATAAGCTTTTAAGAAAATATAAAGATATATACATTTTAAAAAATATTTTATTCAAACTAGTTTTATTTTTCATTTTCTATGCCAGAAAGTTAATAAAATACAGTGCAGTTATCAATGATGCAACATTCTTTTAAGTCTGAAGCCTGACAAACTAAAACATCACTAAAAGAAGAGAAGCACTTTGACATATTATTAATTTAGACATTTATAAGGCCACCCAACTCTTCAACAGCTATTAGAGTTAAACTGCAATAGAGTTAAATAGAAAATGCAGTTGTCATGCTTTTAAAAAAAAAAATATTGCGACCATTATGCTTCCAGACATACTTTTACTCAGTAGGTGTGCTTTAACTGGCAATACCAGTCTTGGAAACTGCAGCGGTTACATGCAGCATTGTGAGAATGTCAGATTGAAAGTTTGAAAGAATGTACTTATTGTATATTCCAGTGGATGCCTTTTGAATTCTAATTTTCCAGTAATTTTTCTTCAGTCATGAGACCACACAGATTGACTGTTTGTTTTTCCCCCCTGGGAGAGAACTTGGACTCGTATTACCTGCAATAGAAAATATATAAATAAAGTTTCTAAAAATAGTCACATATAATTTTAAAAATAAAACACTGATATTTTGCTATCCTAAATCATATAGGCAAGAGTTTCACTTTTTGTTTCTGCTCAGGTATTCCTGACCCAGTTGTAAGAGAAACAAACTCAACACACACTCACCACTGAGCATCTTTCTTGCAGCTTTTCCTAATTTGTACATTAATACACATTTACAAACTTTCAAAATATCATGAGAACTGTAAGTATCTTTGAGACTCTTTAATGAATAAAATTTTTATCAATAAGAGTATGCTATTCTCTGGTTCTGAAGTGTTATTTTAAAACATTAGACCAAACTTTTTCAACCTGATGTCCCCTCAACACCTTTCATTCTTGCTGGAAACCCTGGGTATGCTAGCTGAACAAACCTAGGAAAGACAGCAGCAGCCCACCTACATTAGTTCCACCTAAGATCACCCCCAGGCTGTTCCTTTCATCTAGAGATGTTGCCTCAGCAACTGTGATGCTTGCTTATTGCTGCCAACAATTTTGCCTAATTATTCCCTACAAGTAAGCCACAAGCATTGGTGCTGGGAAAGGCCCCCAACTGAGCAAGCAGGAAGAGAGGCAGTGAAGCCTGAGCCACACATTCAACAAACTGTTCATGTGACACTAATGCCACAACTGCTGCATTGCAGCACTTCCTTGTAAAGCCTACAGACAGATTTGTTTATTTCTTTACAATATGGATTTGTAAGGCTGCTTAACTCAGCAACGACTCTGGGAAATGTATAAGTAAAATCATCATTTCTGCAACTAAAACTAAAACCATATGAACACAACATGAAGAACAAACATGCACCATAAAATTGTCATAGTATGATCTGGGTAGACAGAGCCTCGTATCCAGCTACAGTGGAACCTCTCGTCACAAAATGCTTCTGACCATGACCAAATCTGGTTTTGACCAAAAAATCCACAACATTTTTGAATTGGGTCATGATTCAAAAATCAAATACGGCTGCAGCCGATTCCCTTTCTGCGCTGATTTCCCCTTTAGCACCATTTGTTTTTGGTAGGTGCATGCGCAGTCAGTCTAGCTTCTGGTCACGACCAAATCAGGTTGCAACCGAAGTTACGGAATGAATTATGGTCATGACCCAAGGTTTAACTGTAATTAGTTTTCTGGCTTTTTGGAACTCCGGTGATGGGGAAGGATCATAGATGAATGTTTAAACAAGCAGAGTGGCTGAATCACTTCACTTGGATGTCCAGTTAACAAGATTTGTCAATGGAGAGTATCTTAGCTGAAGAGCTTAGCACAGCGTCTGTCAGTTACAACAGAACACTGCCAATCTGATTTTATTCACATGTTTTCAATTTCATCTTCCTTCATAATCTTAAACCAACAGTACAGTCCTCGATTTACAACCACAATTTATACCTAAATTTCCACTGCTAAGCAAGACAGTTGTTAAGTGAGTTTTACCCCATTTTATACCACAGTTTTTAAAGTGAATCCCTGCAGTTGTTAATTTAGTAACATGGTTGGTGAGTGAATCTGGTTTCCCCATTGACATTGCTTGTCAGAGGGTTGCAGAAGGTGATCATATGACCCTAGGACACTGCAACTGTCATAAATACATGCCGATTGCCCAAGCATCTGAATTTTGGTCATGTGACCATAGGGATGTTACCATAATTGTAAGTGTGAAAAACAGTCACAAGTCACCTTTTCAGAACTGTTGTAACTTCAAACAATCACTAAATGAATGATTGTAAGTCAAGGACTACCTGTGTAGACAAAAGACTGTAGTACCTGTGTAGTACTTCCAGTAAATAACAGCAGCTAGATAGATCTACTTTTTCCAAGTGATGGCCATATGGACTATCATAGTGAGCTCAGGCTAGCAGCCTGCTCTAGACTTCTTAATAGGTCAGCCATTGCCTTAGGATATACAGGCATTTGAGAAGAACCCGTCATTGGTCTCTGAAGTTAAGGAGTCTGAGTTGCTGTCTCCACCCAGCGCAAGAGCTCACCAAGCAAAGAAGAGCAAGTACTCTACAAATTTCCTTGCAAGAATGGAGCTGCATCCTCCCATAATGAGCAACACCCACATTGGCTCTACTTAAGTAGAGCAGTAATCCCAAGCCTCTCCATTGGAACCAACTATTGCTAATCCAAACTGTGTGTCATTATACTGATTCTTGAATCTTTTAACTCTGACTTTGGATCTTGGATCACCTGCTACATCACCTAGCAATAGCACTTAGACTTATACTGTTTCACAGTGCTTTACAGCCCTCTCTAAGCAATTCACAGAGCAGCCTATTGCCCCCAACAATCTGGGTCTTCATTTTACCAACCTCAGAAGGATGGAAGGCTGAGTCAACCTTGAGCCAGTGAGAACTGAACTGCCAAACTGTTGGCAGCCAGCAGTCAGCAGAAGTAGCCTGCAGTACTGCATTCTAACCATTGTGCCATCACGGCTCTTGGTGAATAAAAATAAATAAAAATATCTTGCTGTGTTAGTATTCAATTGTTAAAGTCCTACAATATTTTCTAGGCTTTGTCTTGGACCTTATTCCAACTAATCTTTTGCTTACTGCTTTGACCTTGGAAAGGTCAAGGAATTAATGAAGCTGAAATTAACACATCTGTGGGACATTACAGTAGATTGGCAAGGATGAATTAAGTCCATACTGTACATAAGATATTTTCATCTAAGAATCCAATTTAATTAATGGTCAAACAACCTCTAAAAAGAAAATCATTGTCTTTCAGTATTAATCAAACATGAATAAAATATTTTGCTGCATTAGTATTCAGTTATTAGACTCCTACAATATTTTCAGCTATTCTGGGCAACTACCATTGATCTTTAACTTTTATATAAACATATTTTATTAATCACTGGTGCTGTTATATAAACTTAGCCACTAGACAGCAGCATTGAAAAAAATTATAATGCCAGTTTATGGATTTCTCTTTCAAGCTGACCACTGGTTACTTTGTGGAAATATTAATGTACTTTATTAGGCAACAATATGGAAATAATTTGGCACTGACTTTTTCCAGAATGTTTTTCTTCTTCCTAGTCTAGTTTAGCCCTAGTATTTCATGGAAGTTTCTTACCAAGCACCAATTAGACAAGACTGGATAACTGTCAGTCAGTCAGTCAGTCAGTCAGTCAGTCAGTCAGTCAGTCAGTCTGTCTGTCTGTCTGTCTGTCTGTCTGTCTGTCTGTCTGTCTGTCTGTCTGTCTGTCTGTCTGTCTGTCTTTATCTATCTATCATCCATCTATCTATCTATCTATCTATCTATCTATCTATCTATCTATCTATCTATCTATCTATCTATCTATCTA
>BLBF01000022.1:43912357-43954768 GCA_015471245.1 Laticauda colubrina
CTATCTATCTATCTATCTATCTATCTATCTATCTATCTATCTATCTACCATGTTTCTCATATAATAAGGCCAGAACTTATTTTTTTTGAGCCCCGAAAAAATGGTTAGGCCATCTTTTCGGGGTGACTTAATTCCCCCCCCTTGCATCTTTGGGCAGGCAGGCGGCGACGGCTTGGATGTTGACCTCGGTGTTGGTGGGGCACTTCGTATCAGGGTCAATGCAGGCAACACCATATCTGGATGTGCAACAAAAGTACTTTGTAACGGCAAGCCCCCCCATTTCGCATGTTTTAATATAGGCCTTAATTTGGGGGAAGGGGCTTAATTTCATTTCATGCCTATAAAACATGCTGGGACTTCCTATTGGGGGAGGCCATATTGTTGGAGAAACAGGGTATCTATCTATCTATCTATCTATCTATCTATCTATCTATCTATCTATTTAATAAGAATATGTTATGGAGTAGAAAGCAATATAGCTTATCTGATAGATATCAAATACACATTTATTAGGAAAGCTAGGCAGACAGAGACATAGCCCGTTATTTTGTAATTCTGTCACTAGGGGTTGTTACATGCCCTCTGGTCAATTAAATAAAACACATTTACTAAAAAAACTTAGTTGCAGTTTGTGCTATAAAGATTTCTAGTCAAACAAGGTAGACTGTCAATTTCCAAAAGAGGCCTTAAGAGCAGTCATCGGAAACAAACTCTGCAACTCACTGAAGTTTTAATAATAATTTCCATACAATGTAAAGGGAACTTTAACCCCTTGGCCACTTTTTTATGATTTGAATCTGCTGCCTCCCATACATAGCATTGTAATTTTTATTACCAAAAATGATTCTTCATATTTCCATCAATTATATTTTGCAAAGTAGGCTATATAGATATGTTTATTTTAGACTGATCAGGTCTATTTTATCATTTATTACAAAGTTGCAGAGTCAAAAATGTCTCTTCAGAATGAAAAAAAATAGAATGTCACCAAGTACATTCATATGAATTTATCTTCAGTACCATATCTAAACTGAGTTGAGAAATGAGATTAGGTAAACTGCTTCTTTTGTAGCCCTAGAATTTAAATGTTGTGAGGGGTTCCATAGGTCACTTTTAAGATTTTTGCACAAGCTAATATATTACTAGCTAGCTACTACAGGTATTGTTTTTTGTTTTCTCCTAAATCCCAAGTCCCTTGCACAAATTCCTTGGCAGTTAGGAAGGAAAGTATCTCATTTGTATTAGATTGTGGAAAACTAAAAAGACAAAAGGAAACTTTTCTAGTATTATCTTCCACAAGCTGTTATACAAAATAGAACAACAAAAAGGAATTGTTTTTTGTGGAATCTATTCATCATTTAATCTAATCATATATTCATCAGGGTAAAATGGATGAGAGTTATAGTCTCCACAGGTGTGAATCTGCCTGATTTATTCTGTTTCTAATCCCATGTAACCTTTTACCATTAATAATGGATAAAGAAGCCAAAATTATTTTATTCACACTTTTGGGTGTAAGAAAGCAGAAGATTTAAATAAGAGAAAATAAATCTACTTAAAATTCAGCTACAGTATCTCAAAGCATTTCCTGAATGCCAATAACACCAAAATCTGCATCAGCAATTCTAATTGAAGTCCTTTACAGCACTTTAAGCACATATATTGTATACTATATGATTCCTATTCACAGAACTCTAGATTACATTCTACCATACTTCCTTCTTAAAACCAAAAGGATAGTTACTGTATTTAGCTTCTGTTCTTCTCACTTAAAAACCAAGTTATTGAATGAGGTCAATAGTGCCAGGCTTACAGAATATACTTTTAATACAGCCACCCTCTTCTCTCTAAATTCCTACTGTTCAGGAAGATAAATTTAGAAAAAGAAAGGGTAAAAGAGAGGGAGAAAGGAAGGAAATGAGAGCCTGATTGTGTTATGTGCATTCATTGACAGAAACAAAACAAGTCATAATATTTTCCAGGAAAATTTACCTGAATTGTCTCCAATACTATGAAAACTAGCATGGCATTCCTTTGGTACCTTAATGCCCAACAAGTCTTCAGCAATCTCACTAGTAGCAGAATTGGCATCAGCATTCAAAGGTGGAGGTCGCTTGGCCCTTCTGAAAAATCCACTGCCAAACTTCTTTCCTTGTTTGGAATTGACTGCTGTATCAGAAAATTCATCCTTTCTTTGGTCACAGACAGACTCTTTGGATTTGGATTTATGTTTCAGGTCTAAGTGGAATCGGGAAAAAAACTTTTGAGGTTCTGCTATGTTCAAGTTTTGAAGTGGAGGTTCTATATTCGGCAGTACCTGCTTGACTGTTACAAGGTCATTAAGAAAACTATCTAGTCGTTTATTTGATTCACTTTGTTCATCTCGTCCTTCAGGTTTCTCTTGTGATTCGTCCCTCTGACGGCGCATCATTTCACCTGGAGGAATACCTACCACCAGTCCATATTTTGGGTTGATAACTTTCCGGGCCACAGTAGAGGAAGAAAAACCAGGGTTCTCAATACCATGACGGAAAGGAGAGGGAATCTTCAATTCCTTATAAAGATTGACTTCCTCTGAAATGGCATAGAGCTCACGGAATTCGGTGTCAAACATTTCAACGTGCTGCCCACTCAGGCACAAAAGAATATTTCTGTTTATGTGGGATGAGGTCCACGTGAAACTGTAAAACACGGGAAAACCTGTCAGTCTTTTGCTGTCAGGGGAAAAAAACTGCAATCAGAAATCACTATTAAACTTTTAACCTCTTGCTATTCAGAAATACATAATATTTTAATTGATTTGACCCAATCATGTACTTAGGAAAAAAATGATTTTTTTTATTTGTTATCAAAAGAATCATATGAAATATTTCATAAGACTAGATGTATGGCAATCAGATTAGTGTATCTGTCTTTGAACCAAAAAGCCCCCTTCCCCCAAATCCCGATATAAGGAGGAAATGCAAAAAAAGAATGCCTTTATGGTGTACTTTGCTTCCTTCTTCCCTTTTTCTTTCACACTTATTAAGTCCTCATTCCTTCCAAGTGACTGTAGTGAAGAGTGTTAATACAGAATATGATAGTGGAAAGATAAGTATGGTGTTTTTACATTTCTGTTATCCTGTATTTTTCAGGAATTATTTTTGTAGCATTTGTGTATTTTCCTGTGATGCCTGATTGAGTTTTAGCTTCTATTATTTTTAAACAGCTATTTAACACAGATTTTAGATTTTTGCAATTTTTGCTGTATGTCATCTTCTGTGCTTTTAATTGTAAGGTTAATGAAGGTATATATATCACTGAAGATGCCCAACACAGTAGTCCCCAACTTTTCCAGCCTGGCCTGGTACGGGTGGGGGAGAGAGTATGTGTGTGTGTCAGGTGCATGCACACAGACACGCACACAGCTCTGTGTGAATGGCACACACATCTTCCATTTACACAAATGGAGCTTCACACATGAGCAGAAGGTGCTTGTGCTCAAGCATGAAACTCCACTCGCACTACCAGCAAGCACTTGCTCGTGCATGAAGCTCCACTCGTGCAAACGGAGGGCACTTGAGCAGAGGGTGCTTGTGCACATGCACAAAATTCTGCCCGCTCTTTGCTTGTGCAAGTGGAGCTTCACATGTGCATACTTGCCCATCTCTCCCTCAGCCTGCGGCCTGGGGGTTGGGGACCCCTGCCCTAATCTTTTGCAGTATTAGCCTTAGCATAATGCTAGGTGTGATAATAGGTTTTTATCTCTACAGCAGTGTTTCTTAACCTTGGGAACTTTTAAGATATGTAGACTTCAACCCCATTCTGGCTGTGGAATTCTAGGAATTGAAGTCCATGTGTCTTAAAATTGCCAAGGTTGAGAAACTGCTCTACATCATGGATTGACAATCTTTTCAGGCAGACAGCATCCCTGCTGATCTTGGCTACCTAGAAATTTAAAATCATGGCTAAATTTTGTGAGATTTCAATGTACTGAGAACACTAAAATCTTTTGAAATTTTACCACTTATTCTTTAACACTTTTATTTAGTTTTTTACATTGTTACTGAATTTTCAAATTTTAAAACTGCCTATCTCCATACATTGTCTCTAGATTGCGGGGTGGGGGGGGGACACCAATTAGTTTTAGAATGAGGGAGGTATCTAGGGATGTTGAATTCAGAAACATATTCTGCTCTAAAGTTTGGTTTCAGGTTCAAATAACATTGACATCCAAAATTTGAAATAATCAATGCTTTTCAGCCTTCTGTAATAAACATTCGGCTGCAAATTTTCTATTATGTTTTCTAAACTGGGGTATGTTTAATATTGATTGCTGCTCTTCTAGATGCTCTCTATTTGCTTCTCCATTTATGCGAATGTGTATATATGTTTTATTATTTTAGTTGATTTTTATGTGTTGTGGCTGCTGTGTATCAGATGTACATAATATAATTTTTTCCAGAAAGGTTTGTGCTCAGTTTAACATATACAGAGAAATCTAACATATCTGTTTACTTTTCTCCTCATAATAAAGCTTATTATTGTTCATGATGAAATCTACAAATTTAGGAAAAAATGGTACACTAACATTTTTGTGGTTTTTTAAAAATGTTGTCCTGCATTGTTACACAGTGATTTTTTTAATTTGAACTGGGTTCAGTTTTTTTAGAAGCAATGTCACCCAAAATACTACAGTAGAATAGCAAAATGTATATTGCAAGCATAACATCCTTCCAAGTACTAATTGCCTATGAGAGGTCCACAGTCAGGACTTCAAAACAGCAACACCCATATGTATCTGCACCCTACAAGCTGTTCTTGAAAGAATTCTACTTTGGAAAACGGAAACCATATATAATTATCATAACTTACTGTTTAGCCTTCATAGAAGAAACCAACAGGCAAAAAGATTATAAGTCCATTCTCAAATTATTTAAGAGATCTCAGATAAAAGGACTAGGGAAGATGCAGATACAGGATACACAATCCAGAATCCTACCAATGTTATTGGATTGGAGCTCCGATCAGCATCAGTCAGAATGCCAATGATAAAAATAGGAGTTGCAGCCCAAAGCTATCTGGAAAATCCAGAAAGAGAGAAAAGGGTAGGAAAGGACTGACAAAAGATTGTTTGAGTCACAGTAAATGGCTCAAACAATATTTTGTCAGTCCTTTCCCACCCTATTAGTAAATGGATAATTGTCCGATTTTAAATGCTAAATGTTTCAGGAAAAATGGAAGATGCCAAGTTTCTAACATTTAAATATAAATATGGTTTTCAGCTCTGGTTTCCTAAAGGCAAGCCATATATACCTATAAGATCCAGTTAGGACTTTTTCACCATCTACCATTAAGAAACGAGAGGCCAAATTGCCTTGGATCTTCCCTGAGGGCATGTAGAACCCAACTCCAGTCACACAACGTACACGAATATTCTGATGGAAAAAAAAGATACATTAAATAATGTACAAAGGGAGGTTATGATCTCTTATGTTGAAGATAGGCAAATATCTTGGTTTAAGAGCACGTTTGGAGTTTTAGGAAAATATGGTAGGTATGTTCATAAAATGACTGCTGTGGTAACCAAGCATCCATCTATTAGAATTAGTTTTCCCAATCTTATCACTTGATCATTACATCATACTGACTTAGGTAGATTAAGATCCCAAGTGAGCATCAAGACAGATGTGTGGAGGTAAAAAGTAATCACACCTGTTTGAACTTTTTGAGCAGGATCATAAAATGTCTAAGAGAAGATGGGTTCCTCTTTACAGTTAGTCCTTGACTTATGACCACAACTGAACACAAAATTTCGGTTGCTAAATGAGTTTTGTCCCATTTTATGATCCTGCTTTCTTGCCACAGTTGTTAAAAGAATCATTGCAGTTGTTAAGTCAATCTGGTTTTCCCATTGACTTTGCTTGTCAGAAGGTTGTTAAAAGTGATCACATGCCCCTGAGACACTGCAACTGTCATGAATATCAGTCAGTTGTTAGACGTCTGAATTTTGATCACATGAACACTGGAATGCTACAATGGCTGTAAGTGAAAAACAATCATAAGTCACTTCCTTCAGTGCTGTTATAACTTTAGACATCACTAAACTAACTGTTGTAAGTAAAGGACTACCTGTATTTAAAGAAGGCAATCATTATACTTTTTCTTAAGAAAAAGAAATAATGCTTTGGATAGCCTCAGAAATAAGCAATTATGACCAGTATCTAACCAACCATGATCTGGTAAGAAGATTGAGAATAGTGGCTTCTCAATTGCATGGAGTACTGGAGAAAGTTATTTTACCCATTTGAAACTGACTTAAGGATGGTCACGGGGAGGAATGCCCATGGCAGTCTAATAGATGGGGGCTGGGAAATGACAGAGGGAATGCAACTCTTAGCTTTGATTCATCTTTCAGCTATAATATTCCATTGGATAAGTTTGACAACTGGAATAGCAGTTTTTAAGTGTTTCCCTTTCTTTCTCTCAGATTCATTTCAGATAGTATCAAAAACTATTCTTCCTTGAAATAGGAGCTATTATATGGTGTCCCTGAGGGTTCCATTCTGCTTGCAGTGTCTTTCAATATTGACATAGAGCCAGATGATCAGGAAATTCAAAGCCAAGGGCTATCAGTATGCTGCTGATTCTATGCCTTTTTTTCTCTGTGATACCTTCAGGAAACAGTAATGCTTCCCTGAATATCCGCATCACTCAGTAGAGGGCTAGATGAGGGAGAATAATCTGAAACTGAATCCAGATGAAATAAGGATTGTGAAGAGAAATTAGGCAGAAAAGTAATAATTTTTCTTGTTCTGAACAAATGTCACCCTCTCATAAAGAGTAGGGTTATAATTTCAGGTATTTCTAGATCTAAATTCCTCTGTTTGGTTTCCTAGATTGAGGCAAAGGTCCAAGGTATTTTTCAACAGTAGTATGCCAAGGACATCCTTTTTTGGAAGACAATGATTTTAAACCTGTGGTGCATGCTACTACTCTCCAGGTTTAATTGTGGCAATGTATTCTACATGGGACTGAATTGTTCAGTTGATAGAAAACTCAGCAGCCAAGTTGGCTTTGAAAAAATTCAACTAGATCATATTATGCCTGTGCTTAAAGCATTACAGTGGCTATCAGTTCATTTCTGGACAAAATCAAAAATAGTTGCTGCCATCTTCAGACTGTCCATGTTAAATTTATGTGTGTATTTCTTGGCTGTCCATCTTACCATAGGGTAACTCTGGGCGGCTTACAGGTACATATACAGTTAAAACATAAAAAAATTAAAATCAGACATCAAAACCAAGAACACATGCGGAGGGTGGGGGCTGAGTGGGAGAAGGTGGGATTTGTTATTCCCACCTTGGAATAACAATGGGGATCAACCACCTCCATTGTACTGTTCCCCGACTAGTACCCCAAGCTGACTGTCTTTAGAACCTTATGAAAAGATAGGAGGGTTTAGCCAACCTCACAAGGGCAAGATGTTCCCAAGGGCAAGAGCAACAGCAGAGAAGGTCCTCCTACTGGACCCTGTCAGCTGAAATAATTGGGCTGATGGCAAAGGTGATATTCAGCAGGTTCTGACCAGTTCTGGAGAACCGGTAGCAGAAATTTTGAGCAGTTTGTAGAACCGGCAAATGCCACCTCTGACTGGCCCCGTTCATCTATTCTCTGCCTCCTGAGTCTCAGCTGATTTTGTTGCCCTGCACAGGAGAATGGAGTTGGGAAGCAGGTTAGTGGCGGTGGGGAGGGAATGAGATTTTGCAGTAATCTTCCCCCAGGAGTGGGGAGGGAGTGGAAATTTTACAGTATCCTTACTTTGCCACGCCCACTAAGCCATGCCCACAGAACTGATACAAGTGGAACAGGCCAGTTCCAGTGGGGTGAGATGATCCCTCAAGCAACCTGGACGTATGCCATGAAGGTAATCACCAATATCTTGAATTGCATCTTGAAGCATATGCTGTTAATAGCCCTCTTAAATGGTCAGTTGTGATCGACTAACAGACAATAGGAGAAAGGATACTGAAAGATAAACAAGTGCCAGGAGGACATTTATCTTTTTGCAGGAAAGATGTAAATCTAACTTAAGAGTGTTTTACAATGCAATTACTCTACTTCTAAAAGAATCTTAAGGTATAAGAAGAGTTACTTTCGCCTATATGCTTTGTAACTTTCCTCACACATTTGTGTGTATGAGAGGAGAGGTTTTACCCTTTTATTGATCAATAAAAGTTAGATTTTGTTCTTCAAAGCCTCTGCTTAGGTTCATTTTTGGCACATCGTGACCTTATGTTATAGCTGAACCTTACAATATGTTGTTTATTTTGAACGAGAAAAGTATTAAATTTGCTTTAAATCTATTGTATTTATCACATAGGGGGCAGGTTCTCAATATTGAAGAGCAGCAGTGGCTGCCGCTGCTCCAGTAATGGTTTCCATTGTTAGGGTTGGTCCTAGAACTGTCAATTGTGCTAGATCAGGGGTGTCAAACTGGTGCCCAAGGGGCAAATGTGTCATGTGCAGGCCATGTCCATCCCAGCTCCATGAATGTGATATGGCGAGTTTGACACCCACATGCTAGATTGTGTCTTGTTTGGCTAACTGGTTCACTGTCTGTACTGACTAATCCCATCTGGATCAATATTGGTTTGGTTACTAGCAACTTGAGAATTTGGAGAGATGTCAGGGGTTGCAAGAGAAGTTATTCTTAGTCTACTAGAACAAGTTCTCCTCCTGTAATGTCAGCAACAACCAGATCTAGGCAGGGCTAGAAATCTTGGCTTTCTAGAGTAGTGTTTCTCAGCTGTGGAAATTCTAAAAATCTGTGCATTCCCAGAATTCCCCAATCCCTTCTTAGAGTTGCCAAGATTGAGAAACACTGCTCTAAACCCTGACCTCTTACTCAGGAACTGGTTTCTCAACAGAAGGTTTGTAGACATGACTCAGCAGAATTAGTTACTTTATTGCAGACTATTATAAAAGACATAGATTATAAACATTGCATGCTGCAGTCAAATATATGTATCTGTGCTCTAGGGTTTAAAGCCTAGCTTTCTTCCTCCCATCTTCCTGGAAGAAGATATTTTGTTCCTTTTTTTAGGCCATAGGAAGCCTTAAATATTTTGACCTCAGGTTCTCTGCCTAAGAAAGGCCATGGAGGTAAGAAAAGAGCTACTAAGGTTCTTCTTTCTCTCCAAGTCTCAAGAATATTTGATAAAAATAGATGAAATATATTACAGGTACATAATTAACTGTAACTAAGATGGCACTATGTTCTGCTGTAGTTGTAGGAAAAGTGCTGGGAATTAGTAAATATATTGTCATATTGTCCCAGCCTAAAAATCTAGATCATATTATTTTGTTGCTTTGTGCAAACAAGCTACAATCCTACCCCAGGATTGTGAGATCCTCAAATTCCTATGAATTCTAACAATTTTATGTTACATCAGGATTAAAATTCATCTTAATCATTGTCCTTTATTACAATACTACCTACAAGATGGTTTTACAACTTCCACTCCCCTCCTAAATTCAAGTAGGTTTGTTCCCACAGGGACCAACTATCCAACATTTCTACCCAAAATTTTCCTTCTGAATAAAATCTTTAACTTGACATATCATCAATTAAACCTGTGTCCTCTGTTAACAAATTGTAGGATTTTTCGGCATTAAATTATATGAATTATTGGAGACTGGGTAAGATGAAGCAGAAATTTAGAATGAGTGATTT
Source organism: Laticauda colubrina (assembly GCA_015471245.1). NCBI lineage: Eukaryota > Metazoa > Chordata > Lepidosauria > Squamata > Elapidae > Laticauda > Laticauda colubrina. The sequence goes on from BLBF01000022.1 coordinate 43,922,073, forward strand.
ATGATCAGATTATTTCAGAAAGGTTTTGCACTTTCTTTCAAACTCTCCTTAGACAAGATGCCTTAAGACTTTCTGACCATCATCAAGGTTATTTTAGACTTTTGCATGGGCAATATTTTCTATCTCTGATGAAACATGACAAAAAAGCAAACTGTTTAAATGTTACTTAACTATAGTTGAGTTGTAGCATATAGTTGACTTGTAACATATATGAAATGCTGTTAACATGGAAGTTGATACAACTGATACTTGAAAGTTATCATCTAATGTTGATATGAAAGAACAATGTGGATGCTTACAAATCCCACTGTGACATTTTAAAAATGTATTTAATTTTCTTTTTACTTAGCAGAGGAAAGAAAAACTGATAATGATTTTTGCAATTAAAATCACAACTAAATTTATTAACTATAATCAGCTGTGAATTTCCACAAATCAATAAAACAGTGTATTTACTTTGTCATGAAATTTGAAATAATTTTATGATTTCAAAAGAATTAATATTTTCCCTCTACATTTGTCTTCACCTTGTGGTTGGCCTATAAATACATTATACACTGAAATATTATAGATCTCATCATTGTCACTATCACAATTTTCTTTTTATTTCAACAAAGAAAAAGGATGAGAGAGAAAAACGAAGGGAAAATAGAGATGGCAAAAGGAGGAAATTTGAAAGTCAAAGTGAGATTTTTTTTTTGAAAAAAGGAACTACATAATAGATCTGGTTGAATTGTGATTTTAAAAATAAGCTGTAGTCTGTTGTATTTATTTGTATTAAACTATCATATTTGGTAATCGCAACATCTATAAAATTTTATGGAAGATTCAAACCCTCTGTCAAGGCAATAGTTCTTGAATCTGTCCAAGATAAACATGAACAGTATATTGCAGTATTAATCAGGCATGAATTGTATTAATTATTGCACAGTAAATATACCCTTACCCTGATATGGAAATCATTTAGGTCCATGCATTTGCACATCTCCAGGAAGAGTATGGAGCCCTCTTCATCTAAAATCATATAGACTGGGATCCGACGTTTGTATGCTGCATCTACTATGTCTCGGAAGATGTCCCTGTCAGTGAACTGATCCATGACTACTGCAATTATCTGAACATGCACAAGAAGAGAACACACATTTACTTTAAAAAATGTTGAAAAAAGGTGATGTAGGTGATGTCATATCATACATATCCGCACTCCATGCAATGAGAAACAAATGCTTTAACTTATTCAATTTATAACTTCATAGTATAAGTTTTTCTGCCTGTAGAAACCAGTTTATTCTTGTTAAGAGTCATCCTGGGACTTGCATGGATTGTTCTGTGTTAAATACTATCTAAAGAACACCAAAATGTTTTACCCAAAATCAGGCAAAGCAGGCAGGCAGATTGAGTTGCTCACAGAATCATTCAGTGATCTATCTATCTGCCATCAAGTAGCTGAGTCTGTCGCATAAAATTTGCTTTCAGTGAGTCTGTACTGAATCATAAAATCTTCAGTCCTAAGGGAGGTTCGGCTGTGCTTAAAAGCAGAGCCAAAGATCTAAAGACTAGCTAGAAAGCAAGAAATCCAACCATTTCCTGTTTCCTAGCTAATCTAAATCTCCCAGCACAACAGAACAGATGATGGTCGGAAAAAGGAAACACATCAATTTAGCAGGCAAGTTTGCTGGGTAAGGAGTGAGTGGGCGGGGAAGGTTCCCGTGGGCCATATGGGCAGTGCAGCTTTGTATTTCTGCGCAGCCTGGATTAAATGCTTTGGGGGGGTGCTCTGGAGGTGAGATTTCTCTGCGGCCCACCAAAATTTTCTCACAGCCCAGTAGTTGGCAACCACTGCCCTAGGGGCAGTGCTCATCTCAGTTACAAAGCTGAAGTGCCAGTGCTGTCTGAAGACCTCTCCGTGGTCATGTGGCCAGCATGACTAAACGCTGAAGGTGCACGGAACGCTGTTTTGTACTGCAAGGTTGACAGAAGCTGGGACAAGTAACGGGAACTCACTCTGTTATACTACAATTACTACAATAACAGCATTCCGTGTGCCTTTGGTGTTTAGTCATGCCAGCCACATGACCACGGAGACTTCCTCGGACAGCGCTGGCTCTTTGGCTTTGTAATGGAGCACTGCCCCCTGGAGCAGGAAATGACTAGCACATATGTGCAAGGGGAACCTTTACCTTACAACCAATATTGTAGTAATGTATAGCTCCCAAAACAGTGTTGCTTTTGTACCAGGGTATGAACATAACTACATATGGCAATGCATACTGGAGAAATTATGGCTTCTGTCCTCTAGGGCAGTCCCACATAAAGTACATTACAGTAATGCAATTGGAAAGTGATAGTAAATGTGATAGCAAGCAGAGCCTTCTGATTCAGGGACATGCACAACTGGTGCATAAGATGAAGCTGTGTATAGGCCCTTCTGGTTACTGCTGCTTTTCTTCAAGCAGAAAAGGTGAATGTACAAATTGCACACTGGCTCTGAATGGGGAGCACAATCTTCTCAGAATCAAAGATGGAAAACTTCCAGTGTAAAAGCCAGAAGACCCAAACCCAACAGCCATTTATCATTACTAATCTCAGACATACCAGTAGTACTTCTAATGTCCGTTATAACATGTTAATATAAGATATGAGTATGTAAATTTCTAAGTGTTACTCCATTCAACATAAACTCCAGTAGCTTTTCCTGACTACTGAAAACAAGCAATCCAACTACTAAGTGTATATTAACTGCCAGGTTTTCAAAATACATTAGGCTAGTTCGTGGATGCTATATGCCAGTGGTGGCTAACCTTTTTGAACTCCTGTGCCAAAAATTGTGTACACGCCAGCACGTGCACACTTGCGTGCCAGCACCCAGAATGCAATGCATGCCCCCCACACCTCTTGTGCATGCACGCACAATCCCCACCCCCTGCCACCCCCTTACCTGCACTGCGTCTCACAGCTGATTTTCTGGCTGGTTTGAGGCCTTTTTGGCCTCCCAGAGGCTTGGAAAAAGCTTCTCTGCCAGGTTGAATTATAGGCCCATCACAGGCCTATTACTTGGCCTGAAAAGCCTTGCAGAGACTTTTTCCAAGCCTCTGGGAGGCCGAAAAAGGCCTCAAACCAGCCGAAAAATCAGCTGTGAGGTGCACGCATGCGCAGTGAAGTAAGTTTGCCTGCAGCTCATGTGCTGGTACAAATGGCTTTGCGTGCCACTTGTGGCATGCATGCCATAGGTTTGCCATCACGACTATGTGCAAACACAGTCCTTGCTACTTCGATAACAACTGGTATCACTGAACCCATAATCCCTTTAGAAACTCTATTTATTAAAGACTTTATAGTTTCTACATAAACATTGCTTTGTTACTGTAATAAACAGCCCAATGAACTTAAAAGCAGTTTTAATATTTTGTGACACATTGCCAAGATCTTACCCTCAAATTCTAAAAGTGATAATGGTAAAGTACTGGAGTACTACCGTGTTTCTCCAACAATACGGCCTCCACCAATAGGAAGCCCCACCATGTTTTATAGGCATTCAATTTATAAAATCGAATTAAGCCCCTCCCCCCAAATTAAGGCCCATATTAAACATGCAAAATAAGGGGGGGGAATGGTGGGAGGGGCTTGCATTTAGGAAGTACTTGTATGCCTGGATATGGTGCTGCCTGCGTTGGTGGGGCACTTCATACCGGGAGACCTTCCGCCACTGTTGCTTTTCCTTCTCCCTTGCTGCTGTGGCATTAGAGGAACACCGCGGCGTTTGGTGCAGCCAGTCAGGGCTCCTCCCTGCAACCGGAGCCCTGAGGAGACACTTGGCTTCAGGCGCTCCCATCGCCGTGTTCCGAGGGAAGGCACTCGCCCAAGAGGATCTCTCCCTCTCTCTCTCTCTCCCCGCAAGGTCTGCGCTGCGGCTGAGGAGGAGGCGGCTGCAGCCAGTTCCTTCTGCTTGCTGAGAGTTGAGGAAGCCGCGGCTTTGCACAGCAAGCAAAGCGCTGCTCATCCGCGCAAGATTTGGGAACGAGGGGCAGGAGGAGACATGCACGCACCCACAGCTCGCTTTCCTGGCTCTGCCCAGCCCGCACGGCTCTGGTGCAGCCCTGGCGGGATGGGCGGAGGGTCCGGTGGGGAGGCGCTCACTGCCTTGGGTGCCCCAGGCGAAGATGACAGGTGGGCCCTCCTTCCCGGTGGCAGAGCTCTCACCAAGGCAGCGAGCGCCTCCCCGCCGGACCCTCCGCTCATCCCACCAGGGCCGCGCCAGAGCCATGCGGGCTGGGCAGAGCTGGGAAAGCGAGCCGCAGGTACGTGCATGCCTCCTCCTGCCCCTCGTTCTCAAATCTCACCCGGGCGAGCAGCGCTTCACTTGCTGTGCAAAGCCGCGGCTTCCTCACCTCTCAGCAAGCAGAAGGAACTGGCTGCAGCCACCTCCTCCTAAGCCACAGCGCAGACCTTGCGGGGAGAGAGAGAGATCCTCTTGGGCGAGTGCCTTCCCTCGGAACGCGGCGACGGGACCGCCTGAAGCCAAGTGTCTCCTCAGGGCTCCGGTTGCAAGGAGGAGCCCTGACTGGCCGCACGTGGCTGCGCCAAATGCTGCGGCATTCCTCTAATGCCACGGCAGCAAGGGAGGAAAAGATCTCCCGAACCCCAAGATGTCGCTGTGCGCCCACCGGAGGATGCAAGGGGGGGAATTAAGTCACCCCTGAAAAGATGGCCTAGCCGTTTTTTGGGGGGTCAAAAAAATATAAGGCCCGGCCTTATAAAGTGAGAAACACGGTAGATTCAAGAACTTTTATCTTCTTCCAGAGAACTCTGTTAAGTATTTATTAATGTCTGAACCTAATTTTTTCCTTAGCCCAAACACGATCAACCAGATACTCTCCCTTGATAGGATAATTGCATTCAAATGTTCTTAGAGGGTGTCTTTTATATCTTCCAAAATCATTATGGGCAATATATAAAAATGAGCTATCAGAAGAAAGAGATGAAAGTGTGGTTTCATTATGGACAATATATAAAAATGAGCTATCAGAAGAAAGAGATGAAAGTGTGGTTTCATTATGGACAATATATAAAAATGAGCTATTAGAAGAAAGAGATGAAAGTGTGGTTTAATAATTTAAAAAATATTAACACGATCTATGAATTCTTAATGTCACTTCCATTTATTTCAATTTGGTTGAATGCATAAGGAAAATGGCTGCACTTTATAATAATTAAAATAGTTCACCTGATTTTTTAAAAAGTAAATTTAGGATCTGTGTACACTGAGTCAGAGAAATTTCTATGGAATAATGAAAAATTTGCTTGTGAAAATTACAAAAAACACAGATCACTTCAAAGAACATGTTAGGGCTTGTTCTGTAGAGTTGGTTGATACTATAAGCTCCTTCCAGAGGCAAATTAAGCAATCTTTCTTTAAAAAAAAACCAGAACTTTTGTCAGCTTTAAGCCGAAAAAAAAGATAAAGTGCTGGTTTATTAGAGAAGGGACTTTAGTGGACATGAAATGTTTCGGGCCTGGAACAACATTCATTCAACTTATTTTTGTCAATCTAAATTAAACTTTCTCTAGATGTCCCACAATGCTTGTTGCACAGACCCGCGCACACCATAGTTTATGCAGCTACTGTGTATAAATTATAAATTACAGCGGCAGGTGTCACAACATGCTGAAATTGATTAAACAAGATTTCGATTCCTGGCGAGGTGCAAACGCTACCTTTTTGAGAGGTAACGTCCGCGTCGGTGAAGGAAAGGAAGAGATCCCTCACTCAAGTTGGAGGAATTATGGGACAAGTTAGCTCTTACGTCGAGGTAGGTCTTAACGGCAGAAGACTTCGCTGGCCCTTGCTTGGCTGGCTGGCTGGCTGGCTGGGGAGCTGCCCTCAGATCGGAAAGGCGCAAAGGCGAACTACCCACCTTCTTCGCTTGCTGAATCGTTTCGCGCACCACTTGCTTGACGTGAGGCGCCTTGTCTTCCTTGCGCGGGTGCGTGTACAGAGCCAGACGCGTGGCTCCTCGGTAGAAATAGTTATGAGTCCACCCCATGTCCAGCGGAGGGATCTCCGTGTCGGAGCGTTCGGGCCAGTAAGACAGCGACAGGGGTTTCCCCGAAGGTCCGGTGACCGTTTTGCCAGCTTCCAGGTGGGCATCGTAAGCACGCCAGCCGTCCCGCAAGACCTCCAACTCTTTGCTGGAAAGGAAGTCAGGCTGCTGCCCTGTCTTCAGCTGCGACTTATATGCTTTCTCCCCGCCGGCCACGAGGACCTCTAGTGCCCGCCGTTGCTCCTCGCTGTAGTAGTACCGCGGATTACGTTCACTGACCCGTTCATTCACGTGAGCATCCTCCAGGCAAAGAATCTGCGACTCCGCCATGCTCCACGTCGGCGCGATTCACTCACTGTGGAGTTGCAGCTGCCAAGCGTACTTGGATCCGGGCAGGGCGGGAGGAGCTTTCGTAAACCGCCTCCCCGTACCTTGAAAGGTGAAGATGACTCGGCCTACGTAACTTGTTCTCGAATCTGCCAAATCAGCTCTTCTCCTCACTCAAGCGAAGGTATTTGTTCCAAGAACAAACTTAAAACTTGAGCAGGCAGATTACTCTTCAGTCAGTATTGCTCAACTTCAGCAACTTTAAACTGTGAACTTCAACTCCCAGAATCCCCCAGTCACAAAAGTTTTTTGAAAAACGTTGCAGCTTATTTAATAAAAGTACGGAAACTGACAAGACAGGGAACACATAATTTATTTCAAAATTAATCTGTTTTTTAAATTAAAAGACTGACATTGTTTCAATTTGAAAAAGCGAAACTTGGGGGAGGGATGTGGAGGAGCATTAGCTGTATCAGAAGTTCAGAACATATTCTCATCACCACCTAAGACCACTGAATACTAATACATAGATTTAAATCATCTGATCTTTTAAGCTTTTAAATATTCAAGACTGATTTTTGTAATCTGGCTCTATAATGTCATTATAAACCAGAATGCGTGCCATTTGATTTCTAAGGTTATAATGAAGCTACTGATGTTGGTTTATAAACTACTGTGTGAATTCAGATAGTTGCCTTGTTCAGTAAAATATGCCAAACAGCCTAGTTTACTGTGATGTGTGACACTAAGACCACATCAGCCTGATAAAACAGTGTTATGGTTAACATAATATTCACTTGACATCCCTACATACACACCCAAGGAATTTATAATTGTAATGGCACAATATTTCATTAAAGGTTGGACAAATTGCCTTCTATAGTAAAAACATTTCTAACAGTATAAAATATTATAGTGGGATAGTATTGTATGAGATTAATGGGTCTATAGTAATTCAAGTGCAATTGCTAATATTTACCGTGTTGAATTAAGGCTATAAATGAGGGAAATCATGAATTTCAGCTAATTTACTAAAGACAGTACCTGAGTTTTAATTGCTCACAAGTATTTAACAAAATTTTAGTTTTGTTTTTACAATTATTTTAATATTTTCTAGAAAGCTTTGTTATAAGCCCATTCTTTACCATTGTTTAAATAAACAATCCAATTTGTGACTGTCATCTATTAGACATATTTGTATAAATTGGGGTTGCTGCAGTAACTTAGGTTTTGTGATATGGTGAAATTCATTAAAGGAACTCTTCTGAGTAGTTTATAAAAGCACAGCCATTTGCTGGGGGTTCCAGGAGAAAAGAAATTAGAAGTTGCTTTTTTTCTGAGTGAGTAAAGTAAAAGTTATTGGACGGCTAAGTTTGAGGAATCAGATATAAAACTGAGAAAGGGGAAACAATAAAGTAAAATTGGCAGAGAACATTTATTTAGTTGTGTGATGATTGCCTTCTGCAGTTGTGAGTGCTTCATAACTGGAGATTTTCAAAAATAGGTTGGACAACCATTTGACTGGGATGGTATGAGACTCCTGCCTTGAGCAGGATGTTAGGCTAGAACAGCGGTCGCCAACCGGTGGGCCGGAGACCACTGGTGGTCCATGAGAAAATTTTGGTGGTCTGCAGAGAAATGTCCCCCCTAAAGCACTCCCCCCAAAGCAATTAATCCAGGCTGCGTGGGAATACAAGGCTGTGCCGCCCACATAGCTCGCCCACCCGCTGTCCCCCACCCTTTGGCTGAGCGCAAACCTTACCTTGAGTAGAGCCATGCGAGCTGGAACTGGAAGGTGAGACCAATGGTGGGAAAAGGAAATCCACCCCAGGGTGGCTTGCTGACATTGGTGGGAAAGTCAGTCCCATATTCCAGAGCTGCAGTAGTCACAGGACTGGCCCTTTGGTCATCCCACAGCAGTTTCTCCAGTCCATGGCAGGCCAATGCACCGGGTGGAGGAGCAGTTGCTTCGGGATGACCAAAGGGCCAGTCCTGTGACTACTGCAGCTCTGGAATATGGGACCAACTTTCCCACCAACATCAGCAAGCTACTGTCAGTCAAAATTCATCTTAGTGGTCCGCGGGATTTAAAATTATGAGTTTGGTGGTCCCTGAGGTCCAAAAGGTTGGTGACCCCCGGGCTAGAAGAGCTCAAAGGTCCCTTCCACCCCATGATACTGTGATTGAAAGATTGATTAATTGAAGGATGTGGAAGAGTTGTTATTAGTTCTACTCTGAGCAGCACATTTGATTTTTGGGTATTTTTTGCATCTCCTCCAACTCCCTCTCCCCCTCCCTCCCCCCCTCACCCAAACTGCTGGTTTTAGGATGCAGATCTTAGGCACTACTACAATAAACTGTTTTAAATCCCAATAATACTATTTTTATTAAAAAATCTCTGATAAAACTGGGATGGGGTGGTACAACTCTCTTAGTGCTTCTTGAACTCTTGATGGCTTCCTGCAACAGTTACCTTTGGGATGAATTTCAGGGTTTATGGACCAGTTGTATCTTTTGTATTTTTAATTCTTCCTCCTATTTAAGAATAGATAGGGGTACTTTAAACATCTATCTCTGGAGGCTAGCCATGAGATCCTAGGAAAAGGCACATATATTGTAAGGCATTGTTGATATATACAACATGAGCACCTTTGCCTTGTCAAAGAATTTGTTTTCATTAAATCCAACTGCAAAGTATAAAATTCAAAGTGCTATAAAACTATTCTGTATTATTATATGTTAAGTTTTAAATACCATTCTGATGTTGTACCATTGCACAAAACAGTTGATAAATCAGTAGTATTTTCTGTATTACTAATCTTCCTTCCTTTTCTTGAATGAGAAAGAACCCTCTTTCTCTTTTTGAAGGTTATGTGTTTCTTGCTTTCATACGTGCATTGGACATAGCTATTAGAACAAAGTTTGAATGAATTATATGAATAGCCTCTAATAACAAAAAAGAACAAATGGGAGATGAATTAAAATTGTATCTTTATGGTAAATAATATTAATTTAACTATTATTTGAAAATCACATCCATTTTGGCTTTATTTCCCCACTAAAACAGGGGTGTCAAATCTGATCACATCACAGGCCATATTGGGATGTATCGAGATTGGTTTTGCCCTTGTGGGGTCGGGGTGGGTGCGGCCTATGCAGGTGGTATCTGGCCCATGGGCCACGTTTGACATGCCTCCCTAAAAGATTTGCTTCATATGTTCACACCTAATTTGTTCAGTAGCTATTCCTATAAATTAATTGAATATAATTGAAAATGCATCTATTTACACTTTTTGCAAAAGTATTTACATGGATTTCCAAGTATTTAGATGCTTATCTATTTAGATGCTATATCTAAATGTCAATGTCAATGTAAGCATGGTTGGCTGTGGAATTTTGGGGGTTGAAACGCACACATCTTAAAGTTAACAAGTTTGAGAAATATTGATTTATTTATTTTTTATTTTATTTGGTTTGTCAGTTGCTTACAAGATAATAGGTATAAGTAAAAACATAGTTATGAATACATGGATATATATAAGAAAAATAAAAAATAAAAGAAACAATAGGACAGGGACGGTAGGCACCTTGGTGTGCTTATGCACACCCTCTACAGATCTCTTAGGAAAGGGGTGAGGTCAATAGTAGAAAGTCTAAGGTTAAAGTTTTTGGGGTTTGGGGAAGAAACCACAGAGTCAGGTAGAGTATTCCAGACATTGACCACTCTGTTGCTGAAGTCATATTTCCTGCAATCAAGTTTGGTGCGATTAACCTTGAGTTTGTATCTGTTGTTTGCTCTTGTATTGTTATGGTTGAAACTGAAGTATTCATTGACAGATAGGACATTGCAATGTATGATTTTATCTACTATACTTAGATCGGACCGAAGGCGGCGTAGTTCTTGGTTTTCTAGGTCTAGAATTTCAAGTCTGGTGGCATTTCAAGTCACATCTGCAACGAGTAGAAGAGTGGAGAACTCTTCTTGTGAAATATTTCTGGACTTTCTCAACTGTGTTAATATCAGATACATAATGTGGGTTCCAGACTGATGAGCTGTATTTGAGTATTGGTCTAGCAAATGTTTTGTTTGCTCTAGTTAGTAGTGTAATATTACCAGAGAAAAAGCGACGTAAGATTCGGTTAACAACTCTTAATGCTCTTCTAAACTGTTCAACTACCTTTCTTCAACATTTTCTCCTTTTGTCTTCCTTAGTTTGAAAGTTGCTCTGGTTGTTAGAGAAATAAGAAAGAATACTGGGAGATAATTTCCTCTTTTTTTGTAGAAAAGCTACAACATAAAGAGAACCAGTGGGTAGCTTAGCCATGACCTCAGGATATAGGGTTCTGTGGCCTACCTTGTTTCAATTGCTTTGTTCCCCTGAGCTTACAGAAATATAAGTAGATTGTTAAACGTTTTGGAATTCAGGTCTGAAATAAATGAAAAAAAAATAATTATCTAAGTGTCCCCTTCTTTCAGTTCCTGTCCAGTTCTCTTAACATATAATCAACTCATCTCTGTGTTTGCCATTCCCAAATTGTGTATGTTGGCATTCTGAGAGCTCCATACTAAAGACCACCTGACTGAGGAAAGATGCAATTTTAATACAAGCCAGCATAAAATTTGCTTCCTGTTTCCTTATTTTAAATTTTTCATTATTGCACGAAAGAACGTTCTCTGCCTAAAAACCTATGCAAGTTGTGAATTTGCAAAGCTAGCAGCCTTTATAAATAAGAAATGTTTAAAATGCTGCAAATATATTGTCTTGTTTCATTGTTATTTTAACTGGTGTCATGATTGTTTCCTGTTAAGGTCTTGAGCCAGCACTGCTGTTTTCATCCAATAAATATACATTTGAAAATAACAGGATTAGATATGGTTCTCTTAGGAATGCAGCAAAAATACATCTCTATAAAGGTACCACTTCTATGTCATTCAATTTTCCTTACTGTGAAATACAATTTAGTTATTTTGATATGAATAAAATGCAAATTCTAGAATCTAGAATAAGCATTAGGCATTTCTGTCAGAAGTGACTGAGATGCCTTTTTAAACTGTTGTGGTAAAGTTATTTTATTTGTCAGTTTTACGTGATGCCATCTTATGTTAGCAGGTACTTGTGGAAAAAACTCAGTATGTCTACTTTAATAATTCAGAACAGGAAAACTATATCACTAAGAAAATAGCTCACTTTGAAATATTAATGCACATTGTATGGTGCACTGTAATGTAAAACTCTGGACTCCAGATTTCTACTGAATCATTGATAACAGACGTTTATGTTAAAGTTTAGATCAGGGAAACCTCATTTTGGCTCTCCAGTCCCTTAAGCCCATGTCACACTGAACCAACAGATGCAAAGAGGATGTAAAACGGACAAAAAACCTTGCCATCCGTTCGAAAACGCGATGTACTCACTGTCTCTGTTTGGCTTCCTCTCTATCCGTCCAGCATCCGTTTATTGACGTTTCATCCGCTCCAAAAGTTTTAGGCTGCCCAAAACTTTTGTGTGGAAAATGTATCCAGTTGGTCCGTTCGTCCATTCTGCACCTGCTACGCATCCGCTAGGCATCTGTTACGCATCCGTTACGCATCCGCTGCGCATCCGCGCAACTCGCATCCGCTCGGACACAGGGAGGAAGCGGAACGGATGCAGAACGGATGCAGAACGGATGCAGCATGGAAACAAAGCGTTTAAAAGAGGAAAAAATGTTCGCAGAGGGGACCTATCTCAGATATTAAGGATGTCCAGAGGATGCCTAGAGGATGCCTAGCGGAAAACCTATATTTTCTATAAAAAGGGGGAGCAACTCATCTGCATCTCACTTTCAGAACAGCAGCCCAGTGGTGCAGACCTCTGCAGCCTTCATCTGACTCTTCCTCTTCCACAGCATCCAGTCATGTCCACCGTGGATTGCAACAAAGTCCTTTCGGCAGCCACCATCGTTCTGCAACAGTGCGAAGCCATCTGCAGGCTCTGTGAACTCTACTGCGAGAAGAAAAAGAGGCAGCCAAAAAGAGTCTGGGTCCGATGATGGTTCGCCAGAAGAGCAGAGGACGGATTGTACAGCAAGCTGATGGTGGAGCTCAGGAACGAAGACACTCGGGCGTTCCAGAACTTCATGAGGATGCCTCCAGCCATGTTTGACGAACTTGTGCAGCGGCTGACACCCAGGTTGACCAAGCAGAGCACCAGCTTCTGCCCCAGCCTGGAACCTGGGCTCAAGGTGGCACTCACTCTGCGCCACCTGGCCTCAGGGACCACCTACAGGAGCATGCAGTATGGCTGGAGGGTGCCATCCAACACCATCAGCATTGTGGTCAGAGAAGTGGTGCAGGCCATCATCGAAGAATACAAGGAGGAGCTCCTCCAGTACCCCTCCACTGAAGAAGGATGGAAGAAAGTTGCAGAGCAGTGGTATCAGAAGTGGAACTTCCCACACACCGTTAGAGCCATAGATGGCAAGCACGTGGCCTGCAAAGCTCCAGCCAAGTCGGGGTCCACTTATTTCAACTCCAAGGGCTTCTTTAACATCATCCTCTTCGCCATGGTCGATGCTGACTACAAGTTCATGTACATCGATGCTTCAGGCAACGGCTCATCATCAGATGCCCAGGTATACAACGCCAGTCACCTCAAGGAGGAGCTGGAACGCAACCTCATCGTGGGCTTCACAGATCCAGACCCCCTGCCCAACGACACACAAGATATGCCCTACTTCATCGTGGGGGATGACACCTTCTCCCTCACAACCTACCTCATGAAGCCCTACACCTCCAGACTCCTCACCCGTGAAGAGAGGATCTTCAACTACAGGCTGTCCAGGGCAAGGCGGGTGGTGGAGAACGACTTTGGCATCCTGGCCAACAGGTTCCAGGTACTTCTCACCACCATGCAGCATTGCCCAGAGACCGTGAGGAGGATCATGGAAGCTTGCTGCATCCTGCACAATCTCATGCGCACCCGCTACCCAGTCTTGCAGAACAGGCTCATGGACCTCCAGCAAGGCAATGGGGACATGGAGCCTGGGGAATGGAGGCAAGGGCGAAACCTGATCGACATTGAGGATGTGCAAGGCCCCAACAGAGCCTCACATGAAGTGAAGAAGCAGCTCAACCTCCTGAAACACTGGTGCAACTCCCCAGCTGGAGCAGTGGAGTGGCAAGACAGGATGGTAGATGCTTAATGGATGCTTCCTTCAGCCTGTCTCATCACACTGATGAGATTGTGCCATGTATGTTTGGTTGGCCTACAATGAACAGGGCGTTTAATAAAGAGTTGTGTTTATGTTGACATGCGTGGATAATTATTACATTATTATTGATAATAAAGGGCCATAGGTGTGGCACCTGGGAGGGTGGACCATACAGTCCCACTATGCTTGAACTGGAGGTTTATCTATCCCACTGCTATCCTAACCCATCCCACAGCTATTACCCATCCCACAGGTATCCTGACCCATCCCAAAGCTATCCTTACCCATCCCACAAGCATGCAAAGGCTTAAACCATTTCTAAAAGTTTCCACCAAGACTTTATTAAAAAAAAAAGAAATGAAGCAAGTGTGTGAATCATAAATAGACTTTATTAACAAGAAGCTATAAAACAAAAATGAGTCTCTGGCACTCCTCTTGGTCGCTCAGTCTCAGGGGTTAAGGGTCCAGGTGCTGTGGAGGTGGCTGGTGCTGGAGTGCTTGTCATCAGCTCCTCCAGAAGCAGAAGCAGCAGAAGCCCCAGCCCCAGAAGAGCGAGCCCATGCTGCAGAAGCCCCAGCAGAACCAGAGTGAGGGCCAGGGGGTGGGATGGTAGCCCTGTCCCTCTTGCCAGGGCTGGCAGCAGATGGCTGAGGCTTTCTGTGCTTCTGCATGGTTGTGGGGTTGCTGGCTGGCAGGAACCAAGGCTAGCAGCAAGGCTGGCAGGGAGGCAGGCACCAAGGCTGGCAGGAAGGCTGGCAGGCAGGCAGGCACCAAGGCTGGCAGGCAGACATGAACCAAGGCTGGCAGGAAGGCAGGCAGCAAGGCTTGCAGGCAGACCAGCTGGCAGCAAGGCTTGCAGGCAGGCCAGCAGCACGGCTGGCAGGGAGGCTTGCAGGCAGTCTGGCAGGGAGGCTTGCAGGCAGTCTGGCAGCAAAGCTGGCAGCAAGGCTGGCAGGCAGACATGCAGGTGGGGCTGGCAAGGCAGCCAATCCGTCCTGCAGCAGGTCTTTCCTCTGAATGGCGACCTGCTTCCAAGCTGCTTCCGTTATATCCACGGGGCTGATGCAATGCATCCCCCCCGCATGCACAATTAACGCCAGGCATCCGCTAGGCTTCCGCTGTGCATCCGCTGTGCATCCGCTGTGCATCCGCTTCATCCGCTCGGCGTCCGCTCTGCATCCGCTGTATCCGTTCCGCGTCCGCTTCGCTGAGCCCCCCCGGAAGCCCTGCGGTTGCGCCATCCAGTCCCATCTGCTTCCATCCGCTAGGCTTCCGTTCCACATCCGCTTTGCATCCGCCCTGCATCCTCCCCGCGTCCGTGTTACCAGCTCCGGTTATGCAAATTTTTACCCCTTTTGAGAGCGGATAACAATGGATGGAACATTTTGCTCGTCCGCTGTGTCCTTTTTGCATCCGTTGGCCAGTGTGACATGGGCTTTAACATGTAAGATTCCTCTGCTTTATGAGAGTTTCTACTAAGAACAGGTTGAGAAAGGGATTTGCAGTTATCCCTCTTTTGTTAGAAGATTGTACAGGTGGTCCTCGACTTACAACTACAATTAAGCCCAAAGTTTCTGTTATTAAGTGAGACATTTGTTAAGTGAGTTTTGCCCCATTTTACAACCTTTCTTGCCACTCTTGTTAAGTGAATCACCACAGGCATTGCATTAGTAACACAGTTGTTAAGTGAATCTGGCTTCCCCATTGACTTTTCTTGTCAGAAGGCCACAAAATGTGATCACATAATCCTGGAACACTCAACCATCATAAATATGACTCAGTTGCCAAGAGTCTGAATTTTGATCACATTACCATGGGGATGCTAGAAAAGTCTGAAAAATGGTCATGTCACTTTTTTCATTGTTAACTGTAGTAAGTCAAGGAGTACCTACACTACCCTATTTTCTTTTGTGGTCTCTCTCCTTTCCACATTACAGTTCCTAGCTGATAACTCAGTATAGGTAGAAACTGTGAATTTGGGGCTTTTGTGATCAATAGAAGTTCATGGTACAAGGAGGAATTTCTAGGCAGATCCTCCAGCCCAAGAGGACCTCAGTTCCCTGAATGTAAGCAATTGTTTGGGATTTATGCATTTTATGAATTTATACCCAGGAACTAGAATTAAATAATAGGAATAGGGAAAGGAGGAAAGAAACACATGTATATTCAAATGAATAATTTATGTAAATCACAAATAGGGAAGAGAGCCAAATAATGAAATGATCCGTGGTTCTTAACCTCCTTACAAAAAATAGTCATGTTTGGTTCCACGGAGGCTGAGATGCCCATACTGTCGTGACTGTGGTGCAACCCTGCTAGAGGACCAAAAGATGGCAGCTTTATCTCACTGTCATTGTTAATCCTTTGCAGAGTCTCTCAATATTATTAACATTAGAAGTCCTCTCTATACTGCTGCATCTCTCCTTTTGGCAGTCTCATTCTGATAAAAAGGAGAAAAGTAAGAGAAGCATTCTCTAAAAAGTAGGCAAAAGAAATGCATTCACTTCAACATACAGGTAAGGGGTGAGGGTGATGGACCAAGAAAAACTACCAAGAACTATCTAAATTATCCTCTGCAACATGAGAAAGACAAAGTGAAGAAACAAGGACAAAAGCTGTCAAACTAAAAGTTTGACACTAAAAGGCTTTTCAACAATGCAGTAGGCTAAAATGGTCTCCCTTCCCCAAATCAGCTTATATTCTGAATATAAACCTGTGCTGACAGGAATGAAACCAGAATTATATACATTTATCTCTTTTGCTTTGATACATTGACAAATCCACATCCAGAGTGACATTGGAGGAAATACTCAAATATGACTATTGAAGGCTCAGGTGTAAAAATAGAAAAGAAAGGGGGAAAATGCTAATTAATGAAAAGTGCCAGCCAATTTAGCTTGTCAGTGAGATATTATTCACCTACCTCATTTTTATTTGTTTTAATTCTTTAATACAGTCTCTATTTTTCATCCCATAGCCTTTGACAAGAGCTGCGTTGAATAAAATAGGAAATTAAAAAGGTTCTTTCGTGCCCCTATATTATGCTAGATTTTTCTGAGGCAAACCTTGTTTTATGTTTTTGGTTTTTTTCAGGTATACTTTGAAGTCATTACAGTAGATTTAGAAGTAATAAATGCTTCAGTTTGGAATTTTCCCTTTATACCCATTTGCTATCTTTGAACTTTCACGATATGTCTCCCACATACATGTTTGTTCCTAGGCCTTAATTACTTCACTTTTTAAAACTTTGCAGGTCAAATGCTATATAAAAGATGTGACAGCTTATATTTAAGGTTTAATTGTAGCTTTGTTTGCCTCTAATGCATATCCTTTGCCAACTTCTGCCCCGTAATTTCACTCTCCAAATAGATGGTCTCGTGCTATAGTTTTAGATAAATTTCCTAATGTTTTGCTCCTTGCAATTGCAGTGTCTCTTGCAAATACTTAATTTTAAATAAATCTTTATTGATTTAATAAGACAGAGTAAAGGGGGGATAAAACAATGGCATATAGAAGAGAAAAAAGCAAAATAACAACAATAAAAGATGTCATATAATTAGTATAACACAACAAATTCAATTAGGGATAAACATTCAAGCAGCATTAGCACTGAATAATTGGATCATACATCTATTTTTCCAATGTTGAAGGCCTAGTCCCTTAGCAATAAAAAGGTGCAATTTCAGATCCTAGGTGTATATGCAAAATCTTCATTTACTGTGTTTTAATTTTATGGTTTTCTGTTTCATACCAGTTTTATCACTAACCATAGAAAATCTGTTTCTATGTTGGCTAATGACATTGTGCGCAGGAAAATGAACAGTGAAAGTTAAAAAGAGCAGAGGATTCATGGTCAGGATAAGTTATAAAATTGAAGAAAATAAGATTCTATATCCTGCTGTATCCGTGATCTGATCTGTATATAATCAACAAATATAAACTTCTGATGGCACTTCCATTGAAGTTGGTTCGGAGTCTGTGATCATGCATGGCTTTGATCCGAATTCAACCTGTTGGATGGTCCTGAATGGGACCAAAACCACTTTGTAGGGGTGGTGAAGAAAGGAGTACCGCCTGTCAGGTCGAGGGGAGCCGCATCTCCTCTCCTGGCTAGAAACACCCCCTCCGAAGATGGGCTGTAGCAGTAGTCTAAAATGGCTACCTTGAAGATGGGAAGCTGTCTGGGAAACCAAGGTTGTACTGGAACAGTGAAGTGGTGAATGGTATGTGGACCAGTGAAATATTTTGGACTATTAAAGCTAACCCTGGGAAATAGTAGGAAAGAATTCTCATTAAGAATTGTATCAGCAGTGATTTGAAAGAGACAGAACAATTGAAAAACACAAAGAAACTGGATCAGAGAAAGACTTTTAACTATAACTGATTAAGAGACTGAATTTGGTGCTTATATGGAATTTGGCACTAATTAGGCATTGATTAAAATGCGGGAATTGACTATTTCAAAAAGAAAATAACAGCTAATAATTGGGAATTAGCAGAATTAAAAAAACTTAAATAGCAGAAAATTAAAAGGTGGAAAGTGGAAGCTGATTTAAAAGTGCCACCTAATGGAAAAGGAAATTCGTTGCAGACTTTATAAAAAGTGTGTGGTCTAACTAAGGTGTGAATTTAAAATGAATTAAAAGAAACTTAATACAATAAAACCCCAAAAAGTGGAATATTAAATACTACAATAAAAGGATACATGAATATATTACCTAAGGATTGACTGGTGATTTGAAATTGTTTGATTAGGAACAGATGGATTAAAACTGGGAAATAAAGACTTATGGACATTGATTGTAAAAATTAAAAATAAAAAGATGCTGGTTTAAACAAACTACAGGATAATCAGATTGGATATAACTATTAAAGAAGATAAAGAAGAAGTAAAGTAAAATGAGTGAAATATGCAAGGAAATAAGACTGGAACTGCAAAGCATGAAGGAAATGATAAAAGCTTGGAAATATGGAGCATTATTACAGAAAAACTAGAAATTGCAATGCAAATCACAGAAGAACAACGAAAGCCCAAGGGGGAAGAGTTAAACAAAGAAGAAATCAGCTTAAAAGAACAAAGAGAACAATAAATATTATGGAAGGACAAAAAGGGAATTAAACTTAAGACTTTAAGGATTGATATGATAAATAAAGGGGAAAATATTTTGAAGGTTAAAAAAAGGAAGAGGGAATCACAGAAGAGGAAATTACAGAGAAAAGACCAGGAGACGAAGGGGGTCATAACAAATAATTGGGGGAAGAGACTGTGGAAAAAAATGGGAAAAACAGAAAATCAAGAGAAAGGACCAAAAAATGATAGAAAATGGGAAGCAAGCTAAAATGAGATGAAATTACATAGTCAGGAGAGTAAGAGATGATGGTTAAAGATGGGAAGAATGGGGGATTCTGCATGGAAATGTATTTTGGTATTTAAGAACATAGATATACAGGTTAAGGAATTTGGAATTAATATTTCATTAAGAATTATTGTTAAAAACATAAATTTAATGGAATGGGTAGGGGCAGTCAGGAGTGGGATTTGGGGATTCTCTGAACTGTGTAGAATCTTAGCTAGAGGATTTCCTGAACCCCCACAAACCCGCAGCAGCCCACCTCTGTTGTTAAGCAGGTTACTACAGAGTCACTGTTTTCAGATTCCAGTATTACAGGAAATGCTTCTTTCTCAGCATAAGAACAAGAGCCCTGAAACGTCCTCTGTATGAACCTATGAGGATGAAAATTAATAACCTTAGTATTACCCTTGCACAAGGTTATTGTAATCTTTATAAGATTTGTAGTTTGTAAAATGTGGTAATCCTACATGGTAATGGTATGGAAACATGGTGATCTAAAGCCCATGTCACACTGGCCAACGGATGCAAAAAGGACACAGCGGATGAGCAAAATGTTCCATCCATTGTTATCCGGATGAAGCGGATGCACAGCGGAAGCCTAGCGGATGCCTGGCATTAATTGCGCATGCGGGGAGGATGCATTGCGTCAGCCCCGCGAATATAACGGAAGCAGCTCGGAAGCAGGTCGCCATTCAGAGGAAAGACCTGCTGCCGGACGGATTGGCTGCCTTGCCTGCCCTGCCTGCATGTCTGCCTGCAAGCCTTGCTGCCAGCCTTGCTGCCACCCTCCCTGCCAGCCAGCAACCCCACAACCATGCTGAAGCACAGCAAGCCTCAGCCATCTGCTCCCAGCCCTTGCAAGAGGGACAGGACTACCATCCCGCCCCCTGGCCCTCACTCTGGTTCTCCTGGGGTTTCTGCAGCACGGGCTCGCTCTTCTGGGGCTGGGGCTTCTGCTTTTGGAGGAGCTGACGACAAGCACTCCAGCACCAGCCACCTCCACAGCACCTGCACCCTTCACCCCTTAGACTGAGCGACCAAGAGGAGTGCCAGAGATTCATTTTTGTCTTATACCTTGTTGTTAATAAAGTCTATTTTTGATTCACACACTTGTTTCATTTCTTTTTTTTAATAAAGTCTTGCTGGAAACTTTTATCAATGGTTTAAGCCTTTGCTTGCTTGTGGGATGGGTTAAGATAGCTGTGGGATGGGCAGGGATACCTGTGGGATGGGCAGGGATACCTTTGGGATGGGTAATAGCTGTGGGATAGATAAACCTCCAGTGCAAACATAGTGGGACTGTATGGTCCACCCTCCCAGGTGCCACGCCTATGGCCCTTTATTATCAATAACAATGTAATCATTGATCCACACATTTCAATATAAACACAACTCTTTATTAAACACCCTGTTCATTGTAGCCCAACCAAACATACATGGCCCAATCTCATCCGTGTGATGAGAAAGGCTGAAGGAAGCATCCATTAAGCATCTATCATCCTGTCAGGTTTCGCCCTTGCCTCCATTCCCCAGGCTCCATGTCCCCATTGCCTTGCTGGAGGTCCACGAGCCTGTTCTGCAAGAATGGGTAGCGGGTGCACATGAGATTGTGCAAGATGCAGCAAGCTTCCATGATCCTCCTCATGGTCTCTGGGCTATGCTGCATGTTGGTGAGAAGTACCTGGAACCTGTTGGCCAGGATGCCAAAGGCATTCTCCACCACCCGTCTTGCCCTGAACAGCCTGTAGTTGAAGATCCTCTCTTCACGGGTGAGGTATTTGGAAGTGTAGGGCTTCATGAGGTAGGTTGTGAGGGAGAAGGCGTCATCCCCCATGATGAAGTAGGGCACATCTTGCGTGTCATTGGGCAGCGGGTCTGGATCTGGGAAGCCCACCATGAGGTTGCTTTCCAGCCCCTCCTTGAGGTGACTGGCGTTGTATACCTGGGTATCTGAGGATGAGCCGTTGCCTGAAGCATCGATGTACATGAACTTGTAGTCAGCATCGACCACGGTGAAGAGGATGATGCTGAAGAAGCCCTTGTAGTTGTGATAAGTGGACCCCGACTTGGCTGGCGCTTTGCAGGCCACGTGGTTGCCATCTATGGCTCCAACGGTGTGGGGGAAGTTCCACTTCTAATACCACTACTCTGCAACTTTCTTCCATCCTTCTTCAGTGGAAGGGCACTGGAGGAGCTCCTCCTTGTATTCTTTGATGATGGCCTGCACCACTTCTCTGACAACAAAGCTGATGGTGCTGGGTGGCACCCTCCAGCCGTACTGCATGCTCCTGTAGGTGGTCCCTGAGGCCAGGTGGCGCAGAGTGAGTGCCACCTTGAGCCCAGGTTCCAGGCTGGGTGGGAAGTTGGTGTTTGTCTTGGTCAACCTGGGTGTCAGCCACTGCACAACTTCGTCAAACATGGCTGGAGGCATCCTCATGAAGTTCTGGAATGCCCGAGTGTCTTCTCTCCTGAGCTCCACCATCAGCTTGTTGTACAGTTCGTCCTCTGCTTTTCTGGCGAACCATCTTTGGACCCAGACTTTTTTTGGGTGGCTCCTTTTCTTCCTGTAGTAGAGTTCACAGAGCCTGTAGATGGTTTCGCACTGTTGCAGAAGGATGGTGGCTGCCAAAAGGACTTTGTCACAATCCACGGTGGACATGACTGGATGCTGTGGAAGAGCAAGAGTCAGATGAAGGCTGCAGAGGTCTGCACAGCTAGGCTGCTGGTCTGAAAGTGAGATGCAGACGAGTTGCTCCCCCATTTTATGGGCAGTATAGGTGTCCCTTTGCATCTTCTAGGCATCCTCTAGGCATCCTCTAGACATCCTTAATATCCGAGATAGGTCCCCTCTGCGAACGTTTTTTCCGCTTTAAGCGCTTTGTTTCTGCTAGGCATCTGTTCTGCATCCGTTCTGCGTCCATTCCGCTTCCTCCCAGCGTCTGGGTGGATGCGAGTTGTACGGATGCATAGCAGATGCCTAGCGGATATAGCGGATGCATAACGGATGCATCGCGGATGCGTAGTGGATGCGTAGTGGATGCAGAATGGACGAACTGGATACATTTTCTGCGCAAAAGTTTTAAGCAGCCCAAAACTTTTGGAGCGGATGAAATGTCTATAAACGGATGCTGGACGGATAGAGAGGAAGCCAAACGGAGGCAGTGAGTACATTGCGTTTTCGAACGGATGGCAAGGCTTTTTGTCCGTTTTACATCCTCTTTGCATCTGTTGGTTCAGTGTGACATGGGCTTTAACTAGGTAGCAGAACTGTCAATTTCTCTAACTTTCCATATTTCTATTATATACTTCCATGGCAAATTTCAGATGCACTTTTGTTAAAAGTCACATTTTTTACAAAAATGTTAAAATTACTTTTTACATACTAAATAAAAATTTAAAAGCAAAGCTATTAACACCAAAAATATAGTACAACAAAAGTAAGAAAAATCTTAAATTGTTTTTATATGTGGCCCTTTAACTTGGGTATTAAAAAAAATTAAAACATCCCTATGGTGCATCAATGAAAGTATCAACAAAAATAATCTTACTCACAAACCTTGACTTTTTTTTATCAAAATTATCAGTAATTGTTCCGTGAATATAATCATTTTCTTATGTATTTTAAAAAATTATGCCACTTCATGACAAACCAACTTTGAGATTTGATTCAGAGTTGTCAAAACAGTTAACTAACTAAAAAGATTTTCCATAATGACAATATGCCACAAGCACTTTTTTAGACCTGCTTTGGAGTTGAAAGACATGCCTGAACTGCCTTCAAAGATGGACTGATTCCACAGTTCCATCTCCATATTTAGACTACTGCCAAGAATAAAAAAGATCCACAAATTCTGTGGTCTGTCTATTAAACCTAACATTAATCTTTGCCAATGGATGAACCATGAAGGGCCTAAACATCTCTGAATGGAAAAATATCTATGATATTGTCATTTTAAGTGTTGTCACAGTGGTTTTTTTATGTGCCATTGCTCACCAAAACAAATCCAGAAATGCTGATACAGGTTCAGCCTGTCAAAAATGTGTCTTCCTCCTGCTCTTTTCTCTCTATTTATTTTAAGTTTGTCATTTTTGAGAGAGTTAAATAGGTCATAGCTTAGATCCAACTTTGAATCAAGCATAATTGCTTCCAGAGCAAATTAGGCATAAACATCTGTACAATTGGTGAATTAGAACACGCAGCAAACTTGTCTGAGAATTGCCAATAGCTGAATGACTCAGCTTATTACGAAACAATATAATGCAGCACTAATATAACATAATGGTTATGCATCAAGCATGTCAAATTGTATACAGACATGTAATTGTTTTAACATTTTTCTTCCAGAACTAAACGATGTGAAGTCACATCCAAGGAAACAAGGTATTTTTCTGGGTCACTTCCTTTGTTGCTACCCCCTTAAACAGTTTTATGGGTCATGCACTCCAATAAAGAAGACAGAACTGTTTAAGTCCTCTCTCAGGCAGCACTGAAATATCTGAAGGGGGAAGGAGAAAGACCTCATTCTGAGTTCAACATTCCATATTAAAAAAAAATGAAATTAGGCCAAAGTTTCTATAAGTCTTCTGAAAGAAATGCATTTCTTATGATGGCTAGGCTAAGCTCCTTCAGTAGAAAGATGGCAAAGGTATAATTTTATGAGAAATAAAAATATCACCAGTTATAGATAGAGATGCTCAAGGCATATATTTAATTTGCAGGACATTGCATGATATAGGATTATCAATCAAATAAGACAGATTGTTCCTTATGGTATTATATATAAAACCTCTATCATTTAGGTATTATGAGAGGTAAGATTTTCTCAGACCAGGTCTTCACAAAATAATGTGTCCACACCATAGAATTCACTTTTATTTTATTCTAACCAAAAAAAACCCAGCAAGACAATATCCACATCTTAATACTGTATATACAATATATTTAAGCTTTATCATAAGCATTATTTTCAAATTATTAATTTACTCTTAGAACATTGCTATATGACAATTAAATATCATCTTTTTACATATGAGAAACTGTAAAATATACATTTGTTATACATCTACTTCTTTACATTAAAACTTCTGCTATTAACCAAATGAATACTATAAAATCAAAATAAAATTTCACCCAGTGGTAAAAATATGCAGAAATCATTACCATGTTTCTCCAACAATATGGCCTCCACCAATAAGGAAGGTTCAGCATGATTTCCAGGCATGAGGTGAAATTAAGCCCTGCCCCCCAAAATTTAGGCCTATTGAAACCATGCGTTTCCACACCATTTCTCACATTGTTGGTTAGAACTACACGAGGTGAAGAGAAATGGGGGGGAAGGGTGGGGGGGATGGGGAGAAAACTTGCCTTTAGGAGTGCCCTGCAGGTAGCCTAGGCTCGAACACCTTGATAGCCGATAGAAGCTCCCTGAAGGCAGAGTCCCCAGCCGCTTCAGGGCGAGGCGTGGCTGGCCATGTCCCCTCGCCTTTAGGCAGTCTCTTTCAGGTGGTGGAAGCTCCCCAAATGCAGTCAGCAGCCACTTCGATCGGCCGGTAGAAGCGGCCCTCGTGGGGAGTGTGTGTGTGTGTGTATGCTCATTTAGAACTCATTTAGAAGGACAACATTGGGAATTTCTTTGAAATCATGAACCTGCTTCATACAGGACCAGTAGAATGAATTTAAATACCATGGATATAAAAGGTTTATACACGCTTGTTAAAATACCAGTTGTAAAAAGATGTAAAAAAAAAGCTCAGACCAAGATAAACTACTTCAGAATTTTTTCACCTTTATTATAACATATAAGCTGTGCAATTAAATTGAAAAACAAACAGACCTTTTTTGTGGGGGGGGGAATAAAAAAGAACTTACAAATTTGTGGTGGCGTAAGTGTGCACATCCTTCAAATCTGCTTCTTTAAAGAATCTTCTCAAAGTTAATGTATTTGAAAGGCAGCATTTTTTTTCAGGTTCAAACAAACACCTAAGCAAGTTCGGCTTCTTTACTGAATAGTGAAGAGCCATCCTTCTGTGGAGTCCAAAGAACTTTTAATCATTTTCAAAACATGCTCAGCTCTACAATTCATGTTTATTCAGAGGAAGGCAGAATATGTTCAGCAGGACCTAATCTAAAGTAATTGTGTTTATGATTGCAACTGAAAACTCATAACAAGTTAATTAAGTGGCTTACCCGAACACAGGCAGCAATTGTAGTTTATACTTTACCTTGATTTGTAGTTCTACATCAGAAGTTACAATAAAATATTTGGGCTGTAGCAATGTTTTTGGAAAGATGAAACTATTTCAAATCCCAGATGATAATCTCTAGATATAATCTTGCTCATGCTTTGTGAAAATCACTGGAAGAATTTTACAAACTGATCTGGAGAAATAGATGCACCCAACCCAGAACAGTATTGACAACCAGAAATACTGGTTTAGCATGTCAAAAGAAGAATCAGAATTATAATACCTTGGGTATATGGAATTTGGAGTACACATTTGTAGAAATACATTTGAAATTCTAATGATTTGATGTTTTAAATAGGATTATAATTCTATGGGGATGCTATGCTATTGGAGAGGGGATTGTGCTGGTAGGGCTACCATACTAGGCTGCAAAACTCCAGTTGATCATGTTAAGTTCCACAATTCTACAGTCAGTGTGGCTCGTGGTCTAATGTATACTGTATAAGGAGAGGAGACTTATCAAACTGCATTGGTGTTCTCTGAACTTGATTGTTTTCTTGCAGTTATTTCATTTCCAAATTGAATAACATGATGATAATTTGTGGCTTACTCAGTAAGCCATGGTTAAACAAATTATGGGTTAACATAATGAATGAATTTGATTTGTGTATAATGGTAGGTATCTAATGCTAAATGATCCTTAAACTGGAAGGCAGCACCTCCTTCAGAAGCACTGTATGAAGGATTTACATTGTGTTAGGGGCTGAAGTTCTATAAAAGGGTAGGGAAGGATAAGTTTCTGAGACAGTGCCTGCCTTCCTCGCTAACAAAGCCATAAAGCACTGTTAACCAGGTATGTTGAGTTTACATAATTCCTAACTAATGTTACAGAAAGCTTTTTTAGATGGGAATTCTTGAAGTCTTAGTCTTAACATAACAGGATAGTACTAATTTGGGGAAGACGGTTTGAAGGTTAGGATTAACATTCAGTCCATAGGTATTTGTAAACTGCAATAGGATATATCTTTGTATGAGGATTTCCATTCACTTGCAGAACAGATTATTGATATTCAGTAATAATTTGGGGAAGACGGGACATACCATAGGTAGAATGCATTGGAAATATTTGTTCAGTCAAAAAAACAATAAGGAAGCTGAATGCCAGTGTTCCTTAATATATAGTGTGATATTTAGGCAAGGTATTCCACATTTCTTTAATTGGCTACTTATGAAGTTTTAATGACTGAAAAGTTGTCTTTTACCTTTTGCAGTTACATATACATTATCCTTTGTAACATCTTGGGGCATTATTTCTTCTTAATGCATGCAATATTTTGACTGTATATTTTGCACTTAAATTCATTGTGAGTCCTTTATTTGTCTGTTTCGTATAGTAGCTGATATCTACATTTATAGTTCTTTCCAGTTACTGCTTCTATTAACATAAATGGAGCATTTTATGTTTCATTCAAATGAGGCCACTTCAAAAAGCTTTTACTTACATTAAAGAATCTTCTGGCAGTGAAAGAAATAAGCAGTGGTTTGTCAGCATTGATAAATATTGTTTACCATGATGATATTGTACTTGTATTTTTAAAAATGATTTTTTTTTGTAATCAGGATGACTTGGCAGACATAAGTCATTCAGAAAGTTCAGTTATCATTCACAAGAGATTACTAGTTATCTATTTCTACAGAATTATTTGTAAAGCCAGTTAAAACAGTCATCAGAATTACAGTAAAATAAGCATATATTTTGTATATGCTTTTGTATACGGTTTTGCAAAGTTGAGTTACAAGGTTTACTCCAAGTTTTTTGGGGGAAATGGAAGGTTTCAATAATACTAGAAGATGTTCTATCCAGATTTTGCTGTAGCAGTGGTAAATATATCCTTGCATACAAAGTTTTTTTTAAAACAACAACAAAAACATATTTGTATTTGTACTAGAAGTACAGAATCCAGGGTCTACTTAAGTGATGTTTGTGCGTACATGAGGAGAGGAGGACAGGAAGAAACCTTAAGTAGAATGGGTTATGGCCTATTCAATCTAAGTAGGCCAATAAAACATAGGTGATAAAATTAGAATATTGTAGCCCTGACATGCTCCATTCTTTATACACCTTCCACTGGAGCATATCTCAGCCTAGGAGAACTTGTTCAGGTCCTACAACAATTTAATAAATGTACAATGGTAAAAAAAAAATGACATGAACAGTTTATGTAACTATAATTACTGATAAATATTTTTCTTGTCATAAGTGCTTGATTTCACTTGGGAGGAGACAAGGATGAACCTTGGATTAATAGTTTATAGTCAATAGCATATTTATCATAATTGAATTTCCAATATTCTTTGAAGGAAGTTATTACTGTCAGGTATAAAGTTGAGACATGTTTACTTTGCGGATTTGCTCTGTGAATCATATGGTGCTGTGTGATGGCAAGTGAGAGGCATTGTTAACATAGTGGCCACAATTCAAAATCTTCAACTGGTTGCTTGTTCTTTTCATGTATTAGGACGTAGAAAGTTACTCTAAAATGAAACATTTGCTCTAGTTCCAGAACAAAATGTTAATATTCTCAGGCATGTGTTCAGTGAAATAAGCATGTATACTTCACAATATTTGGAAGAATGATCAGAGAAAATTTGCAAGCTTTCTTACTAGAAATTTATAATCTTACAAAAAGTAGGGAATCAGAGTACGGAAATACAACCCAATCTAAGATAGAAAGTACATTTACACTTTATTTTTCTCAAGTGGGCTGAATCAAATTTCTCCAGAAAACTGAAAGCAAATAATAGGTGTACAGACAGATCAACAAATTGAATAATATTTCAATAATTTTCTTGGATTTTTTTTTGTTTGCCTTTAAAAAAAATAAAGTTCTGCATGTACATTTGTAATTATTGACTTAGAACAGTTCATTTAGTGATTGTTTGAAGTTACAATGGCACTGAAAAAAGTGACTTATGATTGTTTTTCACATTTACGACTGTTGCAGACTCCTCAAGTCATGTGATCAAAATTCAGGTGTTTGGCAACTGGTTCATATTTATGATTGCCAGGGTTATGTGATCACCTTTTGTGGTTTCTGGCAAGCAAAGTTAATGGAGATACCAGACTCACTTAACAACCATGTTACTAGCTTAACAAAGGCAGTGATTCATTTAATGACTATGGCAAGAAAGGTGATAAAATGGGGCAAAATTCACTTAACAACTGGCTTGCTTAGCAATATAAATTTTGGGCTTAGTTATGGTTGTAAGTTGAGGACTACTGACATATTTTAACCTACTTCCCAAAATTTAAAAGTACTGAATGAATTTAAGAGTTTTGACAGTGTTCCAAAAAGAACTTTTTTGCTATAATGTTTCAAACAAATCAAAGCTGTCCATAGCTGAGTGCTTCCTGAACATGTGAGCTGAAAAGGAGGTGGTGTGTTTGAACAATAGTTAAGATTGTGGAGCTATGAACATTAACCAGTCATTTAAAGAGTATCTTCCATTTATGATGGGACATTCTTATTAAACCCTATCAGAAACAATGACAATTTACTAGTTAATTGGCTGCACATAGTTGGCAGGAAAGAGACCAAGTGTTCCATGTAAACAGCCTTTCCACCAATGTTCATCAGAGTTGTCGAGGACTTCTATGACATCTCCACTGCAGAATCCTAGCTCATCATTCTCTGCCGCCTCAAAATCATACAAGGCCCGGACCCATTTTGGCCTCTAGCAATAAAGAGAAAGAAATGCATCAGCCACAAACACAAATTAAAGATTATAATGAAATTTGCTATCACCAAATCAAAAAAACCTAACTTTACTTGTAATATAGAGAAACTGTACCTTAATCCACCTCATAAATTGTTCATTTCTCCACCCCCTCAATGTTTTCCCTTAAAAAACAGTGGACCTCAGATTATGTTCATACCCAATTGCCTGTTTCGTGTTCCATATTTCTAATTTCTCTAATTTCTGATGACCATGCCAGGATGCCCTTGTAATTTTGAGAACACAGGCAGTTACATTTAAAAAAATGTCTTCTAAACGCTTTAGAATTACCTGTAAGCTAGCATGTAGATTTTGAAAGAAAGAGTATAGTAAAATCCAGAGGAGATAAATTGAGGTGGATTGACACAGTATAATAGTTCTGACACTGGGAATGAGTGGGTTAAGGAGAAAAAATAGATTCTGGTATAGCAACAGTCAAGCTAGGTAAGAAAAAAATTATTGGGCCCATGCTGTAGTTAAACAGGTATGGAGAGAAAGAAAAAATAGAAAAGACAATATAAGAGCAGAGGTTTAAATAATTTAAATCTATTAGTATAGTTTTAATAGAAGTGTAGATGCTATGAACTTAAACATTTAGTCATTACAATAATTGTGATTACATTTTACACTAAACTGTCATAATAATGAACAGTACTGTATTTCATGTCCTAGCTTTGTATGTGTCTGGCTTTATACCTATCCATACTCACATTCTGATCCTTAAAAAAATTATAACACATTGGCACTTTGCTTTATAGTATGTCAGTTGGAAGGCTTCTCCCAGCAAGGTGGACTGGCATTTAAGGATACAAAGTCTACTGATAATGTAGATTTGTTGTAAAAATAAAAACTAAGATTTTACAAAAGAATTCCAGCAGAGGGATCCACAGATTGTGGTAAAAGAAATCACAGCACACATAAAAAACAGCTTCAATCACACTGTCATGGCTGCCAGAATGATGTTTTCCATCATTTTGGACAGGGAAGGAGAGTAACTAAAAGATTTGTTATCAGGCTGCTTATGACTATAGGTAGTCCTCCTATAGTATGACTACAATTGAGCACAAAATTTCTGTTGCTAAGTGAAATGTTTGTTAAGTGAGTTTTGCCCCATTTTACTACCTTTCTTGCCAGAATTAAGTTAGTAACATGGTTTTTAAGTGAATCTTGCTTGTCCTTTAGCTTTGCTTGTCAAAAGATCACAAAAGATGATCACTGCAACCATCATAAATATGAACCAGTTGCCAAGCATCCAAATTTTGATCACATGACCACTCATAAGTGTGAAAAAGGGTCACTTACTTTTTTCAGTGCTATTTTAACTACAAATGGTCACTAAATGAACTGTTGTAAGTCAAGGGCTACCTCTATGTGAGCAACTTGTTCTAATTAATAAAGTTAATTGGCAGAAACCACAGTGTTGTCTCTAGGCTTATTGATTTTCATAGGTACCATTAATATGTTATAAACCAAATGATACACATGCCCAGCTATTTCTGGACTGGAGGCTATGATTGATATTTAAGAGCTTTTGTTGGGTTGCACCAAAAGATAGTGTGTGGGATCAAGACAACAACTAAGATTGACTTTATTTACATTCAAAATGAATTAAAATAATATAATTAAAATGCATACCCATCAATTATTTAAATTACTTCAATATTGAAATTATTAAATAGCTCCTATCACATTAAGTATTGCTTTTTCTTAGTCATTTTGGAAGTTCCTGAGAGCTACCCCTAAATTTTCCATTTTGCTTAATGTCATTTTTTTTCTCTTCGAGTGACATACATAGAAAAATTAAATTTATTTATTTTTTTAAAAAAATCAAGGTTGAGCTGTATTACCTATCAAGCTAAAAGATGAGTGTATAGTACCTGTACTTGTTGTGCTGGATCAGTGTGTCTCCGGAACATAGATGATGCACCTGGTTCTCTACAATCCTTTGGGCCCTTAGGCCGATCTTGTATATCCAAGCTTCTGCCATGTCTATGCTATGAAGTAAAAACATGTAACATAACAACTATGAATATAATCCAACATGGAATTCAAATTTTCATGGGCACCTATTAATATTAATAGCTATTGCAATAAACATATAGTGGTTTTTATATATTGTAGTGACAGGGTTAGTTACATTCTATTCTATAATAATAACAATATAGAGTGATAAGTATTTCAAGGATAGGAGAACAGCGTAACCTCAATTATACCAACTTTATTTTTTAAACCAAATTGTTTAAAATGTCATATGGGTTAATATCAGATTCAAAGAACCTAGTCCACATGCAAAGAATTCAAAATTACTGATTTATTGCTCAAGCATATGCACACGACTTTTCTCAAACTAACATTTGCACCTGGGTTAACCTAGGTAAGTTCAACAGCATTCAAAGAAGATTGGACTTTGTTCTCTTGTAACTACATAGAGACCTTAAATTGATTTCTTTCTTGATTCCTTCCTCTGGCTCTGCAAATCTTCTCTTACAGTTAATGCCATGAACTGTGGGGAGGAAGAATGACGGGGGAAAATGAAAGTAAGTGTTGTATCTCTTCAAGAAGCTGCTTCAAGGTCATCCGGCATATAATAGAACTTTAGGTCACAAACACTTCTGACCACGACCAAATCGGGTGCCGACCAAAAAATCAGCTAAATGTTTCACTCTGGTCGCGAACACATCTCGGGTGGCAATCAAACAGCTGTGATTTTCCCTGCTGCAGCAAATTCCCTTCCACACTATTTTTTTATGCACATGCTCAGTCAGTCTTGCTTCCCGTCATGACCAAATCGGGTTGCAACCAAAGTCCTGGAACAGATTACAGTTGTGACCAGAGATTCCACTGTATTAGCTGTATATCAACTTGTGCTTGGACTGTTTGTTATGAAAACATCCTGCTGGAACCTGATTGGTTGCATGGAGTGCATAATGGAAGGTGGTCAAAGAAGGGAAAAGTTGAACTTAGGAATTTTGACACACAATTCTCAGTTCTGGCTTAATGTCAGACCTGCCACAGTTTAAATTCCTAAATAGAAATGATCCTTTGCTCCATTTGTTGAGAAAAGTATAGTTTTATTAGAAGTGAAATGTAATGCAGTAATGAAAAGCCAGAATTTAGGCTTGTGAACAGGTGGAACACCAAAAAAGAAGGAACTCCTGAAAGTGAGCAAGGAAGAGTTCAGCTTCAAAGATCACCCAGGGGGATGTTTGCGGGAGAAGAGTAACTGAACAGCTAACTACTTGTACTTCAGTCAAGGCCATGGCCAAGCATGTTCCACCTAAGATAGGAGAAGCTACGACCAAACTCAAGACCATGGCAAATGAAGGAAATGAACCAAAAGTTCTCTTTATGCTTCAGCAAGGAAGAAAATGCCCCAATGAAAATCCAGAAGTCAGAGGAGGAGCATGGCAGCAGGAGAACAAGCCAGGACACTCAGAATTTCATTTATATGTACCATTACTATAAACATCACAAAAATAAGCTGGAAAAAAATTCAAAAAGGAAATGCTTTGTTTTATTTTTGAACAAAGCTTTGTGTTGGCAATGTTATGCCTAAAAATGATAAAATACCTAAAGGTTGAGAACCTGATTATGTTTATCAGTTTGGGCCATAGTTCATCATGTCTAGCCATAATTGTGAAGTCATGTTGTTTTGTTCGGAAAACACACGAGGTAGACCGGGTTCCAACAACAAATACTTTTATTATATACAGTCAGTAACGGAACGCCGGCTGAAGCCGGGGCCAGCCCTTTTATACAGGCTGGCTTGCCTGCTTGCAGCCAATGGCAGCTATTTAGATTTGCCGCCTTTTTGGTA
>BLBF01000022.1:43955168-44115016 GCA_015471245.1 Laticauda colubrina
GTGAATGTTTTTAAGTCCGCGGTTCTTTCCATAATTCGAGATCGAAGATGGTCTATGTGCCGCTTCCATTCTCTCCCATCGTCTAATTTTACCCGGTAGGATTTGGGGCCTGTAGTCTGGATAATTTGCCCGGGTAGCCATACCGGGTCCCCGGAGAAATTTTTAGCGTAAACTAAATCGTCTGTCTCGAATTGTCTGAACCGTATTGAGGAGTCAGGGGGGTTTTCTGGGGTGAAATTTGGGTGTAACCTATCCAGGTGAGATCTCAATTTTCGCCCCATGAGTAGTTCTGCTGGTGATTTATTTGTGATAGTGCTAGGTGTTATGTGCTGGAGTGTGAGCAATCGGTTTACTTTTTGTTGTATATCTCCAGCGTCCATTCGTTCTAACCCTTCTTTTGTAAACCGGACCATTCTCTCCGCCCTGCCGTTCGCAGCCGGGTGAGCCGGTGCGGTTAGTGCATGTCTTATACCTAGGGAGGCTAGGTATTGCTCAAATGGTATGCTGGTTAGCTGTGGCCCATTATCTGAAACGAGAATGTCTGGTATGCCATGGGTGGCAAACAGGCTGTCTAGTTGCTTAATTATGGCTTCTGTTGTCGTTGATGGCATGATTTTTACTTCAAGCCAATTGGAATAGGCATCAACGACAATCAGAAAAGTATGCCCCTTGGTAGGCCCCGCGAAGTCAATGTGTATTCTTGACCACGGTCCTCGAGGGGTTTCCCAGTCCTTAACGGGTGCTTTTGGTGGGGATGGTCTAATTGTCTGGCATTTGTGGCATGAGCTTACCCAATACTCTATGTCCTTATCAATACCTGGCCACCACACGTAACTTCTGGCGAGGCTTTTCATCTTAACCATTCCGGGGTGCCCTTCATGTAAAAGCCTAAGAACCCTGGGCTGCAGTTTAGCAGGGATTACTACCCGATCACCCCACAACAAACACCCCTTTTGGATGGAAAGTTCAGTCTGTCTGGACCGGAAAGGTTTGGAATTTTCAGTTTTTAGATTCTCCGGCCAGCCTTTACCTACCCAGCTAAGAACGTGGGCAGTCAATGAGTCTTTCGCGGTGGCTCTTGCGACATCATACGCTGATATGGGTAGATCGGGGCATGTCTCGATTTGTAACGCTGTCATCGTTGGTGCCGGGTCTGCGTCGGTTGTTGGCAAAGGCGCTCTGCTCAAAGCGTCCGCATGGGAAATTTGTTTCCCTGGTCGGTGTGTCAGAGTGTAGGAATAGGCCGCCAGGAACTCTGACCATCTCCTCATTCTGGGTGAAAGTATGTTAGGTGTTGGCTTGTTTCCCGCCAAAATCCCCATTAACGGCTTGTGATCCGTTATAATTCGAAAAGTCCTCCCATATACATATTCGTGGAAACGTTTTACTCCAGCGACAATTGCTAGAGCTTCCCTGTCCAATTGGCTATAATTCCGCTCGGTTTTTGATAGAGTCCTAGAATAATATGCGATGGGTGCTTCTCTGCCATCCGGTAGTTGGTGGCTCAGGACGGCACCTACTCCATATGGTGAGGCGTCGCAGGTCACTGTTAATGGCAGAGTGTCGCTAAATTGGATGAGAACGTTTGTTGATGTTAGCAGTCTTTTAATATTTTGGAAGGCTTTTTTTTCTTTGTAACCCCAAGTCCAAGTAGCCTTTTTGTCTAGCAGGCGGTGTAGCGGTTCTGCTATAGTGGCTTTGTTTGGCAGGAATACATTATAGAAATTAATTAATCCTAAGAACGCTTGGAGTTCCGTTTTATTTTTAGGTTCAGGAGCGTCATTTATCGCCTTAACTTTTTTATCTGTGGGGTGGATGCCCTCTCTGTCTATTGAGTAGCCCAGGAATTCGACGTTGTTTTTAACTAGACAGCACTTCTCTCTTTTAACCTTGAGGCCAGATTCTCTAAACTTAGTCAGAACCTTTTTTAGTCTGTTCCTTAATTGTGTCTCTGGCCGAGATTAGGACGTCGTCGAAATAGGGAACGACTCCTTGTATGCCATTTAGAAGGCGTTCCATTAGACTCTGGAAGATGCCAGGGGCTACGCTTACTCCAAATTGGAGTCGGTGGCATTTGAATGCGCCTTTATGGGTGACAATAGTCTGCGCTTCTGCTGTTTCTGGGTCTACTGGGAGTTGTTGATAGGCTTGTGCCAAGTCGAGTTTGGCGAAAACTTTGCCATTTCCCAGGGAATGGAGCAAATGCTGGACTACGGGCACCGGGTATGCGCTTGGTTGTAATGCGTGGTTCAGGGTAGCCTTATAGTCACCACAGATTCTGATGGACCCGTCTGGTTTAATGGGTGTGACGATAGGCGTTTCCCACTTGGCATGGTCCACAGGTTCTAAAACCCCTTGGGCTACTAATTTTTCCAGCTGTTCCTCTATTTTTGCCTTTAGTGCAAAAGGAACTCGCCTGGCTTTTATTGTTCGTGGGGCTATTTGGGGGTTTAAATTGAAAGAAATAGGGTTTCCCCGGTACTTGCCCAGTGATCCGTCAAACACGTCGTGGAATTCTCTGACGAGGTCGTCTTCCCAGCCGGTTGTGGTCACTCGATCGACCCCGGTCATCCCGATGCCCAATGGCGCGAACCACTCGATGCCCAGGAGGCTTGGTCTGTCTTGGTTGACTATGGTCAGCGGAAGCACTTTGATGTGGTTTTTGTAGGCAACTTGAAAATGTCCTTTGCCCATCACAGGGATTTGGTTTCCCTGATAGTCTTTGAGGGTTAGGTGCTGCTTCATCAAGTCTTTGGTCTTGATACCTGGGACTAACTGTTTAATTGTGTCCCATGATACCATGGAGAGGAAGGACCCAGAGTCCACTTCCATCTTGCAGTGTCTTCCCTCGATTTCTACGACGATTTTAATTTTTCTTCCACTTTCCGTCTGGGAGCTTTGGATAATGACAGTTTGGTGTGTATTGGCTCGCTTGTTGCCATTTTCTTTCGGCTCGATTTGGCTCGGCTCGTGTTGGGGAATTTCTGCGTCTCGTCGGGCTGTAAGATTTTTTATTTCTGCAGACCTTCTCGATGTGCCCTCTTTTTCTGCAATGTCGGCAGATGGCATCGAGGAATCTGCATTCAGCTCATGGATGGTTTCCTCCGCAGCCAGCGCATTCCCGCCACTTTCTCCTTTCGCGCTCTTTCTTGTTTGTGAGCAAGCGGTGGACCTCGTCGTCCTCCTCGCTTGATTCATTTGTTTCGCCCGACTCTTCATAATGGGTCGTGGTGGCAGGATGCTTTTTCTCTTTGGCTGATGTTTCATCGCCGTGCGTGTTCATTTTCTTAAGAGTCACTGCTGATTTTTTCGTAGCTTCAGCGGCTGTGGCTTCCGCAATGGCTTCGGTAACGGTGATGTTGGGCTTGTTGAGCATCTTACTCTGTGCGGTTGAGTCTCTCAGGCCCAACACCACGCGATCTCTCATTGCCTCGTCTATGTTTGAGAATTCACACTCACCCCCTATTTGTCTGAGTGCAGCGACGAAGTCGGCAACGGTTTCTCCCTCTCTCTGGTCTCTTCGGTAGAATTCTTGTCGCTTTATTAAATTAGACACCATCGGGGCGTAGTGTGCTTTCAGGAGTCTCTGTAATTCTGTCCACGTTAATTGTTTAACGTCCCGAGGCTTGGCGAGGGCTTTTGCCATTTTAAAGACGGTTGTTCCGCAGTGCGTCAGGAACACGGCTCTCTTTCGTTGTTCGGAAATGCCTTCCATTTCGTTGCTCTCCAAGTACATTTGGAAGCGATCAGCATAGGAATCCCAATCCTCTTCGTTGGGATTGAAGGGTGCGGGCGGTGCGTTGTTTCCAGACATCTTAGTTGCAGTCTGGGCTTCTATCACCACGTGCAGGTTTTGTTCCGTTCAGGACGATCCCATCCTCGTCACCAGTGTTTTGTTCGGAAAACACACGAGGTAGACTGGGTTCCAACAACAAATACTTTTATTATATACAGTCAGTAACGGAACGCCGGCTGAAGCCGGGGCCAGCCCTTTTATACAGGCTGGCTTGCCTGCTTGCAGCCAATGGCAGCTATTTAGATTTGCCGCCTTTTTGGTAGCTCTTTGGATTGGTTCCTAGTGAACCAATCCACTGTTCTTTTTCCTTAGCCAATCAGAATGGTAGATTTGGAGTCATCCACTTTACATACAGAACACATGTAATCTTCATTATTACCATCACTATCCTCCTATGGAACACAGATCAGTAGGCATCTACTTAAAATCTTAAAAACAGGAGCCAAATGTCAAAGAAATACATGTAGAATAATTCTGAACTAAGGAACTAGCTGAGCTGAATGAAGTTCATAGTTTGTAAACAAAAAAATCAATTTCTATTTGTCATAAACTTTCTTAATTAAATTTAATTTTATTCAATTGGACACTGTCAATCTGGGTGGTTTACAACCCAGAGAATATTTGGGTTGAATTTAAACAAAACAAAAATAGCAAACACACCAAGCAGCCTCATTTATTTTACAGCAAGACCTGGGAGAATAACAAGATCTGCATGATCTAATGGTACTTTTTCAGAAGGCAACTGGATTTTCTTGTTTATTTGTTTTTAAATATGTTTTGCTTCACATCCAAGAAGCTTCCTCAAATCTGGCAGGATATGGGGAATGGAACCCTCTGACTATCCTTCAGAGCTGTAGAAGCTTCTTGGGTGAGAAGCAAAATGTCTTTCAAAAAACCCAAGAATGTCCAGTTGCCTCCTGAAAAAGCACTTTTGGGACAACCATGACCTGGATCACTTTTATGAGACAGCAACAAATTGGGAGCCATACAGTCCAGTCACCAGCACAGTTTGTGGAACAGCGGTGTCATATAGTCATATTGAGGCATGCCCATCACCACTCAAATGTTTATATTCTGGATCATTTGAAGCTTCTGAATGGTTTTCATGTAAAATACATTGCAGTAGTCGAGCCCTCAGACGACTACTGCATGATTGTCTGCCTGAAGAACCTCCTGATCCAGAAGATAAAGGTGAGGGAAGTCTCTCTTGGCCATAGTTGCTACTTCTTTTTGAGCTGTAATTCCAAAAAGACCCTCAGATTGTACATCATCCTTGAGCAAGGAAGTGCTTCTCCATCCAAGAGTATAGATGGAAAGTCTTGGATGCAGAAGTCCCTAATATCCACAGCTACTCAGACTTTGTAGGATTGAATCAAATTCAGTTTTTCCCCAACCAGGCCTTTATAGTTCCCAAGAGCCTCATTTGGTCAGTCTAGAATAAAAAGATATAACTGAATATCATCAACATACTGATGATGATACTGAACATCAGACCCCTCTTCTAATGGCTTCATGCAGACATTAAACAAGAAGGGACAATATTAAGATCACCCCATATCATAGGGTCTAGAGGACAACCTTTTCTTGATAACACCTACTGCAGCTAACCATGAAAGAAGGATGACAATAACCATAAAATGGTGTCCCTGCAGATGGTTCATAAGGTTACTGTGGTCAGAGGTGTCAAAAACTGCTAAGAGATCAAGGAACACCAGGATGGATGTATCTCCTCTATCCTGGCTCTGCAACAGGTCATCAGTAAAGGTAACCAAGGCTATCTCAGTGCTGAATCCCAACTGATTGAAACATATCTAGATAAGTTCATGATAGGTAATCATTTTTTATTGTCATTATTGTTAAACATTTTGAGGAACAAATCCTTGATATATCACATAGATCTTTATCTGTTTTCTGTCTACCATTGATAATTGTATTACCTGCTTATGATGCCAAGATGCAAAAGGATCCTCATATTTATTGTGCTCTGATGGTCTTACATCTTTTATTGAAGGATGGAGTGCTTCCTGTTCCTTTTTATATTGGCTCTTATCACATGCTTCCTGGAAAGAAACAAGTTTTCCCTGTTACACTGCATATTTAGTCCTTCCCTTAAATTATGTCCCTTGTTTTTCAAATTAGATTTTTTGTATGTTTTCCCAGAGTCACCAACACATGAATCTATGATTCCACAAAGAGCAACAAAGAGTAAGGTCATGTTTAGAAACTGGTTTACTACAGCGTAAATTTTTGTGGACTAGAAAAACTTTTAAGAAAGCTGTATTAATGTGACTAGTCCCATTTATCAGTAAGCAAACCATTGAGACAACCATGCTATTTCCAGCATTTCAAGAGATTTTCTGTGTTTCCCCTTCCCCCCAAAAAAATCTGAGATTCCATTCTTCAATACTTTTTATTTTCTAAGACATTTATGGGACTTTGGGGTCCAGAAACATTCTTGGGAATAAAAGATTATATTTGAGAGCGGAATTCTCCTTTGCAGCATGTTACTTTCCCAAAGGAAAAATTCAGGGCTGCCAAAATACATATACACCCTTACATATTTTTGATACGGAATGTCAGAACCATGAATCAAGGCAACGTGATGATGTCCAAGTAAAAATGTCAAGATTGAACATTGAGTTTCTGGGAATCAATCAATTGAAATGGACTAGAATGGGTCACTTCTCATCAGAAGAACAATATATCCACTGCAAAGAAGAATAATGAGAGTGGGACTGGAGTAGCTGTCATTTGTTTAGGTTATAATAAAAAAAATGATAGCAAGATCTCAGTCTGAGTCAAAGGCAAAAAAATCAGAATGACAGTGATCCATATCTATAACTATACATGCTAAGGGAATAGAAATTAATTCTGTGATGTTATGTGAACCTTGTTCACAAGCACTTAAATAATCACACTAATTCCTGGCAACTATAGAATGCTAAGGTTGGAAATAAAATAGCATCTGGAAATCATGGGAAAAATTGGCTTCAGAGTATGAAGGAGAGATGAAGATAAATAAGATTCTCTGAAGAAAATTCAATATTTATAGCAAATATTGGCAGTACTTGCAATTGAATTTATCCCTGTCTTGGAGAATAGCATTTGACAAATCATAGAATATCCCTTCTACTACTTTAGCTGCTGATCTTTCCACCTCCTTTCTTTATGTTATTATTCTATCCCATTTCCCTGTCCTACATTACTGCTTGATGAGTTGTTCTTCAACTATTGGTAGTTTTCTTGTTTCATTTAAGAACATTGTTGTTTATACTTTGCTAAAAACCCAAAACCTTCCTGGATTCTTCTTTGTGCTCAAATTATCAGCTTGTGCCCTTTTTAATAAACATAGTAAACAAATTTATATAATATTTATATATAATATTTTCATTTGCACGGATCACAGACACACAACATGAATCATTTTTTAAACCCCTGCTTTACATAAGGATGAAAAGTTACTTAAATATTAATTGGCTAGAATCTTTATTCATTCTACATATAACAATCACAGAATAAACACAAATCATTTGAAACCTGCCATACAAATAATCTGGAAAGCTGTTTTAGGAAATGACCAGGCTGAACCCATGAAAAAAAGGAGGGGTCAAATGTGTCATCAGTCTTGAATCCCTTCGTGCCCACAAGAGATCTAAGTGCAGCCCACCTTAAGAGTCAACTTTCTGTTGATTCTTATCTATCCCCAATTTGCTTTGACTGTTAATAGATTCTTGTAGAGAGGTTAAACTTACAATAAACCTATTTGAACTGCCTGGACTCCTGATTTCCCATGCTTGACAGCTGTATTGTGAAATCCTGTGAATCCATTTGTTAAAATTTCCTTATCTGGGTTGCGAGAATTGAAATGACCATTAGTTTTGGCAACAGAAAAGTTGCTTATCTTTGTTTCCATCTGGAGGGCATCTGGAGTTTTGCTACTCAAATATAGTAACCCTACATTACTATCAACTGAAATTGACTGCAAGCAGTGAGGTTTACCAAAGCAGCAATAAAAATCTTCAGTTCCAACTGAACTGCATATATTACAAAAAAGTATCTCCTTGTAGACTATTTTATCTTTAAAATCAAATATTTGTTTTTAGTGTATTCATAGCACATATATTTATGAATTGCTTTTTCAATTAAAAAGGAACTACTTATTATTTCATGTAGCAACTTGCTGCAATGTCCATATGAAAGGGAAACATGTCTCAAAACATACTGAGTAATGGTTGTATTATTTTCTTTTAGATCATGCTTTTTCTAGCAAAATCCCAGAAGCTGTTTTTTTTTTCTAAGCTCATGCACTTTATGTTTAAACATCTCTATCAATCTTACAAAGTGAACTTTTTGAGAGAGTGGTTCTACAAATTCCTACATTTTATGCCATTCTGCAATAATGGAACTGAAGATCCCAACTTCTTGTTGATTTGGATTTATTCAGTTTTATAAATCTTTCAGTCATGTTTTAGTCATGATTTCACTTTGGTGTTTAAACCTGTTTGCACCCATTTTATACAAACATAAGTTCATTGCTAATTAGTAAAAAAGGGATTTTTAGAATGCTGGTAAATAATTCAAAACCGCAGAGATTTTATGTCTAAAACACTGAAAAATTATTTTCTTTGTATTAAAAGGACTAAGAAAGACAACAAAACATTAAAGCAGAATTCAGATTATGCATTCTAATTAAACTGAATTCTCTCCTAGGAATTTTTTTTTAAACAAATACAGCTGTGTCCTGGGAAAACCTATTTGCTTCACTGAATGACTGGAACCAGTTTTTCTAGCATGAGCTGAAGTAATAGTCTGGAATCTCTCCAAAATAACCTATTTTCTTTTTTCTTTTATGCTTTAATTATCACTATACTGAAAAATATGCCTTTGTTGCAAACCTCAAATCCTTCTTTATATATTTAGATGGGTTGCTTTATAAATAAATACAAATGATGTGTTCTGCAATGATTCCCCCCTCCATGGAAATATAGTTTGTATGTTAAGTTAAAGAGCAGAAACCCTTTTTTCTAGAGGTCAATTGCAGCATTCCACTATTCTTTTAATTTATGAGTCACTGTGTTCCTCTATTCTTTCCTGTCATATAGTATATGTGACTTCCTTCCCTTTTATTTTGCTGAAAGTTCCCATGTTGTGTAATCCTGCTATATCACGTTGGTTTACTTATCTTTTTTTATCTTTCATATTCAACACAAATAAATAATTGCAAATTTATTCATTTTATCTGATTTCTATCCCACCTTTCCTTTGAAGCAGGCTAATTAAAGGAACTAACACTAACTTAGATTCTTTTTAAAAACATCCAGTTTTGTTCCACCCAGAATTGTGTGTTGTCATTCTGTATCATCCCTGAAACTTTTTCTTGAGGATGACTTGAGATCTTCAACTTCTTAATAGTGGAATGGAGTTCCAAAGCAACTGCCCAGGAACAGAGAAAGGTGCCTTCTCTAATACGAAGTCAAGCTGTGTATCTGCCTATTATTGCTTACTGTGACAATGGTTTTCCAGTGCTCAGACACACGTTTCCCATCATCAACTACCTGAGTTTTTTTAAACTAGAGGTGCCAAGGATTGGACCAGTAATTATCAGCATATCATGGGCCAGATTGTGATGTATTGTTGTTAGGGATAACATTGTTCACCCTAACTGTTTTAGGTGAAATACTAACTATGAATCATAGTTAGTGTATGCAGCTTTAACTGTAAAATAGCAACTGTGGGTGTGGTTATGAAAACCATATAAAAGTAGCAAGGCTACAGCTTGCTCTCTCTCTCTGGCTTTGATGATCCCTGATTACTGCTTGGAAGCAAGACTGCATTGCTCGAACGGGAGAGACAACAACGGACTGATTTATGTGAACTGACAATAGGATATTCTACATGGACTTTGCTAACTGAATATCCCTGAATGGACTGACTACATGGTAAATGAATATTGGACTGTTTTTTGACTATGCTATAAACTTATACTGGAATAAAATATATTCTTGATAGCACAAGCGTATCTGTTATTTTTACTGTATGTTAATAAACATACAAGCTTAGCTCACTCATTTATCTGTGTGCCTATCTGACTAACGCTGCAC
Organism: Laticauda colubrina; assembly: GCA_015471245.1. NCBI lineage: Eukaryota > Metazoa > Chordata > Lepidosauria > Squamata > Elapidae > Laticauda > Laticauda colubrina. Next base: position 43,965,066 of record BLBF01000022.1, read on the forward strand.
ATTCTGTTTAGCTTGCCTACCTAACCCTGGTTGGGGAACCCAGGCTTAACAATTGTGATGTATCGTGACATTTTTTGCCTTTGCAGAGGTGGGGTGGGCATGGTCTGCATGTGATATATATGGATCAGTGGTTGCCAGTTTGACAGGCCTGTTAGAGCAATTAATTTGCATCTTACATCTTAGTTCTGTAGCTATTTTAAGACATTCTATTATCTGGAAAGAATACATACTAATAATCTAGAAAGCTCACATTATACTCCTGCATCTGTCTTACAACCAGCCCCAGGCTCTCTTTCAAATTGTTGACAGGTATAAGTAGTTGGTTTATATTTCTGGCAAACATATCTAACAGTAGTTGAACATAAATTCAAAGAATATTTCATGGACTTTAATCTAATGTTATTTGATTACAAGCTCTGATAACATACTTTTTTTGCCCCAATCATAGCCTAAATAGCCAGCCTGCATTATAATATTGCATCCACCCTGCCAGTCTAAATGCAAGAGATTATCTAAGTCTGAATAAATATGCATCCTGAGACTTTCCATTTACAAGTAGTCCTTGACTTCCAACAGTTTGTTTAGTGACCATTCAAAGTTACAACCAGTGGTGGGATTCAACCAGTGTAACAACCACTTTGGTGAGCATGTGCTTTGTCTGCGCACGCTTGCTTTGAGCACACGCCAAATGTGCACTTTGCATGCACATGCAGTGTTTAAAAACTGCCCATTTCCAGCTCTAATACTTACCTTCTACTGCAGCACCAGTGAGTAAAACAGCTGAGGCGCGGCAATCCACTGTGCCGCACGAATCAGCTGAGCTGCAAAACATGGAGATAAAAGACAGACTAGGGCAGGGATGGGTGGGTGGGGCCAAATGATTGCCAGAACTGCTGGTTCCCTTGAACTGGTCTGAACCGATAGAATTCCACCCCTGGTTACAACGGCACTGAAAAAGTGGTTAATAACTAATTTGGCAAAACTTACCTGATTCAAAAAGACCCAGCAAAAGGGACATAACAGGAAATGATAGGTCAATAATATGCTTGCCTACAGTGTTTAAATTACTCATAGAGATAATAAGAGACAACATCCAATATTATTTAGGAGAAAATAACATACTTCAGGCAGAACATAAAAAGAATAAAAGAAAAAGCAGAGGTACAAATGATCAACTTCTGATTAATAAAATGATTTTGGACAATTATAAAAGGCACACCCCCTCTTTAACTAGTTTTTGCTCTGTATTGACGATAAAATGACATTTGATTCATTACACATAGTTGGATTATCAAATGTTTGGAAATTGGCATTTGTACAAACATTAGAATGTTTATGGAAAAATAATGAAGCAGAATTATTGGAAGCAAAAAAATTATCAACACTAGGAGAGGGTTTATCAACACTAGGAGAGGCATCTTCCAGTGTTATTCTTTATCACCCCTTTTTGTCATTGGTATGATCCCATTTTTATTGATTTTGAAAAAACAAACAAACCTTGGCTTCCAAAAAATGCTAATAAAATCTCACCTTTCTTTTATATGGATGGTCTGAAATTGAAATCTTGATTTTGGCTGCTCATTGTACCAATGCAAACAAGGTCAGAATGGAAAATTATTCAAAGTGTAGAGTGTGCAGAGTGTGCAAAGAAGCAGAAGAAACAGATCATAAACCCAGCTTGTGTACGATAATAAACAGCTACATAACACAGTTGACAATGTTTCCCTGGAATATCTATAAAAATTATCATGTGCCCCAGTAATGAATTGTTGATGGGAACACAGAGTGGAAAAAGTAATTCACAATGAGTAGATTAAAATATTGGGATGTCTTAACACTGGAGTTAACTGATGGAAAGATTAAAATATGGATAACTGATGTAGCAATTCCAAGAGACAGTAGAATGGAAAATAAATAATTGGAGAAGATTACAAAATATATTTTCAAGATCTGAAAAATGAAGCTGAAGTATTATGGTATAAACTGGGTGTGACAATTCCAGCAGTTACTGACATACCAAAAAATCTTGGATGACACTTATAAAATCTGTTTATTTTCAAAATTTTCATCTGTCAATTGCAGAAGGTTACACTGCTTGGATCTGCACATATACAACAGTGATACATTATTATGACATTCTAAGTTCTTGGAAAGGACTCAATGCAGATGAGGGCCAACACCAGCTAAAGAATTGACAGCTGTGACTTTACATTGTTGTGAACAAATAATAAAGGCAAAATATTACAGGGGGAATACACAAATCAAACTCACATGCAAAGCAGATAGCAACAAGTCCTGGCAATGGCTAAGAGCAGGAAAGTTGAAGAAAAGCCGGGGGGCAGGGCTAATTTTGGCTGCACAAGACCAAATGCATACAAAGCCAGAATTGAGTAGATAGCAAAAGACAGCAAAAGGGCGTTAGGTACTTACCTGACATGCCTGTTCTCTTTGAGCTGTGAAGAGCATCCAGTAGTGGAAGGTGCTTCAGTCTCTGGATATCTAGGCTGGGCTTAATTTGTGGAACGCTCCTCCTCCTCCACAGGACTCCTCTCCAGTGTTCCCCAGTTTTGGCGAAGATGAGAGAAATGAACGCCCTTGTCCTCAATGCCCTAACAAATTCGTTGGCTGAAACAGGACCCCACCAGACGGAACAAAAGAGTGGGGCTGGATGCTCTTCACATCTCAAAGAGAACGGGCATGTCAGGTAAATACCAACACTCTTTCTCCTATGAGCTGTTCAGAGCATCCTGTAGTGGGACATACCAAAGCTAGGCCTGTCCTATGGGAGGGACTCCGTCTGGCCTGGAATCTCCTCCTGGTCCCTGTGGATCCGTTGCATAACTCTTCTGCCAAAGGAGGCCTCGGCAGATGCAAACACATCTATTTTATAATGCCTAATGAAGGGCGATGGAGAGGCCCAAGTTGCGGCTTGACAAATTTCAGTAATTGGTGCCTGTGTGGCCCACGTTGCCGATGTTGCAGCGCTCCTTGTTGAATGAGCTGTTATGTTCCTGGGCACCTTCAGGGATTGAGTCTGATATGTTTTTGCTATTGCAGCCCGTAGCCAATGGTGAGACCTTGCCTCCCAGAGTGTTGGGCTGAAAGGATACAAATAAGGCCTCCGTTTTTCTGAAAGCCGCTGTACGATTGATACATATTCGCAATGCTCACCTCGCATCAAGACTATGCCATTGCAGTTCCATTCCTTGTGATGGTCTGGGGCAAAAATTAGGAAGTATCAGCTCTTGTGCCCTATGAAAGGCCAAGTTGATTTTGGGTATAAATGTAGGGTCGGGGCGAAGGACCACCCGATCAGCATGGAAAACACAAAGATCTTGTCTGATAGACAAGGCTGCAATCTCTGAAATACGACAAGCAGAAGTGATTGCTACAAGGAAAACAACTTTATACATCAGAAATTGTAGACTTGACGATCTCAAGGGTTCGAAAGGGCCCTTGGTGAGTGCAAGGAGGGCCTTATTAAGGTCCCAAGTGGGATAATGGTGTACCGCTGGAGGTCGTAAATTTGTGGCTCCTCGAAGGAAGGACCATATATGAGGATGATAGGAAAGGGAAGTTAGGCCTTTGCGAGTGAGAACTGACGCCAAGGCCACCATCTGTCCTTTCAATGTATTAGGTGATAATCCCTTGTCAAGCCCCTCTTATAAGAACTCTAGAATTTGAGCCACAGAGGCAGAGGTGGGATCAATTTGAGACTCAGTACACCATTTGCAGAAACTGGACCATTTGGCATTGTAAATGTGAGTTGTTGAGGGGCGTCTAGCAGCTAGGATAGTGGCGATAACTCTGTTGGAAAACTTTTCACTCTTCAGACAGCTCTGCTCAACCTCTAGATGGTCAGGTGCAACCATTAAGGGTCTGGATGTTGAAGGGGCCCCTGAGTTAACGAGATCCTAGCTGGCGGGATTCTCCATGGAGTTGATACTGAGAGACTGTGGAGGTCTGCAAACCACGGCTATCTGGGCCAGTAAAGAGCTACTAGAAGTAGTTCCACCCTCTCGACTAGCAATTTCTGGATGACCTTGGGAACCAGTGGAAGTGGAGGGAATGCATACAGGAGTCCCGGGGGTCAAGGACAGCGGAGCGAGTTGAAGTTCTCCGCTCCTTGCGATGGGTACCTGAAAAAAAATCTCAGGAGCTGAGTGTTGAGGTCCACCGCCGGCTATCCAAATGTCCTGACCGCTTCCTGAAACAAGGAGGAATGGAGGTGCCACTCCGAATGATCGATCGTGGCCCTGCTCAGCCAGTCTGCCTGTGTATTCGACAGACCCGAAATATGCTCTGCTCTGATGGGAAAGTAGGTTGGCCTCCACCCAACAACACAACCGCTCCACTTCCCGCATGAAATGTTTCGACTGTGTGCCCCCCTGTTTGTTTATGTGAGCTTTGGCTGTTACATTGATGGTCAGTATTAGTATGTGCTGATTGCGTACCTGGGGAAGAAAGCTGTGGAGAGCCAGGTGGTTTAGGCTGCAAGACTGTTCTATGGTGGACCAGCGGCCTTGGGTTGTAAGCGATTGAACATGAGCTCCCCATCCAAACAGGCTGGCATCAGTGGTGATGGTAAGTCTTTGCGGCTCCTTGAAGAGACAGCCTCTGTTGATGACTGGTCTGGTCCACCAGAGGAGAGATATGAGAACTTTTGGTGGTACCCTGACCTTGTGATTGGAGCTGCTTCGGCCAGAGCGCTGGTACGGAAGCAGGAACCACTGGAGAGATCTAGTGTGGAGCCGGGCCCAAGGGATGATAGAGATACATGAGATCATCTTACCTAACAATTTTGATAGTTCAGCTAGGGACACCCTCTTAAGACCCCTGATCTCCTTAATTAATTGCTGAATGCTATCTAGTCTATCTGGTGACAGGTAAACTTTGCCTTCCACCGTATCTATGACAGCCCCCAGATGGGTTATCTGAGTCGATGGTGTTAGATGACTCTTTTTCTAATTTATTAAGAAGCCATGTTATTGTAGGGATTGTAATGTGTTCTGAGTGTCTTTGACTGTTTGGGGGGCGGAAGATGACAACATCAAGATGTCATCAAGATAACACTGGAGTTGTACGGGGATGTCCCGAAGATGAGCAGCTAGCGCTGAGAGAACCTTCATGAAGGTCCTAGGGTCCTAGATTTGGCTTTTGACTTCAAAGAGTCTGAGAACTGCTACCATCTGCCATTTCGATTCAAATTGGAATTGTAGAATGCTTGTTATATATTGCTATGAAGGTAGTTGGCACGCCCAGGGGCCTGATCTGATTATAGACCGATTGCCCTGATAATGGTTCTATTGATATATATATATATATATATATATATATATATATATATATATATATATATGTGTGTGTGTGTGTGTGTGTGTGCTGTTTAGCTTCCTTCGGGTATTATCCCACGTCATTGTAGTTCTGTTAAAGTTGTAGCAACGTTTCAGCAGAATCTCATCTGCCATCATCAGGCTTCTGTATGGATATGGGTCTTTACAGCTCCTGGTTTTAAATTTGAGGCTGGTCCATTCTGATTGGTTGGGAACCTGGACTTGTGTTCATTGGACTTGGAGTTTGATTGATTGGTGTTCCTGGTTTCTTCTGTCTGTTTTGTGGCTTTGATTGGCTGGCAACAGTCTGTTCTTATGTTGGAGGCTTTTAGTGCAGCTTGGCTCCGTGTGAAGGGACGGCTGCTCTTCATTAGCAAGCTGCTATTCATTAGCAAGCTGGGTTTCACCTGGGTGCCTGGTGGGGGGGTTAGGTTGGAGCTATCAGAGGGAGTCTGTTTTTGCCCAGGTGTTTGCCTGGCTTGTGGCATGGAGATCTTTCTATTTGAGAGTGCAGGCTTCCAAATGATTGACAGTCTGGTGGAATCATCTCTTCTATTCATGCTGTCAGGTCTTTTTTCAATCTCTATGGCTTCTCTGATGATTCTGTGGCTGGGGTTTTCTATAGTGGCCAGGGTTTTAGTGCCATTGACAATAAAGATTTCTGAGCATCGGAGGGGGGAAAAAAGAACTCTTTTTTGCTATAAGTGGGAAGGGAGAGGAAAAGAATAAATATTAAGATTTTGTTGGAGGAGGCTGCTTGGAATTTATAAGAACAGAGCTAAACTGTAACAAGACTTTTAAAAGATATATTTTAATTGGAGCTTTGTAACTGAATTATAACTCCAGGAAGAGAAAGTATAAAAAGAAGAAAGTGCTAAATGAAACAGTCTATGTATATTTGGATTGCTTGGTGACTTTGGGACTTTGGGAAATCATTATTTGAAAGACTAAAAACATTTGGGTTGTATAAAAAAAACTTTTTACAATGGCATTACTTGTTGATGAACTGAAAATTGAATTTAAAAAGCTAAAAGAAGAGGAACAAGAAGGGAAGGGCTCTTCTGGATCTGTTTTCCATTTTTTAGAAATGGCGATTTCTACCTTCCAGAAACTACAAGAACAAGAAGACTGGGATGATGAAGAAGCCATCTTTAATGAACAAGCTACTTTAGCTGGAGAAGAAAAGGGAAAGAGGGGAAAGAGAATGGAGAATTTAAGATTTAAAAAAACAACCAAAAAAGGGAAAAATAAGGTGAAAAATTGATACAATGTCAAAAAGCAACAGAAAAGAGGAATACAGAAGAAAGTGGAAATTAAGAAGGTAGAGATTAAGAGATAAGGGGGTAAAAAGGCAGGATTGGAGAAGAAAGGAAAGGAAAAAGGAAAGAGAAGTTACAAAGGTTTAAAACAAGATGTAAAGAAACAAGATTTATTTAGAGATAGTGGGTAAAAATATGATTAAAAAAGAGATTCTGAAAAAGTACACAATATTGTCTTGTTGGATTTATATTTGAAATAATGTTAGAAAACTGGATTTAATAATAGAGCTTAAGCTGCTATGGATTATTGTTTTAATTATATCATAAACTTATTATTCTTTCTTATTTTATAATGTAGTATGTAGCTCCAGAATGTACTAAGCAGAATCAGAATGAAAAGTAAATTTAGGGGAAAGATTTAAAGGCGTCATACTTCAATCAGTGATTACAGGAGAAATTTTGTGTTAATGAGAAAAGATAATAGAAAATTGAAATAGAACAGACAAAAGATATACGCATAATGATTTAAATTGAGATGAAATAAATAAAATAGAATTAAGAGAGTGAAAAGAGGGGAGAAGCTATATAGAAAATGTTGAATGGTAAATAAGATATGAAATGGGATAAAAAGTAAGCATGAATTCAAATTTATGTCTGTATAAAAAGATGTAACCTGGGAAGCCGCTTTCCAAAAAGAAGTTTTATGTTTTTATGTTTTGTGTTTTGTTTGTGTATGTTTGTTTATTGAAAATCAATAATTTTTTTTCAAAAAAAAAAAAAGAATACATTACTGCAGGATACTTCTACTGACTGCCAGTTCCAGCAGTTGGACAATTCAGTTCTTACTGGCTCAAGGTTGACTGAGCCTTCCATCCTTCTGAGGTCAGTAAAATGCGAACCTACATTGTTGGGGGCAATATGCTGATTCTGTAAGCTACTTAGACAGTATTTAAAGCACTGTTGATATGTAAGTCTAAGTGCTATTGCTAGTGTTAAGTGCTATTATTAAATTTATTTGCCTCCCAACTTGTGTCAAATAACATTTGCTTGAAAGCAAGAACTAATGGGACTACAAAATAGACAAAGTAATATAAAATGAAGAAGCTAAGAGGTCTGGGACTTTAGACTTTGAACAGACAATAATATCACAGTTTTAACAATTGTTGATAAGAAAGACAAAAAGTCTACATAGTGGACATGGCAATACTTGGAGACAGCAGAATAGAAGACAAAAAACTGGAAAAAATCACAAAATATAAAGACTTGCAAATAGATTTAAAACAACTGTGGCAAAATAAAGCAAAGTTAATGTCAATCCCAAAATCCCAAAACATCTAGACATCACTTGAACACTGTTGGCATTGACAAAATCATCATCAATCAATTGCAAAAGGCAGCCTTATTTGGAACAGCTTATATCTTGTGACAATAGCTTTAACACAATCAAATGCCTAACCCAAGTCCGACAAAAAATGCCAAATCCAATCAAACATCTGTCTGATTCTGAGATTAATCATCATCATTAAAAAAGAAAAAAAGCAGAAGAATGATATCTTGTGATCAACATTGTACATTACACTGATTGTTGATTTCACTAACTTCATTCAAATTGTTAAACAATGAAAGTTTGCATTTTTTATTTTTAAAATTAAAAAGGATCCTTATTGTTTATAAATAATGCAGTTTGGGTTTAGTTAATCTCTTATCAAGTGATCTGTCTCCCAAAATGGGAAAGGAAGGCTTAAAACCTCTAGGCACATGCCTTTACACTACAAGACAAGGAGTTTGCATTACAGGATTGCTTCATTTTTCTCCTTTTTGCCAGCAATGCAATTTGGATGGTCAAGGCCCCTTTTCTTACAGAGAAAGAATAGCGGGTAGAGAATCTGGAAGTTGAATCATGACAACTGGACTTCTTTTCTTATTGGTTCAAAACAATTTATAGCTTTTTCAGCCTGAGCAAGTTGGTTGGCGGGACCTATATATGTCCTCCAGGGAGATTTTATTTTTCATCTAATATGGATAGGCTCATTAGGTGAATAGGCAAAGAGTCGTTGAGATGTAAATGTTCTGCCTCCTAAGTCCTTTACCCTAGGTGGGTCATTAAATGTGGCAAACCTAGTGAGCCTATGAAGATGTGTTAATCTTCCTGGAACTGATGAAAGATTAGCATAAAAAATAGGGGACAAGTTGTGTCTGAGGCTTCCACCTCTGTTGAGGGAAAGATTTTCCACTTTGGCATAAGTAGATTTATCCAGTCCTCTCAAAAAATCTGTCTTCTCTCTCCAAAATGTGCACATTATTATCCTCAAAAGAGTGTCCTTTTTCTTCTAAATGAAGGTGTTCTGTGATCCTGTGATGTTGCTTCTCCTGCTCTGGGCTATCCTCTTGTGTAAAGGCTACTTGGTTTCTCCAGTGTAGAGCTCTGAACATTCCTTGCTGCATTGGACTGCATACACATCATTACTCTTCTTATTCTTATTATATCACATGACCTAAAATGGACACCTAACATCAAAAACATCATCAAAAAAGCACAACAAAGAATGTTCTTTCTGCGCCAACTCAGAAAGCTCAAACTGCCCAAGGAGCTGCTGATACAATTCTACAGAGGAATTATTGAGTCTATCATCTGCACCTTTATAACTGTCTGGTTTGATTCTGCAACACAGCAGGACAGACACAGACTTTAGAGGATAATTAGAACTGCAGAAAAAAACAATTACTACCAACCTGCCTTCAATCGAGGACCTGTATACTGCAAGAGTCAAAAAGAGGGCTGTGAAAATATTTAAAGACCCCTCACATCCCCAACATAGACTGTTTCAACTCCTTCCCTCAAAATGACGCTATATAGCACTGTACACCAGAATAACAAGAACAGTTTTTTCCCAAAAGCCATCACTCTGCTAAACAAACAATTCCCTCAACACTGTTCAACTATTTACAAAGTCTGCACTACTATTACTGTTTATCTTTTTATCACTCCTTATCACCCATCTCCTCCCACTTGTGACTATATGACTTACTGTGTCGCTTGTATCCTTACAATTTATATTGACTGTTTCCTAGTATGATTTGATTGCTTATTGTACCCTATGACTATCATCAAGTGTTGTATCTTATGATTCTTGACTCTTGACGAATGTATCTTTTCTTTTATGCATACTGAGAGTATTTACACCAAGACAAATTCCTTGTGTGTCCAATCACACTTGGCCAGTTGAGAATTCTATTATATTCTATTCTATCATGTTTTGGTGTCCACTCTTTAAGGTGGATAAGCCTCTGTCTCAATGTGTTGGTGGGCTTGAAAAACACAGGTATATGATATTTTCCAAATATCTGTTTTAGCATCTCTGATATACCAGCTTTGTAAAGAATGACCAGGTTATTCTTTTGACTCTGAATACCAGCTCTGTCTGCCACTTTATGTTGAATCCAGACACTGGTTTAATGACCAATTTGGATACCTACAGGACTTAAGAGCTGTCTTTAGGTGCCTGTTTTCCTTCTTTTGGGCTTCCATGATGTGGGGATGTTTTCTCCCCTGTGAGGTAGTGTCCTGATATGGCTGGTGGGAGTCATAGCAGGTATTGGTCTCTCTTGTGGGTTTTCTTTAGATCTCTCTTTCTAGCTTATCACAAGTCCCAATCAATGTTGGATGGCCAAAAAGGTCATAACAACCCATAGGTCTATGAAACAGCATTTTCCCTTTTGGATTTTGTGATTTTTTTTTTGCATATTAATTGCCACTGGATATTTCTGGATTCTACTGCTAAAGGGAGTCTGAATTTGTCTTTGTTTCACTCATATGATTAACAAAATAATCTGATGTATCATTTGCCTTTTTTTTTTTGAAATAACTATAACCACATGGTTCCTGTAATTGGTAATTTCTCACTTCACTATACATCATTTTTAGAACTTCCTACAACATATTGCTTCACTTATGAATATAGAAGGAGGAAAGGGAAGTTGGAAGGGATCTCAGAGATCTTCTAGCCCAACCTCCTGCTTTAATAGACCATTTATACTGTTCTGGACAAATAACTGTGCAATCTCTTCTGAAAAATGATGGACAGCCACAACTTCTGGAAGCAAGCTGTTCCATTGAACAATTGAATTTCTCTTTAATTCTAGATTGGATTTCTCTTTTTAAGCTTCCATTTGTTATTTCTTGTCTTACCCTCAGGTGCTTTGGAGAATAAGTTGATCCCCTGTTCTCTGTGACAGTTCCTCAAGTACTGGAAGACTGCTATTATATCTGGCCTAGTTTTTCTCTTCGTTAGAGTAGACAGAACTGTTCATCATATATATATGTTTTGGCCTCCACTTCACTCCAGTAAACATCTTTGTTGCTCTTCTCTGAATTCTTTCTAGAGTCTCAACATGTTTTTTGTGTCCAAAACTGAATGCCATAGTCCAAGTGTCATTTAATTTAATGCCGCTGGGGAATCCTGTATTAAGGCTTCTATTTAAAAAAAACTGATGAAAGGAGGAAGAGTCAACAAGAAACAACTAAGGAAAAAGTTGATGGGGTGGCTAATTTCATGGCAAAAGTCACTTAATTGGCTTACAAGTTTTACAAACCTTACTGGATTACATTTTTTTCTTCTACTCTATCATAAAAACTGACCTCTCTAAAGTTTACTTGTGATCCTTTCTTGGTTTCTTCTCTCAGAAAAATCTGTTTGTTTTTGGAGATGGAAACATTCTTGTAATACTCCACAAGTTTGTTTAATGACTGAAACTTTTCACTCCATAGAAAATAATTGCTGTTAGTGTCCTTCATCACTTTAAAATGCTGGACATCCTCTTCATGCCTGGATACCAAGGGAGAATACAAAACATTTTGCAATCCAATCTAATTTTAAAGTTGCATTATTCTATTTGTACTCTATATACACGTTTATAAATTGGCATGCTTTAGATGAAAAACATTATTTGAATTATTTGTGAAAATAATACCTATAATGATTATTCTATATCATTCTTCATAAATGGTTCCAGGTGGTTTATGTTTTAAAGTTTTAAATGCACTAAACATATTAAATAATGCCATTCACATTAAAACATAATAAATACTTTACATCTTAGATGATTAAATTATTAAAAAGTCTAGCAGAAAGGAAAGGTCTGCAGATGCCTGATATCTGCACACAGAAATTTAAGGATGATGACTGGGAGATCCAATCTCAAGTTACTAGAGAAGCTGGTGGTTCTGATCCTGGAGATGGATTAACGAACGATGAGAATATATACAGAAAAAGACATAACTGAGACCTAAGCTCTTTGGGATCTTAAGGAGAGTAGTCAACCTCTTGGTTGGTGTGGAGTAGGGAGGAAATATCTGCTCAGAAGACTCTATTTTGTTCAGCACCTCATGCCTCTCTCCATTCCTCTTTACCATCTAGATGAAACCACTTGGAGAAATCATCCATTAGAGCCATGGTGACACAGTAGTTAGAATGCAGTACTGCAGGCTACTTCTGCTGTTTGCCAGCTACCAGCAGTTTGGCAGTTCAAATCTCATCAGGTCATGGTTGACTCAGTCTTCCATTCTTCCAAGATGGGTAAAATGAGGACCCAGATTAAGCCACCTAGAGAGGGCTGTAAAGCACTGTGAAGCGGTATGTAAGTCTATGTGCTATTGCTATTAGCATGAGGTCTGATATCAGAGTGATGATACCCAGCTATACATCTTGCCCACATGCCAGGTGCATTGAATTGCTCTCATGGTTTGGGTAGAGTGGAACAGATTTTGACTGAATCCTTCCAAGAAGGAGTAACTTTGGATTTATAGACCTAACAATTCCAAGGAAATACTATTTTTTTACTTTGAATTTGAAGTTGTGTTCCCCACTCAGGTGATTTTTATTTATTTATATTTCACACTTCTTAACCACCCATCTCCCTCAGACTGACAGTTCAGATGTTCTCCTGGATTTATAGCTCCTGTTGGATGAGCAGGTAGCAGTTGTGGCTAACACAACTTTTGAACAGCTATTTTAATTGTGGCCAGTATTTAGGTTCTTACTCATGCCTTAGTACCTTCCCACTTCTGATACTGTAATCATCTTTACATAGGCCTGCCTCTGAAAAGCCTTCATAAACTACAGTTAGTACAAAATGTAGCTGTTTTGGCAGTAATGGGTATATCCCAAAGTAGTTGGGTAATCCCAGTACTTTAAGAGCTGCACTGGTTGCTGGTCAGCTTCTAAGCATGATTCATCAGTTATCAACTTTACGTCTCTAAATGGCTGTGGACTGTTATCTGTTGCACTACATCTTCCCATAATCATCTGTTCCATCTGATCAAATCAGATTCTCATCTTCCAGGTCCCTTCCATCATCATTCCTTATTTTGCTGTAGTAAGAGTCTGCACTTGGACTGGGTCGATCTGAATTCGACTGTGCCTCAGGTACAAAGGCAGCTGAATGGTCTCTGGTCAGACTCTCAGCCCTAGGAAGCAGCCATGATAAATCACTTCCAAAAATGTTGCCTAAAATAACTGCAGTGAATATATGATTTGATCATTCATTCCATTTTCTTAATTAAATCTTGTACAAATCTATAGCAAGTTATTTGGGTAAGATTTGGACAACAGAAATCTAGATGTTCACTAGATGGCAGAAAAGAATTAGATTCTGAAAAAAAATGATAATTTCTCTGTTGCCATTTTGTGGTAAACTTGATTTTTGCAGCTGGGTTACAGTAGCCCTCTGCTTCCACATAAGTATTTAATTACATTATTTGACTTTGTAATAATGCTAAGAGGCTTTTGTTTTTTTTTAACTATGATTTTAAAAAGTTATAGTAGCTTGTGCTTCATACAGGTCTAAGGTTGAATGGGTAGGTTCAAACATCATAGTAAGTAGAAATAAATTACATTGTAGAATGCATATAATCTTTTTACACTTGGAACCATGCCCTTGTTTCTGTGTATTTTATCTTTATACAAGAAAAGTCCTTTATGAAAGGAAAAAGAATTGCTTTATAGTATTATTGATTGTGTTTGGGAACATTTGAAAGACTTTAAAACTTAGTTCATGAAAAAAATGTTATGCCTGAAATTCCATCTCATATGTTTATGAACCCATGATGATAGTTTCTTCCTTTTTGTTCCTTTATTCATTTTTTTGATTGACACTTGCATAACATAGCAGAGTGCCAGCCAGTCTAGTGGTTAAGGCACCAGGCCAGAAAGTGAGAGACAGTGAGTTTAAGACCTGCCTCAGCCATGAAAGCCAGTTGGGTGACTTTGACCCTGTCACATTCTCTCTCAGCCCAGCTCATGTTGTGGAGAAAATAGGAGGTAGATGTGTTGAATATGTTTCCCACCTTGAGATATTTGTAAAAATAATAAAGGTGGGATATAAATAATAACTAAATGAATAAATAAAGTTTCACAGTTCCTAACCATCCATAATCATAATTCAGTCAAGCACCTACTTAAATATGGAATTATTGGGCAGTATTTACTTTCAAATTTTCCTTGTTGGGCCCTTCAGCTGTTCAAATCTGAAATAGGTATAGGTAACTTTCACCCCGTTGGTTTCACAAAGACAGGGGGAAATCTGTTTTATCAGGCTCTATCTATCTGAATCAAATACTTTAGCCACCTAATGAGAAGGAAAGACTCAATGCAGAAGAGCCTAATGTTGTGAACGGTTGAGGGCAAAAGAAGAAGGGGGCAGCAGAGAATGAGTTGGCTGGATGGAGTCACTGAAGCGGTCAGCATGACCTTAAATGGACTCCAGGGGATGGTAGAGGACAGGAAGGCCTGGAGGAATGTTGTCCATGGGATCACGATGGATCAGACACGACTTTGTAAGTAACAACATCTATCTGAAATAATAAGGCTACTATATTTGGACTGCAAAAATTTGGATGCTCACTAAATGGAAACAAAGACATTTTCACAGTCACCTGGTGGTTGTTTGGATTTTTGTAGTTCTGATGTGATAGCCCCAGAAGTAAGCACTGTGATCATGTATAAATCTGAATTAATAACATTAATTCTGATAAATTAATTGATAAATTAATTATTCAGCCATTTTGACTTAGTGAAATACTACTTTCTGACATTTTCAAAAGTGTAAGTCTAGGTAATAGCTTTTTATTCCCCTATAGGTACCAACCTAGGATGTCTGTGATACAATTACTTATGCTTTGTGAATGGTCACAGAGAATTATTATTATTCCTGCTGTGTTTGTGCCTTCAAGCCAGTTTTTGATTCCTGGAGATTGCCTGGCCTAGTTCTTACAGTTTTCCTGGCAAAGTTTATCAGAAGTGGTTTCCCAATGTCTCCCATATTCTCCTGGAGAAAATGGTTTCATGCCTAAGGTAGCACTAGAATTCAGAGTCTCCCAGTTTCTAGTCTGATGCATTAATTACTACACCAAAGTAGTTCTTGTAGATTATTTTACACACAATGTAATATTAATTTTCTCAGTCTGTGTTTAATCTCCACCTAAAAATTGCATTCTGCCTCTGGCAAATTAGAGAATATGTATCTGCCAATACAGGATGCTTCATGCAATAAAGGAATAAAAGTTAAAGCACAATATTTTTTTAATATAACAAATTGAATAGAATTCCATGTTACATTGTCTGCAATAGATTAATGCAGGTAAATTCATGGAAATATTTATTTTTAAAATATTTGTAACAGCTTCTACCTGTTCGTTTTGAACTGTTTTTTTGATTTAGGACTGTTTTGTATCTGCTTTTGGTATTTTTGGTAAAATCCTATATATCTTTATTTAAGGGAAACTCCATTGAGTGATTTACTTCTCAATAAGTAATGCATAATTTTAAATACTTACTTCTCAATTAAAAAGTATTGGATTTTATTACTAGGTTTTGGAAACAGCCTCTTCCAAATTGGAATATAAATATATTTTAAAAGCTAGATTGAAAAAAACAACTGTTATAGGTCATCCAGAGGCTATCATGTTGATACTGAGGACACCTTGACATTAACGGATGGCTGTTGCACACATGGAAAAAAAACTTGTTTTAAGATATCTGTCAAATAAACCCTCTGCTTCCCATTGTCCATCTTTTCCATATGGGAGAAAGAGAGGAGAAAACTTACCTGACAGAGATAGAGAAATCTCCTGGAGAGTTCTGACTAGCTCGGACTATGAAAGCACCAACTCCTTTATCCTTGAGCATCGTCTCAGCTGTGTGGCGGGACACTCTCTCTTGGAACCAGCTGTCAAAAGTAACACATCATAAGTAACTATAATAGAAAATCAATTCGAGAGTTAGCCAGATTTTAGAAGTATACAACACTAAGAAATGCCTCAAAATTCATTCTGAAACAACATCATCATCATCATCTCCATCACCCCTGATCATCATCATCATCATCCCTTTCTAATTTGTTTCTACCAATCCAGCACAAAACAATGGAAGCTCCTGTCCAAAGTGAAAGTGCTTCTGCCATTTAGAATGTAAAAAAAGGAAATGTGCCATACCCATCCCTCTGAATATATATCAGGTTATTCGAAGAAACATTAAGTTCTATATGCAAAGAATAAATAAATAATAACAGTTGACAAGGCTCATATTGATAAGCCTAAATCATCCTAATGCTATAAACTAAAAGACATGCACTTCAAAGAGGAAAAACTGATCAACTTAATTTTTTCAAACTTCCCTTTCCTCTTACTTCATTTAGGTTTTCCATGTACAGTATTTGACTTGCTATTTAATCCTTATTCATTTTCTCTGTGAGGAAGCCACTTCAACATACTTATTTTGGGGATTTCCAAATGATGTCATGGTGAGATCAGACATGAGTAGCAGGTCTCTGCGCTCCTGTGCCAAGTTTTCCCTGTTGGAGGACTCTGAAAGAAGATAAAGCCACCCCTACCCAGCTAGGGGTAGTGAAGTAAAGAGGGGTAACTCTCCTGCTTGACCCAGGGCTTCTCCCCTCTTATCCATGACAAGGAGAAGAGGCAGCCACCATGCCTGCCATGAAGCTGGGACAGCCAAGGCAACAAAGAGCAGTTGCTATTTTGTTGTTGCAGGAGCAGTGCAGATGAACAGTGACTGGAGCTCGGTGAGAAGATTCCTTTTTTTATTTAAACCCTAACTTTAAAAGGAAAAGAAGAAGAAAATCCAGGAAAAGAGACTCTTAGAACTATTTGTTAAAGTGGTGAACAACCATAGAGAGAAAAATCCTAGACCTGAAAGAAAGGAACTAAGGGGAGAAAAGCTAAAGACCTTTTAAAACATAGAAATTGAACTTTTAACTGGGTAGGTATTGTTTTGGAAAGGCATTATAAAATGCTAGAACTATCAACTTGAATAGCTGATTTTGCTCCCATAAATTGAATTAAATTTGGATTAATAAATTTGTCAGACTTGAATCAATGCTGAAACCTAAGCTGAGGATGCCGTCTACTGATGAATGGAAAATTACCATATCTCTATAAGCCTAGAAAATTTCTGATAAGAGAAATAAACAACATTCATCTGGAAGACTGTGATGATACTCACTGTTCTATATCTACTTTAAGATTACTGGACTCTATTGTGAGAATAAGGAAGACCTTTAAGTAAAGTAAAATGACTTTTGATTTGTGGAAAGCTGCCTGGACTACTTAAATGGAACAGATTAATAATCCTGAGATGTAAAGAACTATGATTATTGAACTTTCCGAGGAACAACATTGGACTTGAATATATTGTTTTTGGACTATTGAGTAAGAGTGGGACTTACAAAATAAGACAAGATGCTCCATCAGAGGGAAATGAGTGAAATTTCAAAAGAAATGACATTGATGTTTCAAAGCATTAGAAATACGAAGAATCACAGAGAGATGGAGAACCTAGTGCAAGGCATACATGGGAAAATAGAAAATATCCTACAATTGATAATGAATGAAGATCAAAAAGTCCAGGAAAGAGGAGACAGCAGAAAGAATGGAGGAAAAGATAGAACCAACAAATCAGCAAATAAAGCAAGGAGATGAGAAGGAGAAGATGATAAAGATAATAATGACTGATGAAATAAACCAATTTTAAGAGCTTTAAAAATGGATCAGATAAGCTGGAAGATACTTTTGAAAGGGAGATAGGGGCTTGGGTGAACACTCTGGAGACCGAGCAGTTTAGGAGGATAGAGATGGGAGAAATATTCAGACTGAATGGTGAAGACACAGATGTTGATAGAGACAAAGATCTAAGAGAGCTAAAAAACAAATAAGAATTGAAGCATTAAAATGGACAAGAGATGATGGATAGAAAGGATTTTTTTTTATTTTTTTCTAATATAATGATGGCCTGATTAAAAACTAGAATAGAGGTAGAAATATGAATATACACTTTTATATAAAGCAATAATTAGATGGAAAGATTGGAGGTTGAAAGATGGTTTTATTATGTATAATGATTGATAATATGATGATTGGTAATAGAATGGTGTATTGAAACATTGAATAACCAAATAATGAAGGACTATGTCTTAATATGAACATGTGTATTAACAAAAGAATTAGTAATGGTGACCTGACTAGAAGTTAGTAAGAAACAGGGGGAATATTAGTATATATCCATGATGGCGAAACCTCTGGCACGCGTGCTGGAAGTGGCACGCAGAGCCATTTCTGCCATCATGCAAGCCGTCACCCAGAACTCATCCACTGCGCATGCACATGCACTACCCGCCAGCCAGCTAATTGTTGGATATCTGCTGAGCATGCACAAGGGGAGATCCTCATGTGGGAGATGTGTGCACAGGGGCGGGACACGGGGGGTCTCACATGCACATGCAGGGGGCGAGGGGTTGCATGCACATTGGATTATGGGTGCAGACACATGTGCGCATGTCTGCATATGCACTTTCGGTATGAGACGAATGAAAAGGTTAGCCATCACTGGTATATATAATTTTTATATAATAGAATATAAGCAATAACTAGATGAAAAGTTTAGAGGCTGAAAGATGTGTGCTTAAATAATATCACTGGCATTGAAATGGAACATTGAAATATTAAATGACTACTTTAAAACAAACATGTATATTAATACTAGGATTACATAAATTTGATTAATGTAACAAACATTATTAATATTATTATTGCTACTTGTTTCAAAATGAATTATACCCAGAGGCCATGTATTATACCCAGATGCCACACTGTTCATGAAATGTATATTTAAAAATAAAAATCCAATAAAACTTAAAAAAAACCAAAAAACCCCATACTTCTTTTCTACTGGGCACTGACTTTTGTGTGCACATTCATTTGATATCCATGCATTATTTTTGTTTTTTCCCACATACTTCTCAATTAATCTATTTTTATATTATTCAATTTATATTACTCCTGACAAACTCAAATGTCAGTTCCATATAAAAAGTGAAGTGCACTTTTGTATAGTCATTTTTGCTGTAATTTCTTGCAACAAATTACCCACTTCCTTTTTATCAGAGTTTACATGTCTCAAAATTTCTCCTTTTAGTTTCCCATGTTGATTAACGTTCTATTAAAATTCATCCACCTGC
Source organism: Laticauda colubrina (assembly GCA_015471245.1). Classification (NCBI taxonomy): domain Eukaryota; kingdom Metazoa; phylum Chordata; class Lepidosauria; order Squamata; family Elapidae; genus Laticauda; species Laticauda colubrina. The sequence goes on from BLBF01000022.1 coordinate 43,984,186, forward strand.
TTTTATTTTTTGCTATGTATAAACTTACAAATGTTACAGTGATTTTGAATGAATCAGGAATTAATTCAGAAATTATAAGTATTTTAGAAGGAATTCTGAGTTTTATATGTTATATGTGCAACTTTTTTTGGCTACCCTTAAAATATTCCAGGTGGATATTGAAGTATCCGCTTGGAACAGTTTATATTTCTGGACTCCCTTTGGTAAATAGGATTGTGTAATTTGGTATGGCAGGGTAATATTCTCTTCCAGCTTTCTGAATATTTGTGTAGATGTATGTTTCTGTATGTGTGTGAACGTTGCTGAAAAGTCACTAGGAAAATATTCAGAGTTCTGTATATTTCTGGACTGAACAGGAAAGGGAAAATAGCTAAAAATGGAAAAAGAATTTTTCCCCAGAAATTTGCCACTTTCTTTTTTTTTACCGATTCATTAAATTATTTCTTAAATGAGTACATAGAAGTCAATATTATAAAACATGGACAAAAATGTAGAAATTGAATAGTTACCCAGGAACCTGAAAATCAACATAATTCTTTGGGACATATCCCTCATAATTCTTCAACTCAGCTCTGTACCAATTTTCCTGAGAACTTAAGATCTGTAAATCAAAAGGAAAACTAATTACTTGAAGGTATATGTGTGCTTTCTGCTAGCCTACATTTTGAACATTTTATGCCTCTCTAAATCCTTTACTATGCTTCCTGCTATCAACTCTTATCAGTTTTCCTCCAGAGATCTGAAACAAACTGCAGCTGTTTTTTTCTTGAAAATAACCCTGTTCTCTTACCTCAGTAGAAATGAACTAGCATAACAGGTGTGCCAAACCAACTGTTAAGAGAAACTGATAGCTTCTGACTTTCATTTATTAAGCATGGACATGTATAGGAAGAAAACCTACATGCAAACACTATCCTTTACAAAGAAAAAACCCTGATTGCACAGAATTTTAGTTCCAGAGTGTGCACAGACTTTAGTTCAAAAAGTCAAAGGAAAAAAAAAGGGTGGACCTAAGCAACTAATATAAGCACAACAAAAATTGAGGATTTGCATTTCTTCCCCTACTTTGGTGCTTTGATTAATTACTTTATAAAGAATAAGTCTTATCATGTAAAATTTATTTGAGAGCTACTTTGGTCTTGTGATTAAGGTATCAGGCTAGAAGCCAGTCATTCTCTTCTCAGCCTAACCCCCCTTGCGGGGTTGTTGTTGTGAAGAAGGAGGAAGGTAAAAGTAAAGATAAGTTTTCTAATTCTAGGGGATGGTGCTCCATTTCTTAGGGAGCCAGCATTGTCCGAAGACATTTCCATGGTCATGTGACCAGCATGACTATACAATGAGGAGCAAGGAACTCTTATATTATCTTCCCACTGAAGTGGTACTTATTTATCTACTCACATTTACATGCTTTTGCACTGCTATGTGAGCAGGAATTGGGATAAGTATCAGGAGCTCATGCAATTTTACTATGTGTGGGTCTCAAACAAGCTTAGGATCTTTAACACTGAATGTCTTTAACCACTGAGTCATCATGCCTTCAGGAGGAGGAAGGACCGTTAGATATAGTCGCTACTTTGAGTTGCCAAAGTGTCTCTTTTCCTTCAATGTGCTCATGACAGGTGTCCAACATAACAGTGGCTTTGCTCCTCTCAATTAAATGATTCTGCTATCCCTTAAGAGCTTATCTCTGTAAATGGCTGCAAATAATAGATAGAAGTGAATTCAGCCCATAAATCTTGCAACCTTTAATTAATATAACTTATAATTCTTCCTTGCCTTGTGTGCAGAAATAACCCTTTCATAATCAAAAATAAAAAGGAACAGAAAAACCAAATGGCAGCATGGGTGGTTTAGAAATAGGGACTATAAGTAAAAAATAAATAAAATAGTTTGGGAAGATTATGGTAGCTTGGATTGAGACTGTAGAATTGCTAAAATTATTTTAGAAAACACTGAAAATTTTTGAAAATATGTTTATGAACCAATGTAATGAATTTATAGCATAGGTGGCAGCATCAGTTCAGGAGGCAGAGAAAATAAGTAAGTAAATTACAAAACAATAACAACAACATCTGTCTATTCCATGTTCTTGGGAAGGATTTGATAGGTGCTTAGAAATACCAAATCCACTCTAAACACCTGGCTGACCGTGCATTGAATCATCATAATAATAAAGCTTAGCTGCTGCAAGAAGATCGCACAGACTGACTACAAACAATAATATTACAAAGTAGCAACAATGGTACATTGAAATATCTGCAAAAATACTCTTTGCCAATAAGCAAGAACTGATGGCTAAAAAATAAACTAAGTAATAAAAAATGAAAAAAAAACTGAATTACTCTAGGACTTTAGAATTCAAACAAATAGACACTTGCCACATAACATCCCAGACTTAACAATTGTTGATAAGAAAAACAAAATGCCTGGATAGTGGACATGGGAGTACCCGGAGACAGCAGAATAAAAGAGGAAGAAATGGAGTAAATCACAAAATACAAAGACCTGGTAATAGAAATAGAACAACTGTGACACAAGAAATATAGCACCAATAATAATAGGTGTGTTATCAACAAATATTTGAATAATAATTGAATGAAGGTTTACAACAACAATAATAATACTCTTAAGTAGAGGGCAGAGGAAAACGTATATAGAACAATGCACATGAAAACTTACATATGACATGCATTCATATGTAATTGAGAATAAATGTTTATATTGCATGAGGGACAACTCTAAATTCATGAGGTGAGTCCACACACTGTTTCATTACCCATGGATTTTGACAGCATATATGCCTAAGCAAGCCAATATCTGTGCTGAATTATAGTAACAGTCACTGAATGTTTCCTTTCCTATTTAGATATCATTAGGCCCGGTCCCACTGCACTTATGGATGCAAAGAGGATGTAAAACGTTAAAAAAAGCTTGCCATCCATTGGAAAACGCTATGCATCCGTTGTGTACTCATTGCATATGTGTTTCATACGCTCTATCCCTCGAGCATCTGTCCACTGAGATTTCATTTGCGCAAGAAGTTTTGAGCTGCACAAAACTTTGTGAACGGATGAATTTTCCACCACGTACGATGTACATCTGCGACATATACAGGCAACAAACGTTCTATGTCCATTATCATCTGTTAAACATCCGCTGTATCCTCTCTGCATCCTCTGGCCATCCCCTCAACTCACATCCGCTGCAGCTGAAAACGGAAAGAGGGAGGAAACAAAAGGTACACGGAAATAGAAAGGATGTAAGCGTATGCATCTTGTATATAAAGGATTAAAATGGACAAAACGTTTGTATCTGGGATGTATCTCGTATATTTAGGATGTCTGGAGTATGTCTAGAGTATGTAGAAGGACACCTAGCCGACAACCGATATTTCCTATAAAAAGAGGGAGAAATTCATCTGGATCTCAGTATGAGTCCAGCAGCCATGGTGTACAGACCTCTTCACCCTTGGTCTTGGTCTTCAACATCATCAATTGTTCTCCACCATGGATGATGACACAGTCCGTATGATAGCTGCGCTCATTCATCACCAAAACCAAAATCTGTTCAGACTGTTTCAACTTTTATCCAGAAGGATAAGAAAGAGATGTCCAAGAGCTGTGTGGGTCCGAGATGGATCATGAGAAGAATGGAGTTTGGACTGTATGACCAGTTGATGGTGGAGCTGAGGAATGAAGACCCTCGTGCATTCCATCACTTCATGAGGATGCCACCAGCCATGTTTGATGAACTTGTAGGGCATCTGAGACCCAGGTTGACCAAGCCTAGCACCAACTTCCGTCCCAACCTGGACCCTGGACTGAAGGTGGCACTGACTCTGTGGCACCTGTCCTCTGAAACACATACAGAAACATGCAGTATGCCTGTTTCACACAACAGCATCAGCAAAGTGGTCAGAGAAGTGGTGCAGGCCATCATTGAAGAATACGTGGAGTAGCTCCTCAAGTGCCCCACCACTGAAGAAGGCTGGAGAAAACTTGCAGAAGAGTGGTATCAGAGGTGGAACTTTCCCCACATCGTTGGAGCCATAGATGGGAAGCATGTGGCCTGCAAAGCACCAGCCAACTCAGGGTCCACTTATTACAACTACAAGGGCTTCTTCAGTATCATCCTCTTAGCCATGGTTGATGCTGACTACAAGTTCATCTACATCAATGCTTCAGGCAACGGGTCAGCTTCAGATGGCCAGGTATACAATGCAAGGGACCTCAAGGATTGGCTGGAACGCAACCTCATCATGGGTTTTCCAGATCCAGACCCCCTACCCAATGACACACAAGATGTGCCCTACTTCATCGTGGGGGATGATGCGTTCTCCCTCAGAACCTACCTCATGAAGCTGTACACTTCAAGATACCTCACCTGTGAAGAGAGGATCTTCAACTACAGGCTGTCCAGGGCAAGACGGGTGGTGGAGAATGCCTTTGGCATCCTGGCCAACAGGTTCCAGATACTTCTCACCACCATGCAGCATCGCCCAGAGACTGTGAGGAGCATCGTGGAAGCTTGCTGCATCCTGCACAATCTCATGCGCACCTGTTACCCAGTGTTGCAGAACAGACTTGTCGACTGTCAACAAGGGAATGGGGACATGGAGTCTGGTGAATGGAGGCAAGGACGTAACCTGATAGACACTGTGGATATACAAAGCCCCAACAGAGCTTCACATGAACGGAAGAAGCAGCGCAACCTCCTGAGACACTGGTGCAACTCCCCAGCTGGAGCAGTGGATCGGCAAGACTGGATGATAGATGATTAATGGATGCTTCCTTGAGGCTGTCGCATAACACTGATGAGATTGTGCCATGTATGTTGAGTGGTCCTACAATGAATAGGACATTAATAAAGAGCTTTGTTTATTTTAAAATGTGTTGATCAATGAATAAATTGTTATTGATAATAAAAGCCCATAGGTGTGGCAGCTGGGATGGTGGACCATACAGTCCCACTATGCTTACACTGGAGGTTTATCTATCTCACAACTATCCTCATCTATCCCACAAGCATGCAAAGGCTTAACCATTTTTTCAAAGTTTTCACCAACACTTTATTAAGTAAAAAAAATGAACCAATTGTCTTAAGCAAAGATAACCTTTATTAACTTTCTTAACTTTGTGACTTTATTAAATAAGCAAAATGAACCAAGTAAAGTGTCTTAAGCAAAGAAGTACAACTCAGTCTCTGACACTATTCTCAGTCACTCTGAGTCATGTCCATGGTCTCAGCTGTTAAGCGGGCAGGGACTGTGGAGGTGGCTGTGGCTTGAGTGCTGGTCTGAGGCACCATTGGGGTGCTTGGCCCTGAGGGTACAACAGGGGATGGTGTGTTCAGGAAGCTATCTGAGAGGTGACTCAGTCCCGTGAGGTTGAGAGGCCCCTCATCAAGGACTTGAGATGTGAGGCCCAAGACTGATGACAGATTGTCCGTTGACGGGCTTGGCTGTGGGGTGGAGGAAGGAGGAGTGTAGTGGGGCTGTCTGGTCTGCAGCTGGGTGAGGAGTGGCATCTGTGGCGTGCGATGAACCTGGGCCTGGACTGGGAAGTTCTGCTTCTGCTGTGGGAAGTCCTGGTAGTTGTAGCCTTGGTAGATGAGGGGCTGTTGTAAGCTGTGGAAGGGCTGTGACATCGCCTGGGGTGGAGGAGCAGACCTGGACTGGGTAGGAGCAGCTTCAGCTGGGCCTTGAGGGTTGTGCAGAAGTGCTGTGATCTTCTGCTTCATCACCTGGTACTGGGCCTCGGGCAAGTCCCTGAGGGTCTGGCTCACGTAGGTGATGAAGGGCTTCCGGCCCGAGGATGGTATGTCGCTGTGGACCAGCTGAGAGAGAAGTTCTGTGCTGGTCTTCATTGTGTCCCTGATCTCCAGCAGCACACTATGGTCCTGGCCCTCCAGTATGCTTCTCTGCCTGCATCCTCTGGAGCTAGGGATGGGGGTGGGGGTTGGCTTCTGGTGGCTGCTGCTTCTTTCTCAATTTGTGACAGCAGGGCATCATCCTCCATGGATCCTCCAAGTCTGCCGGCATGGGGAGTGCAGCTGTTGGGGGGGGTCTCTGCTGTGGGGCCCTCTGAAGACACCTGCCTGGACAGGGTAGCTGGCTCCTGGCTGGAAGAGGACTGGCTGTCTGTGGGCTGTCTGAGGGAGAGGGGTCTCAGAGGGGCTGCTCCTCGGTGGCGGATCTCACCCTCCAGGAAACTGCACTTGACCATGACGTACATCTCCCGGTCAGTGAGCTTGACAGCGGCCTGCCTGGATTTCTTGAGGTGTAGCTTGCCATGCCAGGTGTGCATGTGCTTCCACCATCCTAGGAGTACTTCTGCAGTGTACCCCAGGCTCTCTGCCTAGTCTCTCCAAGCTGCTTGCTTCTTCTTGGTGTCTCGATACAGTCTGTGGCCCTTTCTCCAGAGGTACTCATTCTCCCTCAGCCATTCCAGCACCTCATCCTCATGCTCCTCGGAAACGGTGTACTGTTTCCTCTCTCCCTTCTGCTTCCCTTGCCTCTTCCTCCCTCTGGCAGGGGCTTCAGCAAGGCCTTCAGGGGCTTGAGCAGCAGGGCCTTCAGGGACTTGAGCAGCAAGGCCTTCAGGGACTTGAGGAGCAGGGCCTTCAGCAGCAGGGCTTTGAGGGCCTTGGGGCTGGTCCACCATAGCAGCAGCAGCAGCAGCAGCAGCTTCAGAGCCAGTGCCAGGGGGTGGGATGCTGGTTCTGGCCTTCTTGCCAGGGCTGGAACGAGTAGGCACGGGCTTCTTCTTCTTGCCTGACTGACGAACCATGGTGTTCCTGCTAGATGTATGTGGCAGCACGTCTTTCCCCTGTATGCTGACTGCATGCGTGCTGCATCCTTTTATATCCGCGGAGCTGACACAATTCATACTCCCCGCATGCGCAGTGAACGCTTTGCATCTGATATACATCCGTGCGTCATCCCCTTTGTTTCCGATAGGCGTCCGTGATGCATCCGCATCATCCGCTATGCATCCGCCCCTTCCACTAAGCATCCACTTTGCAATTATCCCCCGGAACCCCTTCGGATGTGTCATCCGCTTTCATCTGCTAAGTTTCCTGTGAACATCCGTTTAACATCCCCACTACCCATGTCCGTTCTTTTCCGTTCTGTTTATGCAAATTTTTGCCACTTTTTGGAGCGGATGACAACGGATGGAGCCACCCCTGAAATTTTGCTCATCCACTGTATCCTTTATGCATACGTTTTGCGTCTGTCAGCCAGTGGGACTGCGCCTTAAGTGTCATACACAGGTTAAATGTGGGAAGTCTATTAAGTTTGCAAAATAATGATGACTTCTACTTCACCAAAATCTGAAAATAATGCTATTCCTACTCATCTCTGCAACCATAAATTAATATTTCTGTAAATGTTAATAATTTTATCTGAAGTCAGATTCCCTAAAATCAGTTAACCCAACAAAATTGTACAAGCTGCTGATCTCAAAATTTATTTACATCTAATTGATTACAATTTTTTCTTCTTCCAGTAGGCAAACTGTGAAATCTGAGCAATACTAAAACTCACATGACTACTACTGTACAATTGGAATTACATTTAGGGACAGTCTTCAGATAATATCTTTTTGAGAAGAGGTTCATGTAGAGATACAGGTTTCTTCCTTTCAGCAGGCCTCATCCTTCCTGCTTCGTAAATATCTATATTTTACCTTTTGAAAGCAATTCTGCGCTCTGTAAAATAGCATTTTAAAATTTAATATTTTTCAGGCAATGTTAGTGTTTTTTTAAAAAAATACCAAAACTCCTGAAAATTTTCTGTGAATAAACAGTTGGATTTTAGTCTTCAGTGTCTCAAAGAACCCCATCAACCTCTTGTGGAACCCAGTGTGAAAAAACCTGCCCTAAACTGTGTGTAAAAAAGGTGTTTCACATTTATGAACATACTAGTTTCTTATGAATTCGTATAAAATATTTCATATTTAGAGAACCTCCTTTTTCATGTATCAATGTTCCCTCTGGAAATAAAAGATTGCTTTGCATTTCTTTCAAAATTTGCAGTTGAGTGATATCTTGTGCTAAACCCAGTTATTTTATTCTTTAACTCATCTTTGAAATACAAACTAAAAACTTATACTAAAGAAGGAAAAAGTTTATTGGAAAACATCCATCAATCTTTTGGCTAGTAATAATGTTTTTAGAATCAGTTCTAATTTATGACTTGTGTCACTGATTATTAACAGTACAAATTATATTATCTCTTCATGGGAAACACTTCCATGCGCAGTCTTTGCAATGCTCCAAAAATCAGTTTTGCATATATGTAACCTAGGCCATCTTTGTTTGGCAGCTGAGCCAATTTATTTCTGGTTCGCTTGCAATGCAGTCAGAAACTCCTTTCCCACTGGAAATGCTGAAGCTTTTTAGTATTTTGGGCATACAGCTTCTCTGCTGGCAGAAACCTGCTGCTTGACTTTTTATTTCAAACCAACTTCTTCCTCTTCCCTACAGAATTCAGCATCAAGCTGTTGTTGTTGCTGATTTTTTTTTAAAGGTAGCCAAGGGATATTCACTTAATGGAATTGTAGCTTCTCTTGTTGCCTGTGCTCACTGTTTTGGGGAAAAATACCAGACAATAAATCCTTAATTATTCACACAGGTGAGGGACAGCTGAATGTCACTCTTTGTGCTATCTTAGTAGTCATCTGGAGTGCACAATGATAGTGTTTCAGCACTGAGTTCACTGGCAGTGAAGATAATTGTTAGTTTCAAACTGCTTTTGAGATTTGGGGAATAAAAAAGGTGCTGCTCTGGAAATGTCTTTGAAGAAGTGTTGATTGATACATACCTTCAGAACATCTTGTGCCTGGAAACTTAGCTCATTCTCTCCTGATGCATTAAAGTCAAATTTTGCAATGGCTTCCATGATATCTCCTGTTATAGTCAAGTAGAAGATACATAATGTTATTTATAATTTCTCTCAATGATAACTTTTGTTATTAATTTATTATTCAGGAAGCTTTGGTTGAACTTGTAAGGGAATTATGCTGCCATTTATGGAAGAGTTCCCAACCTCTCTGGCTTTGTGGAACAGCGGGAGTGAGGGAGGGGGGTGGTTCTGTGTGAGCAGTGGGCAAGTGTGCATGCATGCAGCTCCATTTGCATGAGTGGAGGACATGTGTGCCAGCTGTGGGATTCAACACTTTTCACTACCTGTTCTGTGGGCGTGGCTTGGTGGGTGTGGCTTGGTGGGCATGGCAGGGGAAAGATACTGTAAAATCCCTATTCCCTCCCCATCCCACTAACCTGCTTTCTAACTCTGTTCTCCTGTGCGTGGCAACAAAAGAAGATCCAGCTGATCAGCTGGGACTCGGGAGGCAGAGAATAGATTGGGCCAGTCAGAGGTGGTATTCCGAACTACTCTAAATTTCTGCTGCCGGTTCTCCAGAACTGGTCAGAACCTGCTGAATACCACCTCTAATGTGTGCTTTTTGCTTGTGCAAATGGAGCTTGTGCGCATAAGCTTGCCTGCTGCTCAGGTAAGTGGGGATGCACACCGGTGCTCGCTTGCCACTTCCAAGGCCCAGTTTCAAATGGCTCAAGGCTTGTTAGTGGGCTCCGGCGCAAGGGTTGGGGACTCCTGATTTATGGTATCAGCCATAGAAACATTCCAATTATCTGGATTCACTTTGTTGTAACCACCATCAGTTAACAACAAATTCTTAAGTGTAATTAACAGTAGATTCAATAGTATAATCATCATAGAGAAAAAAGCTAAATGTAGTAATACTAAAAGTACTTTCCCAGATTCCCTTGAAAAGTATTATCACCAATCTAATCAGTGTCTTGGCTGCAGAGCAAACCAAGGTAAAGGCTAAACAGATTCATTCTGTCAACTATCCTAATATTATTCCCTTCCATGCGCAATGCACAATGTCAAATTGTCATCCATCAGAGTGGTAAATGATGGTGAATCGTGTTCATGAAATTGTCATGGACACTGTACTGCAGTACAGGTAGTCTTTGACTTACAACAGTTCATTTAGTGACTGTTCAAAGTTACAACAACACTGAAAAAAGCGACATGACCATTTTTCACACTGATGACCATTGCAGCATCCCCATGGTCACACAATTGAAATCCAGACACTTGGCAACTGACTGATATTTATGATGGTCCTGGGATTATGTGATCATCTTTTGTGACCTTCTAACAAGCAAAGTTAATGGAGAAGCCAGGTTCACCTAACAAACATGTAACTAACTTAACGACTGCAGTGATCCATTTAACAAATGTGGCAAGAAAGGCAAAACTCACTTAACAAATGGTTCTCTTGACAACAGAAATTTGGGGCTCAATAGTGGTTCTAATTCGAGGACTCTCTGTAATGCTGAAGCTTCAAATACATGTAAATATAGCGTCCAGCAATTTCCATAGCGATGTTTAAAAATTAGAATATAGGCAGCTCTGACCATATTACAAAAAGAAAAAATAGAATTTCTACCAAAATTGGTTTTAAGAAAGATCATTAAAGCATAAAAGCTATCAATTTGTAGAAATATGAAAAATGGAACTGACATTGATATCAGTTTCTTCAATTTTGTTTATGATGGACCCTTGGATTTTTCACTACATTGTCATAATACAATGTGTTTTATGCATAGGTATCTGCTGAGAAAGAGGCAGCAATATTAATAAATATGTGCTTTATTACCAATTTCCCCTTTAACTTGTAATAATGGATCAAACATACAGAAAATCAAGATATATCATACCGTAGCAAGCGAATCTTGTTCTATTATTTATAGATGCAAGCCAGTCTTACCATTTCCTGCTAGCATGACGGTGATAAGATCTGAAAGGATGATCAGAGCCAACTTCAAGTACATTTATCTGCTGCACCTCCCTACTGAGGCTCCCAAATACAACAAGGGAAGTGGCTCAGTTTAAAGAATGACAAGCAAAGCTATAATGTGGGCAAATAAAAAATATATAACCAGTTCACAAAAATTTACAGAATAAGCCTTTATTTGTTAATGCATTTCATTCTTTGCCAAAATATCTTTATCCTTTTTACTAATTAATTGCTTTATATAATATCACTAGGCTACTTTTACAGCTTGCTCTTATTCTTTTTTTTAAAAATATTAATAATAATCATGCTATCCAAGTAATTACCTCCATTGTTTCTTGAAGTAATCATGCAGGAATAGTTTACAGATTTTCAGTAAGCTCCAACTGGGAAATTTACTATTTCACTTTTGGGATGAATATAGCAACTTAGATGCTTAACACATTGATTTCAGTAAAACGTTGGGTTGATTACATCAACTTGTCCAATTTATATATGATAATGTATCTGATTAATGTATGGGTGTCAGCCCCATGAAGTAGACAAGATCAGGGAACTGATTTTACAGGATAATTAGGGCTATATTTTTTAATGTGATAGGCTACTATAACTAGAGGTTTGTAAGTCTGATTGTGCTTTAAAGTGCAGTATCTGGGCTCATGTGATAATCTTTTATGACCTTCTGTTAAGCAAAATAAATGAGGAAGCCAGATTCACTTAACAATTATGTGAGTAACTTAACAATTCCAGTGATTCACTTAACAATTGTGGCAAAAAGGTCATAAAATGGGGCAAAATTCACTTATCCGACTTGCTTAGCAATGGAAAGTTTGGATTCAACCGTGGTCATAAGTCAAGGACTACCTGTAGTAGGCCTTAACTTAAGTCCACTTTCTGACTTCTATTCAGAAAGTCTGAATGTAACTCTGGTGATTTCTGATGCAAATTATGCAATTTTATATATGTATGTATTTATTCGATTTTTATAAGTAACTCAAGTTGGTAAACATACATAAATATCCTTCCTCCATTTTCCCCATAACATTCCTATGAGGTGGATTGATTTGAGAACAAGTCACTGGCCCAAAATTATTGAACTGGTTTTCATGCCCAAGATAGAATTAGGATTCACAGAATTAGGATTCACACCAAGCTGGATCTTATTCTTTTTTATTCTTACACTTGTCTTACTTTTCATCTTCGAAATATTTGAAAACATTCTGTAGAAAAGCATTGCAGTCCATGTAAAATTATTTTTTGAAGTACAGATGAGGAGAAATAGTCAACCTGATTAGTGTTTTATTTTATATTTTCAAATTGATGATTAGCCACATATTTTGTTGATTAATAAAATGCAATTTCTACATTATTTTTATTATAACCTGCATGTATGCTTACATAGAAGCAGAGATATAGAATAGAGATATCATAGAATTGCAGGTTCTACATATCAAAGAGCAGGTTAGTGACAAAATATTCTGGGCAGCTGGTCATCCACAATAGCAATCAGTATCTTTTATCCTACCATTTCTTTTTCAGAAGCTAAACTTCAGATCTAGATAATTACTTTCCATTTGTTACTAAAATCCACAAGTGTTGGTCTAATGAAGCTGTTCATACTAAGACCATAATTGATGTCAGTAACATATTGGATGAAGGAAAACAAATTGATGCTTAATATAGATAACACAAAAGCACTTCTAGTAGGAAAAGGAACTTAACCTATGCAGAATTAACCTTTGCATCATTCTGAATGCCTATATATTCTCTTAACTCCAAGTTTACTGGCTAAGAAACAAACGTAATCCTGCTATACAAATTTCTCAAGAAATTCTGGGTGTTGTAGTAAAGCTATTGCCAGCCTACTTAATTATCAAATCTAAAAAGGAAAGGAAACATGACTCTACCAATAAATGTTTCTTTTTTCTTTATTTTGTATTTTAAAAATTATATTTTTTTAAAAAAATGTGGATTAAAGAAAAGGAAACTTGTGTTCTGAACTGCGCAAAGAGGTTCCCTCAAAATCCAGATGGGTTCCATTCTGCTGTAGTTTAGAAGAGCTGTGAAACCAGATTCTTCACCAGGGCCTTTAGCGAAGAAGCACGAGCCCCGCCCCCCCCCCCCCCCCCCAAGAAAAGATGGCAAAGAAAAGACTTGCCATCTTTTCTTTATTTTATTGTAATTTCTTTGATTGTTGAACAACCCAGACTTATTAAGTTTAATTACCTAGTGTAGTTTAGCTATATCCTCCATGGGATATTATAATATGTCTTGATGTTGAACCGTCTTGTTTTTCAAGTGTTTGGAGGCTTTACTAATTTTAGGCTGTGAGTTCAACCCCAGATAGAGGCTAATATTTGGAATAGATTCTCCTGCTTGAGCAGGGGGTTTGACTAGATGACCTCCAAGGTCCCTTCCAACTCTGTTGTTCTGTGTTCTATGTCCTATTAGATTATATAATGAGTCAGATGAGGAAGAAGAGGCTATTTAGGCAGTATCACTGTTTTAAAGGCAGCGCAGAATAGAGTGATACATACAAAATGGATTGGAAGAAGGGTGAAGGATTTAGGATGGAAATCTGGAGTGACAAAAGCTACAAGATAATTTTGTGTTCATATAAATGTTAAAACATAAGGGGATAACATGTGTGCTTAACCCCTTCAGGAGTGGGGATAGGCTCTGTCATCATCAAAATTAATGTATTTAACCTGGGTTATCTACACAGTTACTAGTTTATTATGTAAATTGTAGGTAAATTGATACTTCAGTGTAGCTGAATAATCAAATTAAGAAGATGAGGATTAATTGATTAGTTGACTAGTTTCCTCCAAGGAATAGAATCAAAAGTGCCTTTAAGTTAATAAAGGCAGCAGAATGAGCTACATTTGGAAATTTATAGTATTTTTCTGCCAAATGATGCAATATTAGGCACTGATTTACAGTATTATTGAATGTCCATCTTCAAATCCTTCCTGTTCTGGCATCATAATGTTATCAGAAAACAGCCAATGCTATAATTTGTGGCATAGAAATCTATCATAAAGTTTACTAATTATAAAGAACACTAATTGGATGACAGTTGGCTGGAACAAAAGGTTTGTTTCTTTTCTTATATATTGGAAGAGTGACGAAAGTAAGCCAGGTTTAGGGAACTACTATGAAGAAATTTATAGCGGTAGAAAATGGGGTTAACACTGAAACCTATCATAGTGGATTTAATTTTAAGAAATATGAAGGAATTAAATCTGAACTAGAAGCTTTAATACTTTTATATTTCCACATGGGTTACTGATGACCGCACTGTAGAATAGAGTTCTCTACATCAAAAATGTTGAGATATAATCCTTTATAAGTAAAAATATACTTTTCTGGCTTTGTATTAACTTTAGGTTTTGATTTTAAGAGCCAAAATGATTTTTGTTGTGACATTCTGCTAAATCTCTCTTCAGCATTCATGGGCATTTTATTTTTTTCTCCTTTACTTTTATAGATTCTTATATTTCCTTTTATTCTTATAAAAGATGTCATAGGAATAGAAATTATTAGCTAAACATGCCCTTTTATAGGCCTGCATCCCTGGCTTTTAACTAAAACAGATTCTATATCAAATCATGGTTTAGATTTTCCAAGTGGTTGATGCAAAGGTAGGTTGGATGCTGTAGGTTAGATATACTTTTGGGTGACCCTAGTAAGACTGTGAAAGACAAATGTTGTTTCATTATAGTTACCTGAAGTCAATGAGACTGCCCATGAGAACAGTTTGGGGGACATTAAAGAAATGGGATGCAGCAGATTCCTTGTCCATTTTGACCTGATATAACAGCAGACAAGGGCTTAGGAGGATTCTGTTGTCTATTCTACTTGATATCAGCCAGGGTAATGAGGCCCAAAATTAGGAGGTGGTCACCCCAAATATCACTCCAAAATCCTTGCTTGGTTGCTTTCCAATATTAACATATAATTCAGGTCAGATACTTATTGAGAGCCCCAGAAGATGAACTGTTCTTCAGAGTTACCAGGCATATAGCCTTTTAATGGCTTTACATCAGATTTTACTGTCAGTAAATGCAGTCTCCACCCTCCTCATGTTAATGCCAGCCTCTTTTGGCTTCTGTGAAGGCTCTCCATAAAGGTAAGAATATGAGGCATTAAACAGTTGTAATAAAGCCTTATCATTTCTTTCAATTCTGATATTAAAATCACTAGCCAATAGCCGAGTAAAATCAGGGTGTTGCACAATTAGCTCACAAAGCCAGGTTTCAAAATAGTCCCAAGAATCATTAACTGGGCTCTTGGTTTTGTGGTAGAATATAAATATTTACCAGAAGGAATTTAATTTAATTAATTAGGCCAGAGATTGCTTTTAGTAGTTGGTCACATCTGAAGACAGATATTATTTGGATGTGCAAGGAATCAGATGGTAGGATATAGAAACACCCTAAAAATTAGCCTCCTTTCAGATATGGATGGGTCACTAATGAATGCGATGAGACACTTCTAAATTGTAAGGATTCAATAACCCTTGTCTCTTGTAGAAATATTTTTAAAAAATTATTTTTAAGCTCTACAAAACCTGGGGTGCTTGTTAGCTTCTAAAAAAATAGCAAAGATGGTGATTTTTCTGTTTTCTGATTAGGCTTTATGTGCTACCATGTCATTGGGCTGCTATTATTTTTAGGGTTTTTTACTTTTTAAAAAAACACAAGTTGTTAGATTAATAATTGACATATTTGATTGAATTGTCTAATGAATTGTGCTGGACTAAGATTTTTAATTAAAAATTAATTAATAAATGAGCCACCCAGAATCTTATGAAGATAGAATCATGTAAGAAGCAAAAAACGGCAGTTATGACTAGACTATTTGAAATGTCTAATTTTTTTTACGTACAAAAAGCCTCTCTGGGCTTTGATGTCTTCAGCAGACACCCTTCTCTCTTCTTTAGGCAGGCATTTTACATTGAAGGTATTTTTTTACAGAGGTGGGTATGTTAGTTATCTTGTGCTGGGCTGCTTATAAATTAATGTCAAATTTGCCATGATATAGATGAATTCATCTGAACTCACAGTGAATAACTCAGAATATTGTTTTGTAGAGCTGAAGTAGTTCACAGTTTTTCTCTGTTACTATTCTACTTTTGCAATATCCTCGGCTGGATAACTTTTAGAAATGTGTTATTTTTTAAAAGTGAGAATTGAGTGATAAATATTATGAAGACCTTTGCTTCAACATTTTGTTTTTCAGCAAATAAAATGGTCTTCCCCTAAAACCAAGTGAAAGAAAACCAAAATTTAAAAGAAACTATTTCTCCTTTAAGGAAACCAGGCCAATCGAAGAACGATGTGCCTGAACACCAGAGGTGGTATTCAGCAAGTTCTGACCAGTTCTGGAGAACTGGTAGCGGAAATTTTGAGTACTTCGGAGAACCGGCAAATACCACCTCTGACTGGAGATTTTACAGCCTCCTTCCCCTGCCACGTACACCAAGCCACGCCCACAGAACTGGTAGTAAAAAAAGTTGAATCCCACCACTGCTGAACACCACCAAAACTGACATCAACCAGAGCATAGAAAGACTCAGATCAGAAAATGTGAAGACAGCTGGCCGATAGAATTGATAAGAGTTGGACTTGACTGAATGGATAATATAATCATCATCATTTTCTCTTTATAAAAACAAGCTCCAATACCTAACATTTTTCCTATTCCAAATACCAACAATTCCAAAAATCCCACACCCCAAATAGTAACTTTCCCCATTTAAATACATATTCTGTATTTCCAATCTGAACTACAACTACATCCATATTTGACAAGTAATCCCACTATAAAACAAAAGACCAAAATTTAACGCAAAGAAGAAAAACAGTTTCTCCTTTACAAGACAAGTTCTCCAAACTCCCTTATTTTGAATTTAAAAAAAACCCCAATCAATTCAATGCAAAGTATTTATACTATAGTTTAAGTACTATGATTACATATAGTAGCTATAGGCAAAATGATTTTACACCATATTAAATGCAAACAAATCTAGTGTACTACATTTTTCCAATTAGGATATGAATAAATTCACAAAAAGTAATACAGAACAATAATATATCCCATTTATCCTTGATCAAATAAACTGATTTTGTAGTCATTTTTTCTTTACAGAAATTTTTTTCCAAACAGAACAATCTTTCTTTTTCTTATTCAGATTGTTATTGATTTTTGCTACAATTTCTTTAGCACTTTAGACAGTCCCTTTTTTTGAATCTAACAGAAAGAAATTATTTCAATTGTTTTCTGGGATTTTAATTGTTATTTCCTTCTTAAATTTTAAAAACTCATTCAATTTTTCTTTATATCTGGTGGCATATTCTTATAGAGTTTTGTTTATGTTTTGCTGCATATCTTATATTGTAACATCTTTGGGATCAGACTGTTCTCAAAATGACACAACATAGCTGACATTATTGAATCAAATTTTTGACACAGATCTCGGAACAGTTCGTCTAACATATCTCTTAATGCCATTTTATTTGTTTTATTGTGTCTACAATTTTTTTAAAAAAATCTTCCCCATAAATGTACATTTATTTTTTAAAAATAATTTCAAAATCTTAATATTCAGAGTCCAAAACTCCAAACTTTTATGATCCTTCAAAATTTTCTGTAGACAAAATCTTGTCTTGTTTTTTGCTGTTTATTTTAAATTCTCGAGTTATAAAAACAAATCTTCATATTCTTATATTGAGTATTGAAGACACTCACCCGTTACTTCCAACCTTGCCACTTTGCAGGTGTCTAATTTCTTTGAAGCAGTTTATAGGCAATTTCCTGAAGTAGTTAGCAGTAAAGTTAGTGTCCTTTAAAATAGTCCCGTCTGCAGTTGGTGCAAACATGACAAATTCTCCCATCTCCTGATTCTCCTTTCCTCACCAGAGATCACTTTTTATGTTCTCTTCATGAGAAAAAGGGACCACAAGGAAAAACAGCTTGGGCCATCTCGTATATTTCTTTCTTTTCTCCAGAGAGAAACATAGAAAACTATCTACTTATCATCGACAGTACCTTGTTAATACTGCAAACGTTGATTCTGCTTCTCAATGGAGCTGTCTTTAGCCTGCCATCTTCTCATGTGCTATGATGTCCATGTGGTTATATGAACTGTGACTTGGGGAACGTAACATAATTGGAGGGGACTAAGCATTCCAAAAAGAGAGTAAGAGAACCTCCATACAGTTTGTAGAGCAACTGCAGATTGCTCCCCCTCTATGTATACCTGAATCTTAAACATTTTTATGTTATTATTTTTTACTTACAGAAGGTTTCAAGCTTAATCTTTGGCATTGCCAGACTACATAGGATACGCAGTCTGAAATGGAGAAAAGCACCATCTCTTAATGTCAACAATACTGTGATAGATGGTTGACTGAAAAGAAGGCAGCTTCTTATGTGCAAATATCTCTGCAGCAATGATATTTTTAAAATGTTAAATGCTCCAAGTTGAAAGACATGAAACTTGAAATTAGATTTGTTAAAAGGAATAGCTTTGGATAAACATTAAATGGTGAGTTTTACTTAGAAAAAGTTGGTTTCAAAATTTACAAACTCAGTTGGAGTCTGTGAAACAAACCATCCTCAACAATCTGATGGAATCAGATGATGGATTCACTTTTTTTTTTCTGTTGCCAAGGATTGGTTGTATAAGTAATAGAAGCGTCTTGTGTCAAATTTTAAAATCTCAATAATTTCTCAAAATATATATTGGAATTGAATTGATTGATTGGCATTGTTTAATTGACACATCATTATTAAATTTTTCCTTTATGAACATGTTTGAATATTTTTGGTTGGGACATTTACTTTTGAGATACACCCTATATTTTTATCATATAAAGTATCAGCAATTTGTAAGTATTTTCTTATATTTCCTAGTCATCACTGGCCTCACTATGAAAGCTTTTCTGATAATGGTTCATTCTTCTTTAAATGTGTGGCAGTGTTCCCTGATGCTTTTAGAGGCTGATTGCTCCCTTACATTTATCTTACATTTTTCAGAAGCTTTTTTATCTTTCTGGATATTAAGGCCTCTTTCAAACTGTGAATGAAATTATGCCTTTTGTTGGCTAATATAATTCTATCAGCTTCGAAGGACTGCAAAAACATAACTGATTGATTCTATGCTATGTTGAGCTTTGTACAAAAACTGCTATTATTTTTCACAACCAGCATAATTTATAAGAGTGAATTACCTAAAGGGCATATAAAAACAGCCAAAATATTTTAATATTATAGTATATGCAGATATTTTGTGATGTTTAGGTATACTAATGGATAGGCTTAAGAAATTCTTTTTGATCCATCTATAGCTACATTATACCACACTGCACCAGTTCTACTAATCTAAGTGCTTTTCCAGACAATGATTTTCTCATGGCACCAGTATGGGCCCTCGACCAGGAACATGGCCTTTCATAAACATTCCAACAAGAAAACATCTCATAATAATTCTTATTTGGCACTTTCCAAATCACTTTTTTTTGGATAGTAGTCCCTTCCCCCTCTAGATTTATGCACGCCAAGTATTTGCCATATTAGTCTTCCACCTATGCAGAAAAACTTATTTTGATCAATCAGTTGAGATTCAAGTACTCTTTCTTCATTGTCCAACAAGAAGAGAAGCAAGGATCATCTACTGGCAGAAAAATAATTGTTTCTGAATTTTCTGCTCCGATTCTAGCCCTTACTACATCATTTTTGCCATGCCCATATGAGAGTCTAACATATTTTTTTAAGTTAAAAGAGAAAAAATACATTTCAAATCAAACTTGCTAAGACTAAGTAAAATCTATAATCAGAAAAGCAAACATAATATTCCAGATAGGTTAAGACACAGATGTCAAACTCAATTGCATGATGTCATGTGACATATCATAACTTTTTTGCCTTTGTGGAACCAGAATGGGTGGGTGTAGTTTGCATGTGATGCATCCGGCCTGTGGGCTGCCATTTTGACATTATTCGAACATTAAGATACTCCAGAAACATCCCAGGATTCCTCGTCCCTGTGGCCTTCCCCCCAAAGAAAAGATTCTGAAATGCAGAACCTAAAGAGAGGCATAAAGCATTGCCTGTAGTTTTAATTCCAAGTTTACAAGATTTATACAACTGCATTTTTAGATTGTAAATAGACTAAAGGCCCTGTCACACTGCCCAATGGATGCAAAACGTTTGTAAAAAGGACACAGCGGACGAGCAAAATGTTCCATCCATTGTTATCCGCTCTCAAAAGGGGCAAAAATTTGCATAAACAGAGCAGATAACACGGAAAGGAACGGATGGGGGGAGGACGCAGAGTGGATGGAAAACGGATGCAGAGAGGAAGCCTAGTGGATGGAAGCGGATGGGAGTGGATGGC
The DNA here is from genome assembly GCA_015471245.1 of Laticauda colubrina. Classification (NCBI taxonomy): domain Eukaryota; kingdom Metazoa; phylum Chordata; class Lepidosauria; order Squamata; family Elapidae; genus Laticauda; species Laticauda colubrina. Next base: position 44,004,418 of record BLBF01000022.1, read on the forward strand.
ACATCTGCTAGGCTTCCAGGGGACCTCAGCAAAGCGGACGCGGAACGGATACAGCGGATGCAGAGCGGACGCCGAGTGGATGAAGCGGATGCAGAGCAGAAGCCTAGCGGATGCACAGCGGAAGCATAGCGGATGCCTAGCGTTAACTGCGCATGCGGGGGGGATGTATTGCATCAGCCCCGTGGATATAAAGGGAAGCAGCTCGGAAACAGGTCACCATTCAGAGGAAAGACCTGCATCCAGACACATCAAGTGCCTTGCCAGCCTGCCTTGCCTGCATGCCTGCCTGCCAGCCTTGCTACCAGCCTTGCTGCCAGCCTTGCTGCCTGCCTGCCTGCCAGCCTCCCTGCCAGTCTTGCTGTCTGCCAGTCTTGGTGCCTGCCTGCCAGCCTTGGTGCCTGCCTGCCTGCCAGCTTTCCTGCCAGCCTTCCTGCCAGCCTTCCTGCCAGCCTTGGTGCCTGCCTGCCTGCCAGCCTCCCTGCCAGCCAGCAACCCCACAACCATGGGGAAGAAGAGAAAGCCTCAGCCATCTGCTGCCAGCCCTGGCAAGAGGGACAGGGCCACCCTCCCGCCCCCTGGCCCTCACTCTGCTTCTGTTGGGGCTTCTGTAGCACGGGCTCGCTCTTCTGCGGCTGGGGCTTCTGCTGCTTCTGCTTCTGGAGGAGCTGCTGCTGCTGCTTATGGCGGTGGTGCTTCTGCTCGTGCTTACTCTGCTGATACTGCTCCTGGCGGTGGTGCTTCTGCTCGTGCTTACTCTGCTGAGGCTGCTCCTGGCGGTGGTGCTTCTGCTGGTGCTTACTCTGCTGAAGCTACTCCTCGTCCTGCTGGTCCTGCTCGTCCTGCTCGTGCTTCTGGACTTGTTCGTACTGCTCGTACTGCTCGTGCTCCTGGTCTTGCTCATCCTGCTCGTCCTGCTGGTCCTGCTCGTGCTCCTGGTCCTTCTGGGGCTCCTGGTGCTTACTCTGCTGCTGCTGATCCTGGTCCTGCTGGTGCTGCTGCTGGTGATAATTCTGCTGCTGCTGCTGCTGCTGCTGCTGATGATGATGATGATGATTATGATCCTGCTGGTGATACTGCTGCTGCTGCTGCTGATGATGATGATCCTGCTGGTGCTGCTGCTGCTGGTGGTGTGGAGGAGCAGCCCCTACAACCTGGAAGCCCCTCTGATGAGGGCCCATCTGGTCCTGCCAAAGGGAGGAAGAGGCATATGCGGGAACAGGAGAGGAGGCAATACTCCATTGAGGAGGAACACGAGGATGAGGTGCTGGAGTGGCTGAGAGAGAATGACTATCTGTGGCGGAAGGGACACCGGCTCTACAGGGACACCAAAAGGAAGCAGGATGCTTGGAGAGAGAAGGCGGAGAGTCTGGGCTACACATCGGATGTGCTCCTCGGCTGGTGGAAGCACATGAACACCTGGTACGGGAAGATGCACCTCAAGAAATCTGGCCAGGCCACGGTTAAGCTGACAGACAGAGAGACCTACATCATGGCCAGGTGCAGCTTCCTGGAGGGTGAGATCCGCCACCGAGGAGCAGCAGCAGCCCCTCTCACGACCCTCTCTCTCCAGCAGCCTGCTGAGAGCCAGTCCTCTTCCGGCCGAGAGTCAGCTCCTGTCTCCAGGCAGGTTTCTGTGGAGCGTGCCACGGTGGAGAACCCGCGGACAGTTGTTTTAACCGTGGTGGAGTGCGTGGAGGACTCCCTGGTGCAGTGGGAGAAAGGAGACGGCACGTCCACCACAGCCCTACCCGCATCCACCCCCAGTTCTGCCTCCACAGAAAGGCAGAGAGCCAGACCCGAGGAGCAGAGCTGTCCTGCTGGAGATCAGGGACACCATCCGCACCAGCATAGATCTCCTCTCTCAGCTGGTCCACACCGACTCCTCATCCTCCAACCGCAAGCCCTTCCTCACCTATGTCAATCAGACCCTCACGGACATGGCGGAACCCCAGTACCAGGTGGTGAAGGACCGGATCACCGAGCTGCTTCACAACACTCCAGATCCAGAGGAACCTGCTCCCACCCAGTCCAGGTCTGCTCCTCCACCCCAGGTGATGTCCCTCACATTCCAAGGCTTTCCACAGGCCCTCACCTACCAGGGCTACGGCTACCAGGAGGTCCAGCAGCACAGGCAGCAGCCCTTCCCAGTACAGGCACAGAGTCAGCGGACGACACCGTTGCCACCGGTTCCACTGATGCCACCGATGCCACCCACGACACTGATGCCACCAATGCCACCCACGCCACAGATGCCACCCACGCCAGTCCTCAACCAGCTGCAGACCAGACAGCCCCACTACACTGCTCCTTCCTCCACCCCACAGCCAAGCCTGGCCTCAGTACATCTGTCCGCGGTACTGGGGCTGACACCCCATGGCATGGAGGAAGGAGCTCTCAACAACAAAGGGCTGAGCCAGCTGTCCAAGAGCTTCCTCAACACACCGTCACCTGTTGTCCTCTCGGGGCCAGGCACCCCAGTGGGGCTTCAGACCAGCACTCCAGCACCAGCCACCTCCACAGCAACTGGACCCTTCACCCCTGAGACTGGGCACACCTCCGAGTGACCGATAAGAGTGCCAGAGACTGGGTGGCTACCTGTAGACTTTATTTGGACACTTGACTTGGGTCATTTTTCTTTTACAGCTTGTTATTAATAAAGTTTATCTTTGCTTCACACACTTGCTTCATTTATTTTTTTTAATAAAGTCTTGGTGGAAACTTTTAGAAATGGTTTAAGCCTTTGCATGCTTGTAGGATGGGTAAGGATAGCAGTGGGATGGGCAGGGATACCTTTGGGATGGGTAAGGATAGCAGTGGGATGGGCAGGGATACCTTTGGGATGGGTAAGGATAGCAGTGGGGTGGGCAGGGATACCTTTGGGATTGGTAATAGCTGTGGGATGGGCAGGGATACCTTTGGGATGGGTTAAGATAGCTGTGGGATGGGTTGAGATAGCTGTGGGGATAGATAAACCTCCAGTGCAAGCATAGTGGGACTGTATGGTCCACCCTCCCAGGTGCCATACCTATAGCCCTTCATTATCAATAACAATGTAAGCATTGATCCACACATGTCAACATAAACACAACTCTTTATTAAATGCCCTGTTCATTGTAGGCCCACCCAACATACATGGCCCAATCTCATCCGTGTGATGAGACAGGCTGAAGGAAGCATCCATTAATCATCTATCATCTTGTCTTGCCACTCCACTGCTCCAGCTGGGGAGTTGCACCAGTGTTTCAGGAGGTTGTGCTGCTTCTTCCCTTCACGTGAGGCTCTGTTGGGACCCTGCACATCCTCAGTGTCTATCAGATTTTGCCCTTGCCTCCATTCCCCAGGCTCCATGTCCCCATTGCCTTGTTGGAGGTCCACGAGCCTGTTCTGCAAGACTGGGTAGCGGGTGCGCATGAGATTGTGCAGGATGCAGCAAGCTTCCACGATCCTCCTCATGGTCTCTGGGCGATGCTTCATGGTGGTGAGAAGTACCTGGGACCTGTTGGCCAGGATGCCAAAGTCGTTCTCCACCACCCGCCTTGCCCTGGACAGCCTGTAGTTGAAGATCCTCTCTTCACGGGTGAGGAGTCTGGAAATGTAGGCCTTCATGAGGTAGGTTCTGAGGGAGAAGGCGTCATCCCCCACGATGAAGTAGGGCACATCTTGCATGTCATTGGGCAGGGTTTCTGGATCTGGGAAGCCCATGTTGAGGTTGCATTCCAGCCCCTCCTTGAGATGACTTATTTGTATACCTGGGCATCTGAACATGAGCTGTTGCCTGAAGCATCGATGTACATGAACTTGTAGTCAGCATCGACCATGGCGAAGAGGACGATGCTGAAGAAGCCCTTGTAGTTGAAATAAGTGGACCCCGACTTGGCTGGAGTTTTTCAGGCCACGTGTTTGTCATCTATGGCTCCAACGGTGTGTGGGAAGTTCCACCTCTGATACCACTGCTCTGCAACTTTCTTCCAGCCTTCTTCAGTGGAGGGGCACTGGAGGAGCTCCTCCAGGTATTCTTCGCTGATGGCCTGCACCATTTCTCTGACCACAATGCTGATGGTGTTGTGTGGCACCCTCCAGCCATACTGCATGCTCCTGTAGGTGGTCCCTGAGGCCAGGTGGCGCAGAGTGAGTGCCACCTTGAGCCCAGGGTCCAGGCTGGGGTGGAATTTGGTGCTCTGCTTGGTCAACCTGGGTGTCAGCCGCTGCACAACTTCGTCAAACATGGCTGGAGGCATCCTCATGAAGTTCTGGAATGCACGAGTGTCTTCGTTCCTGAGCTCCACCATCAGCTTGTTGTACAGTCCGTACTCTGCTCTTCTCCCGATCCATCTTTGGACCCAGACGCTTCTTGGCTGCCTACTTTTCTTCCTGTAGTAGAGTTCACAGAGCCTGTAGATGGCTTCGCACTGTTGCAGAACGATGGTGGCTACCAAAAGAAGTTTGTTACAATACATGGTGGACATGACTGGATGCTGTGGAAGAGCAAGAGGCAGATGAAGGCTGCAGAGGTCTGCATAGCTGGGCTGCTGGTCTGAAAGTGAGATCCAGGTGAGTTGCTCCCCCTTTTTATAGGCAATATAGGTTTTTCACTATGTGTCCCTTTGCATCCTCTAGGCATCCTTTAGACCTCCTTAATATCTGAGATAGGTCCCCTCTGTGAACGTTTTTTCCGTTTTAAATGCTTTCTTTGCATGCTGCATCTGCTTTCATCCTTTCTCCGTCCGTGCTACTAACACTGCGCGTCCATTCCGCTTCCTCCCTGCGTCCGTTTACCGCTGGAACAGATGCGAGTTGCACAGATGCGCAGCAGATGCCTAGCGGATATAGCGGATGTAGAACGGATGCAGAACGGATGTCCCCCGAATGCCTAGCGGATGCAGAATGGACGCATTGGATACATTTTCTGCTCAAAAGTTTTGAGCAGCTCAAAACCTTTTGAGCGGATGAAATGTCAATAGACGGATGCTGGACGGATAGAGAGGAAGCAAAACGGAGGCAGTGAGTACAGAACGGAAGCATCGTGTTAACCAACGGATGGCAAGTGTTTTTCTCCATTTTACATCCTCTTTCCATCCGTTGGTGCAGTGTGACAGGGGCTTAAGATAGGGATAGAGATAGAATAGAATAGAATAGAACAGAACAGAACAGAACAGAACAGAATAGATTACTTTATTGGCCAAGTGTGATTGGACACACCAGGAATTTGTCTTGGTGTAAATACTCTCAGTATACATAAAGAAAAGGTACATTCATTAAGAATCAAGAATCAAATGTACAACACTTAATGATAGTCATAGGGTACAATCAACCATCAAATCATACTAGGAAACAGTCAATATAAATCGTAAGGATACAAGCAACAAAGTTACAGTCCTACAATCACAAGTGGGAGTGGGTGGGTGATAAGGAGTGATGAGAAGATTAATAGTAATGTACACTTTGTAAATAGTTGAACAGTGTTGAGGGAATTATTTATTTAGCAGAGTGATGGCTTTTGGAAAAAAACTGTTCTTGTATCTAGTTGTTCTGGTGTGCAGTGCTCTATAGCGTCGTTTTGAGGGAAGGAGTTGAAACAGTTTATGTCCAGGATGTGAGGGGTCTGTAAATATTTTCACAGCCCCCTTTTTGACTCATGCAGTATACAGGTCCTCAATTGAAGGCAGGTGGGTAGTAATTGTTTTTTTTTTTTGCAGTCCTAATTATGCTCGTTAATTGTGGCCCATTGTCGGACACTAGGACGTCCGGCAGGCCATGGGTTGCAAAGAGTTTGTCAAGTTGTTTAATAACGGTTTCAGTTGTCGTAGATGGCATGATTTTAACCTCTAGCCAGTTTGAGTATGCATCTACGACAATTAGGAAGGTATGTCCCTTAGTTGGACCCGCAAAGTCTATGTGGATTCGTGACCAGGGGCCTCGTGGGGTTTCCCAGTCCCTTATGGGTGCTTGTGGTGGGGAAGGCCTATTTCTTTGGCATTTGTTACAAGAGTTTACCCAGTATTCAATGTCCCTATCTATACCCGGCCACCAGACATAGCTTCTAGCAAGGCTTTTCATTTTAACAATTCCAGGGTGGCCTTCGTGAAGCATATTGAGAACCCTCATTTGTAATTTGGAGGGGATAACTACCCGATCACCCCACAACAAACAACCTTTTTGAATTGAGAGTTCAGTTTGTCTGGTCCGGAAAGGTTTAAAGTTCTCAGTTTTTTGGTTTTCCGGGCAGCCTTTACCTACCCAGTTCAGTATATGGGCAGTCAATGGGTCCTTTGCGGTGGCTCTGGCAACATCATACGCAGATATGGGCAGATTTGGGCATGTCTCTATCTGCAGGGTGGTCGTCGTCGGTGCCAGGTCTTCCTCTAGAGTTGGTAGCAGTGCTCTGCTTAACGCGTCTGCATGGGAGATTTGTTTCCCAGGGCGATGTATTAGGGTGTAAGAGTAGGCTGCTAGGAATTCTGACCATCTAGTCATTCGCGGGGACAAAATGTTCGGTGTTGGCTTGTTTCCCACCAAAATTCCCAGTAGCGGTTTGTGGTCCGTTACTATTACAAATGTCCTTCCATATAGGTACTCGTGGAAGCGTTTTACTCCGGCGACGATTGCCAGGGCTTCCCTGTCTAATTGACTGTAATTTTGCTTGGTTTTAGACAGAGTCTTTGAATAGTATACGACGGGTGCCTCTCTTCCATCTGGCAATTTGTGACTCAGGATGGCACCGACTCCAAATGGTGAGGCGTCGCAGGTCACCGTCAATGGCAGTGTGTTGCTAAACTGGATAAGAACGGTGTTTGATGTTAATAAGTTTTTTATTTTTTGGAAGGCTTTCTTTCCTCTATAACCCCAAGTCCAAATTGTTTGCTTATCCAGTAATCGATGCAATGGTTCCACTATTGTTGCTTTGTGGGGTAGGAACACATTATGAAAATTTATTAGTCCCAAGAATGCCTGCAGTTCAGTTTTGTTCCTTGGTTCTGGTGCGTCTTTAATAGCTCTGACCTTTCTTTCGGTTGGGTGTATACCCTCTCCGTCTATCAAATAGCCCAAGAATTTGACGCAATCAGTCATTAAACAGCATTTTTCTTTTTTTACTTTAAGGCCAGACTCTCTGAATTTATTTAGTACGTCTTTAAGTCTTTTTTTAAGTTGGGTCGCATCTTTGACCGAAATTAGGACGTCGTCGAAGTATGGTACGACTCCTTTTATACCATTTAACAGGCGTTCCATGAGGCTCTGGAAAACGCCTGGGGCTACACTCACTCCAAATTGGAGTCTGTTGCATTTGAATGCCCCTTTGTGAGTCACTATTGTTTGTGCTTCAGCTGTTAAAGGGTCTACTGGGAGCTGTTGGTACGCTTGTGCTAGGTCTAGTTTAGCGAAAACTTTTCCTCCCCCAAGGGAGTGTAATAAGTGTTGTATGACTGGCACCAGATATGCGCTTTGTTGCAACGTGTGGTTCAGGGTAGCCTTGTAGTCGCCACAGATTTGAACTGACCCGTCTGGTTTAATTGACGTTACAATTGGTGTTTCCCATTTGGCATGGTCTACAGGCTCTAAGACCCCTTGATTTATCAATTTATCTAGTTGTTCCTCTATTTTGCTTTTAGAGCAAAAGGAACTCGTCTGGCTTTTAGTCTTCTGGGGGCTACTTGGGGGTCTAGACTAAAAGAAATTGGGGTCCCCCGATACCTGCCTAGGGAGCCATCGAAAATGTCCTGGAATTCTTGGATGAGGTCTTCTTCCCAGTCGGTTGCGGCCACCCAGTCTACTCCGGTCATCCCGATGCCCAATGGTGCAAACCATTCGATTCCCAGGAGGCTTGGTCGGTCTCGGTCGACTATCGTCAATGGTAGTACAGCGACATGTTGCTTGTAGGCAACTCGGAAATGTCCCAGGCCTACTACAGGAATTCGGTTTCCTTGGTAGTCCTTGAGGGTTAATTTTTCTCTCTGGAGTTCCTTGATTTTGATGTCTGGAACCAGTTTTTTGATGGTGTCCCATGACACCATTGATAGGAAAGATCCAGAGTCAACCTCCATCTGGCAGGGGTTGTCTTCAATTTTTACAATTATTTTTACCTTCTTCCCACTTTCCGTCTGAGCGCTTCTGATAGTGAAAGTCTGGTATGCTTTCTCTCGGTTCCCTGGCTTGCTTGTTTCACTGCCACTTTCTCTCGGGTTGTCTTGGCTCAGCTTTTGCTGGGGAGTTGCTGCGTCTTTTTGGGCTATAATTTTTTTTGTTCCTGCAGACTTTCTCGATATGCCCCCTTTTCTTGCACGCTCTGCAAATGGCATCGAGGAATCTGCAATCGGCTCGAGGATGGTTTCCCCCGCAGCCAGTGCATTCCCGCTGATTTCTGTTTTCGCGCCCTTTCTTGTTGGCGTATAGGCGGTGGACTTTGTCGTCTTCCTCCCCAGATTCTGATGTCTTGTTGAATTCTTCGTAGTGCATGGTGATGGGAGATTGTTTCTTCCCTCTAGCCGGGCTTGTTTCGTCATTGTTCGCGTTCATTTGCTTCATTTTGACTGCCGATTTTTTCGCGGCTTCAGTGGCCCTGGCTTCTGCGATAGCTTCGGCTACTGTTATATTGGGTTTATTCAGCAGTTTGCTCTGTATGTTAGAGTCTCTTAAATATTACTCGATCCCGCATCGCTTCATCTAAGTTCAGAAACTCGCATGCTCCCCCTATTTGTCGGAGGGCTGCCACAAAATCAGCAATGGTTTCGCCTTCTTTCTGGTCTCTCAGATAAAACTCGTGCCGCTTGATTAGATTTGACACCACCGGTGCATAGTGGGCCTTTAGTGTTCTTTGGAGCTCTGTCCAAGTCAATTGTTTCACATCTCGGGGCTTCACCAAAGCCTTGGCCATTTTGAAGACTGAGGGCCCACAGTGTGTCAGGAAAACAGCTCTCTTACGCTGGTCTGAGATTTCCTCCATTTCATTGCTCTCCAGATACATCTGGAAATGGTCTATGTAGGATTCCCAATCTTCTTCATTGGGATTGAAGGGTGCGGGCGGCGCGTTGTTTCCAGCCATTGTTTTTCGTTTGGTTTTTTTTTTATCTGTCGCCGTGTGATCAGTCTCGCATTTAGGACCATCCCATCCTCATCGCCAGTGATCCGTCCGGAAAAACGCGAGGTAGACCGGGTTCCAACAACAAAATCTTTATTAAGTAACACAGTTGGGAAAACGGAACATTGGCTCAGCCTGCGGCAGCCTTTTATATGTTTTTCTCTTCCGGCTTTATTCAATGACAGGAATTTGATATTTGCCGCCTTTTTAGCAGCTATGTGGATTGGTTCCTATTGAACCAATCCCCATTCGAGTTCTTTAGCCAATCAGAATTCAGTCTTTAGGAGTCTACTATTTTTATACAGAACAGCTCCCTAAACCAACTTTCCTGAATCATTTTTTTTCACTATTTTATTTATTTATTAGGCTATTTTATTTAGGAAAAAGCGGCAAAAAAACAGGGGAATGGAATAATTCGACATCAGTCTCCATTTTGATGAAGGTTCTGCTCCTATCCTATTTAGTTAATCCCTGAACTACTGTTGTAATAATAAATATACTTTAATATGATTAAAAAGTGGCAGCCCCTGAGTGAATGTACAGTTTTACATTTAATAACTTATTGCAGTTTAATTTATTAGGGAGATAGAATTAGTATGAAAAATAATCATGAAGGTCTCCTTATGGGATGTTGATCAATTTAGTGAAACTCGTTTCAACAAATTATGTAAATTAAACTAATAGACTGGATGCAAACCTTTTACTTTTTATAATATAGTAAATTTTAAGCACTTTCATTTTTATGACTATTACATAATACAAACTTCTGTCTCCATCAAAATTATAACAGATTCAAATAATACAATGATACATTGAGACATCCTCTGAAATCACAATTCCTTTATATTTGGTTAGTCAGCCTCTCATATTCTTACATCTAGCAACTGTGTTGGGATTGCAACTCCAGAATTCCCCTTCGGCTCTGCTTGTGGGGTATTCTATGAGAAGGCTGTTACAAGCCAATTTGAAAATAATGGCATTACTACCGAGAGTTTCTTTTGACAAATGTTAATCTATAGCTATAAAACTGGGCTGAGAATATCATTATACCACCATTTCTTTGAGAACATTTTCCAGGATCTTGATTTCTTGGTAAACTGTGAACATCTGGAGAGAAGCACTTTGCATGTGTTACTTTCCACACCCTCAGTTTTCTGTCATGAAGTATAAAATAATCATAAAAACGTAGGTGGATTTGAAGAGTAACAAGATTGGAACTTTTGTTCAGCTCCAATTTAGTTAGCATTTGAGGTTAATTGGGGTTTGGCTCTGGTTTTGTTTTTTCACACCTAAACTGGTTCAACCTTTTCCTAATTAGTTTGGCTGAAGAAAGCAGTGCTGTCAAAAACTGAAGAGAGGGTGCACAAGAAGGTGTAACCTTGGCATGGAGGAGAGTTTCAGTTGTCATGTTTTGTAGTGAACATCAATTAATCAACCAGCGAATGAGACTATAACTTCACAAGAAGGATGGAGTTATGAATGGGAGCTGTCCTGTTTTCTTAATCTTCCATCTATTTCTGTCTCAGATGTGTTACACATAGAGCAATTCATCCTTTTCCTTGTGTCTGACAAAAGACAGGTAGTTTAAGACATATGTAATGGCAAGTCATTAATAGGGTGTTATTTCTTCTGAGAAGCATCAACATAGGGTAGGTGTATCTTTCTTTACAGAATCTTACCAATATATCTTTGTCAAGAACCTGCTGAGCTCCTCTGAACAGATTATTTCCTAAAATCTATGTATCACTCAGATTCATATAATGAATTTATTTATATCAGTCATTGTACCACAGAAGTATAAGTACATTTAGCTACAACATTAGATGTAATGCTACAGCATTGTAACCCTCAGACTTAAGTCCTCTTATTTAATTTTTAATAATAATAAATTCAGTTTCATAGATTTTAGGGAGGAGAAAGGAAGATTTTTTGTGTCTTGCAAACCATATGCAAACACTTACTTCTGAATAATGGTCCCTGAATAATGGCTATTATGAATAAGAAAATGTCAGAAAATCCTGATTATCTATGGCAACCATAAGACCATAAGGTCTTGGCTAAAAAATGTGAAGAAGATGAATAAACAGGATTTAACATATGAATCACCTCAGGTTTGATGTTTAAGACAAAAACAAATGTTTTTAATATTCATTGTTTTGCAATTTTATTTTGAATACACCCAAGAGCAGGCACGAGAATCTTCTTGTATTCTTTATTATTAAGGGTTGCAAAACATTTTTAATATGAAATCTTTTGAACTTGAAACAGGGTTTTCTGAACATTGCATTGAAATGCTTTGATTTTTCAAGAGCTTTGGTTTGAATATGATAATAATTGTTTAAATTTGAAACATTTCAAGAATAAATTGTAGAATAATTTGTTTTAAAGCCCATGTCACACTGAACCAACGGATGCAAAGAGGATGTAAAACGGACAAAAAACCTTGCCATCCGTTCGAAAACGCGATGTACTCACTGTCTCCGTTTGGCTTCCTCTCTATCCGTCCAGCATCCGTTTATTGACGTTTCATCCGCTCCGAAAGTTTTGGGCTGCCTAAAACTTTTGCGTGGAAAATGTATCCAGTTCGTCCGTTCTGCATCCGCTACGCATCCGTTCTGCATCCGCTACACATCCGCTATATCCGCTAGGCATCCACTGCGCATCCGCGCAACTCGCATCAGCTCGGACGCAGGGAGGAACGCAGAACGGACGCAGAACGGATGCAGAACGGATGCAGAACAGATGCCTAGCAGAAACAAAGCATTTAAAGCAGAAAAAACGTTAGCAGAGGGGACCTATCTCGGATATTAAGGATGTCTAGAGGATGCCTAGAGGATGCAAAGGGACACCTATACTGCCCATAAAAAGGGGGAGCAACTCGTCTGCATCTCACTTTCAGACCATCTCACAGCAGCCTAGCTGTGCAGACCTCTGCAGCCTTCATCTGACTCTTCCTCTTCCACAGCATCCAGTCATGTCCACCGTGGATTGTGACAAAGTCCTTTCGGCAGCCACCATCGTTCTGCAACAGTGTGAAGCCATCTGCAGGCTCTGTGAAGTCTACTACGGGAAGAAAAGGAGCCACCCAAAAAAAGTTTGGGTCCAAAGATGGTTCGCCAGAAGAGCAGAGTACGGACTGTACAACAAGCTGATGGTGGAGCTCAGGAGCGAAGACACTCGGGCGTTCCAGAACTTCATGAGGATGCCTCCAGCCATATTTGACGAAGTTGTGCAGTGGCTGACACCCAGGTTGACCAAGACAAACACCAACTTCCCGCCCAGCCTGGAACCTGGGCTCAAGGTGGCACTCACTCTGCACCACCTGGCCTCAGGGACCACCTACAGGAGCATGCAGTACGGCTGGAGGGTGCCACCCAGCACCATCAGCTTTGTTGTCAGAGAAGTGGTGCAGGCCATCATGGAATAACACAAGGAGAAGCTCCTCCAGTGTCCCTCCACTGAAGAAGGATGGAAGAAAATTGCAGAGCAGTGGTATCAGAAGTGGAACTTCCCCCACACCGTTGGAGCCATCGATGGCAAGCACGTGGCCTGCAAAGTGCCAGCCAAGTTGGGGTCCACTTATCACAAATACAAGGGCTTCTTCATCATCATCCTTTTCGCCATGGTCGATGCTGACTACAAGTTCATGTACATTGATGCTTCAGGCAACGGCTCATCTTCAGATGCCCAGGTATACAATGCCAGTCACCTCAAGGAGGGGCTGGAAAGCAACCTCATGGTGGGCTTCCCAGATCCAGGCCCGCTGCCCAACGACGCGCAAGATGTGCCCGTCATCGTGGGGGATGACGCCTTCTCTCTCACAACCTACCTCATGAAGCCCTACACCTCCAAATACCTCACCCGTGAAGAGAGGATCTTCAACTACAGGCTGTCCAGGGCAAGGCGGGTGGTGGAGAACGCCTTTGGCATCCTGGCCAACAGGTCCCAGGTACTTCTCACCAACATGCAGCATAGCCCAGAGACTATGAGGAGGATCATGGTAGCTTGCTGCCTCCTGCACAATCTCATGCGCACCCGCTACCCAGTCTTGCAGAACAGGCTCTTGGACCTCCAACAAGGCAATGGGGACATGGAGCCTGGGGAATGGAGGCAAGGGTGAAACCTGATCGACACTCAGGATGTGCAAGGCCACAACAGAGCCTCAAGGGAAGAAGCAGCGCAACCTTCTGAAACACTGGTGCAACTCCCCAGCTGGAGCGGTGGAGTGGCAAGACAGGATGGTAGATGCTTAATGGATGCTTCCTTCAGCCTGTCTCATCACACGGATGAGATTGGGCCATGTATGTTGGGTGGGCCTACAATAAACAGGGCGTTTAATAAAGAGTTGTGTTCATGTTGACATGTGTGGATGATTGATTATATCGTTATTGATAATAAAGGGCCATAGGTGTGGCACTTGGGAGGGTGGACCATACAATCCCACTATACTTGCACTGGAGGGTTATCTATCCCACTGCTATCCTAACCCATCCCAAAGCTATTACACATCCCAAAGGTATCCCTGCCCATCCCACAGGTATCCCTGCCCATCCCACAGCTATCTTAACCCATCCCACAAGCAAGCAAAGGCTTAAACCATTTCTAAAAGTTTCCAGCAAGACTTTATTAAAAAAAAGAAATGAAGCAAGTGTGTGAATCAAAAATAGACTTTATTAACAACAAGCTATAAGACAAAAATGAGTCTCTGGCACTCCTCTTGGTCGCTCAGTCTCAGGGGTGAAGGGTGCAGGTGCTGTGGAGGTGGCTGGTGCTGAAGTGCTTGTCATCAGCTCCTCCAGAAGCAGAAGCAGCAGAAGCCCCAGCCCCAGAAGAGCGAGCCCGTGCTGCAGAAGCCCCAGGAGAACCAGAGTGAGGGCCAGGGGGCGGGATGGTAGCTCTGTCCCTCTTGCAAGGGCTGGTAGCAGATGGCTGAGGCTTGCTGTGCTTCAGCATGGTTGTGGGGTTGCTGGCTGGCAGGGTGGCTGGTAGGGAGGGTGGCAGCAAGGCTGGCAGCAAGGCTTGCAGGGAGACATGCAGGCAGGGCAGGCAAGGCATCCAATCCGTCCGGCAGCAGGTCTTTCCTCTGAATGGCGACCTGCTTCCGAGCTGCTTCCGTTATATCCACGGAGCTGATGCAATGCATCCTCCCCACATGCGCAATTAACGCCAGGCATCCGCTAGGCTTCCGCTGTGCATCCGCTAGGCTTCCGCTCTGCATCCGCTTCATCCGTTCGGCATCCGCTCTGCATCCGCTGTATCCGTTCCGCGTCTGCTTCGCTGAGGCCCCCCGGAAGCCCTGTGGTTGCGCCATCCGCTCCCATCCGCTTCCATCTGCTGGGCTTACGTTCCGCATCCGCTTTGCATCCGCCCTGCGTCCTCCCCGTGTCCGTGTTATCCGTTCCAGTTATGCAAATTTTTGTCCCTTTTGAGAGCGGATAACAACGGATGGAACATTTTGCTCGTCCGCTGTGTCCTTTTTGCATCCGTTGGCCAGTGTGACATGGGCTTAAGTTCTGAATAACAATATATTGTTAGGTGCTGACCAAGGTCTCTGTGGTCCTGTTAGGCCCAACACAAATCTTGCAAGTCTGGAACCTTGTGTTCTTGTGGTTCACCAATCGAATTACTATGTTGACTCTTTTAAAATAAAATCAGAAAAGACTGGTTGTATAGTCTGGATTTAAACTCCAGTTTAATGTCACATAATTATTTTCCCAGAGATCCTCTGGTAAATGAGGCATCTTGGGGAAAAGAAGGTGCTGGATGCGATTATATCTTTGTTCTTGCTTAAAATCCTTCTGGAAATATTTTTTAAATATATAGTACAACTGTGGTAAGAGAATAATAAGCACTGAGACAAAAAAGTGGTGAGGGAAGGAAATATTTGCACATGGGGATGGGGAAAATAAAAAAAAATGAATGACAGTAAGTACTGGGATAAGGGTAGAATAGACAAGGAGGGGTCCCAGAAATAGGAGTAGTTCTGCTTAACCCTCATCCGGAAGTATTTGCAAAGTGGCAGAATGAGAAAAGCAGAATTATGATATCATAATAAGCTCCCACTGTATTTCTATGTCCATCATAGTATCCCACACAAATCCAAAAGGATGCAGTTTGTGGCATGATATTGAAATGCTGCTTTTGTCACAAGAGCCTGCAGGTGTATTTTCCTCAGCCACAGCAGCCCCACTAGGTAACCTTCCATGAGGATTGTGTAACTACTTTAATAATCATTATTAATAAAATTATATTACAGAAGAGCCTTGGCTTTATTGGTTAGGTTTCCCTACGCTAGTGATTGAGAGTTAGTGGTTTATAGAATTAAATAAAGTTTTCCACTGCACATAAAATAAAAAGTGGTTCACTCATCATATTAGGTCATGGCTCATTTTAACTGGTTTGTGTAATAAACTATTACATTTGAATTTGCATAATATGTGAAGTCAAAGTGAGTCATCACATTATAGGTATTATGTGTGAATCAAAACCATTATCTTCTTTGAAGTTTGAAGTTCTAATTTTTTATCGCGGACAGACAGTAAAGGAGGGGAATCATGAGCAAGAGCAAGTAATCTTATACTACCATTTTGGCGGGACAAAGAAAGGACGAAATTTACATAAATAGGGAAATAAGAGTTTTGGTAATATACATAAAAAAGAATATATCTATTACCAACATGAAATTCTATGTATTTCAATAGTGGCTGTGATGGTTTATATGATTTTCTCTAATTAGCTTCTATTAAACTAAGCAAGTGAGGAAATTGCCGGAAGAATACCATTAAAATGTGCTACATGGGTGGTTGATTTCCTTAGTGAGTGAGTGAGTGTGAGAGAAAGAAAGGGAGGGAGGGAGAAAAACTGCTCAATTGATTTAAAATTCTAATAAAAGTCATTCAATCATACATTAATTTTGGGAATGCACACCATCCTTTTGATAATATTCCAGGTAGTCTTTTAAGCACCAGAAAAGGGTTTTTCCTAAATCCCATTTCTGTTTCTGTTGGCTTTAATGATAATGATAATGATGATCTATTTGAGTCACTTCATGTGAATGTTTATGAAGTACCTTAAGCTGCTTAATCTATGATGAGCTTGATTCTAACATTACAATGCATAACTTGCTATCTATTACAGGAATGTTAATTTAATGTGCATGCAACTTTAATTAATGTGATAATGGCAGTTTCCTTGTCCTCTTCCTCCTCTTCTTGAAATTAGACAACAAACAAACATAATGGGAGCCTTGTGACTGTGAAGATTTCAATGGATCAAAAAAAGATCAGATTGGCTCTGATTGTTTAGAGATTTAATCCCTAAAAGTTACAGTTCCTGTTGTTGGTAATCAATCTTGCCTTAGCCCAATTCTAACATGGACTCTGCATGAGGTCACATAACAACTTAAGAAAAAGCTCCACTATCTGGATATCCTCCTGAACTTGCTGATTTTTCTACAGCCACAGATAAAGGCTGTGGCCAGTAGGCCTTTGTCAGTTCTGGGTAATTTTGTTGGATCTTGGAGCTGAGGCAGCATGGCAAAATGACTCTTGCACTTATCATTTTATAGAATAGAATAGAATTCTTTATTGGCCAAGTGTGATTGGACACACAAGGAATTTGTTTTGGTGCAAATGCTCCCAGTGTTCATAAAAAGAAAAAAAATACATACATACATACATACATACATACATACATATATATGTGTGTATACATACATACATACATACATACATACATACATATATATATATATATATATATATATATATGCTGTTTAGCTTCCTTCAGGAATTATCCCACGTCATTGTAGTTCTGTTAAAGTTGTAGCAACGTTTCAGCAGAATCTCATCTGCCATCCTCAGGCTTCTGTATAGAGTTAGTTCCTGGTTTCAAATTTGAGGCTGGTCCATTCTGATTGGCTGGGAGCCTGGATCTGTGTTCATTGGACTTGGAGTTTGATTGATTGGTGTTTCTGGTTTCTTCTGTCTGTTTTGTGGCTTTGATTTGTGTTGGACTAGTGAGGAGGTGTGTTGCAGCTTTTTTACTGCATTTTTGTGTTCATCTAGGCGGGTACTTATTCTTCTATTGGTCTGTCCAATGTATGTGGCCGGGCATGATGTACAGGGAATTTCATATACGCCTTGGTTTTCTCGGTCAATTTTATCTTTGGTGTTTCTCAGGATGGCTGCTATTTTTTTGTCTGTTTTGAAGGCAGTCTTGATGTGATGCCTGTGTAGTATCTTACTGATTTTATCTGTGGTACCTCTTATGTAGGGCAAGACAGCTATTCCATAGGTCTGTTGGTCTTCTAGGTCTCTATTATGTCTTGGTGTGTTTTTGTGGATCAAGTTGGTGATTTTGTTTTTTTGGAAGCCATTGGCTGTCAATACTTCAGTCAGGGTGCATAGTTCAGTCTTTATATGTGTCTTATCCGATGGAACCCCAAAGACAAAATTGACCTGGAAAACCAAGGCATATATGAAATTCCCTGTACATCATGCCCGGCCACATACATTGGACAGACCAATAGAAGAATAAGTACCCGCCTAGATGAACACAAAAATGCAGTAAAAAAGCTGCAACACACCTCCTCACTAGTCCAACACATGAAAACCACAGGTCACAACATCAACTTCAATGGCACTAAAACCCTAGCCACTATAGAAAACCCCAACCACAGAATCATCAGAGAAGCCATAGAGATTGAAAAAAGACCTGACAGCATGAATAGAAGAGATGATTCCAGCAGACTGTCAATCATTTGGAAGCCTGCACTCTCAAATAGAAAGATCTCCACACCACAAAACAGACAAACACCTGAGCATAAACAGACTCCCTCTGATGCCTCCAACTCAAACACCCCCCCACCAGACACCCAGGTGAAACCTAGTTTTCTAATGGATAGCAGCTGTCCTTTCACATGAAGCCAAGCTGCACTGAAAGCCTCCAACACAGGAACAGAATGTTGCCAGCCAATCAAAGCCACAAAACATACAGAAGAAACCAGAAACACCAATCAATCAAACTCCAAGTCCAGTGAACACAGACCCAGGCTCCTAGCCAGTCAGAATAGACCAACCTCGAATTTGAAACCAGAAGCTGTGAGACCCACATCCATACAGAAGCCTGATGATGGCAGATGAGATTCTGCTGAAATGTTGCTACAACTTTAACAGCATTACAATGACGTGGGATAATATCCGAAGGAAGCTAAACAGCACACACACACACACACACACACACACACACACACACACACACACACACACACACATATATATATATGTATGTATGTATGTATGTATGTATGTATGTATGTATATGTATATGCTCTTCAGCTTCCTTCGGGTATTATCCCACGTCATTGTGGTGCTTTTAAAGTTGTAGCAATGTTTCAGCAGAATCTCATCTGTCATCATCAGGCTTCTGTATTGAGTTTGTATATGTTTAAAATATACATATTTTATACCTCCAGCTTAAACACCCCCCCACCAGGCACCCAGATGAAACCTAGCTTCCTAATAGATAATAGCCATCCTTTCACACGAAGCCAAGCTGCACTGAAAGCCTCCAATACAGGAACACAGTGTTGTCAGCCAATCAAAGCCACAAAACAGACAGAAGAAACCAGAAACACCAATCAAACAAACTCCAAGTCCAATAAACACAGACCAAGACTCCCAACCAATCAGGATGTAGAAAAAAACATCCTGCCACAATAATAGGCTAGCCTCAAATTTAAAACCAACGGCTGTGAGACCCTGACCCACATACAAACTCAATACAGAAGCCTGATGATGGCAGATGAGATTCTGCTGAAACGTTGCGACAACTTTAAAAGCACTACAATGACGTGGGATAATACCCGAAGGAAGCTGAACAGCACACATGTAAGTACGCGAAAACTTAAAACACACACACACACACACACACACACACACACACACACACACATATATATATATATATATATGTGCTGTTTAGCTTCCTTCGGGTATTATCCCACGTCATTGTAGTTCTGTTAAAGTTGTAGCAACGTTTCAGCAGAATCTCATCTGCCATCTTCAGGCTTCTGTATGGATATGGGTCTTACAGCTCCTGGTTTTAAATTTGAGGCTGGTCCATTCTGATTGGTTGGGAGCCTGGACCTGTTTCATTGGACTTGGAGTTTGATTGATTGGTGTTCCTGGTTTCTTCTGTCTGTTTTGTGGCTTTGATTGGCTGGCAACAGTCTGTTCTTGTGTTGGAGGCTTTTAGTGCAGCTTGGCTCCGTGTGAAGGGACGGCTGCTCTTCATTAGCAAGCTGCTATTCATTAGCAAGCTGGGTTTCACCTGGGTGCCTGGTGGGGGGGTTAGGTTGGAGCTATCAGAGGGAGTCTGTTTTTGCCCAGGTGTTTGCCTGGCTTGTGGCATGGAGATCTTTCTATTTGAGAGTGCAGGCTTCCAAATGATTGACAGTCTGGTGGAATCATCTCTTCTATTCATGCTGTCAGGTCTTTTTTCAATCTCTATGGCTTCTCTGATGATTCTGTGGCTGGGGTTTTCTATAGTGGCCAGGGTTTTAGTGCCATTGAAGTTGATGTTGTGACCTGTGGTTTTCATGTGTTGGACTAGTGAGGAGGTGTGTTCCAGCTTTTTTACTGCATTTTTGTGTTCCTCGAGGCGGGTACTTATTCTTCTATTGGTCTGTCCAATGTATGTGGCCGGGCATGATGTACAGGGAATTTCGTATATGCCTTGGTTTTCCAGGTCAATTTTGTCTTTGGGGTTCCTCAGGATGGCTGCTATTTTTTTGTCTGTTTTGAAGGCAGTCTTGATGTGATGCCTGTGTAGTATCTTACTGATTTTATCTGTGGTACCTCTTATGTAGGGCAGGACAGCTGTTCCATGGATCTGTGGAGCCACAGAATCATCAGAGAAGCCATAGAGATTGAAAAAAGACCCGAAAGCATGAATAGAAGAGATGATTCCACCAGACTGTCAATCATTTGGAAGCCTGCACTCTCAAATAGAAAGATCTCCACACCACAAGCCAGGCAAACACCTGGGCACAAACAGACTCCCCCTCATACATCCAGTTCAAACACACCCCAATCAGGCACCCAGATGAAACTTACCTTCCTAATAGATAATAGCCGTCCTTTTACACGAAGCCAAGCTGCACTGAAAGCCTCTAATACAGGAACACAGTGTTGCCAGCCAATCAAAGCCACAAAACAGACAGAAGAAACCAGAAACACCAATCAAACAAATTCCAAGTCCAATAAACACGGACCAAGACCTCCAACCAATCCGGATGAAGAAAAAAGCATCCTGGGACAGCAATAGGCTAGCCTCAATTTTAAAACCAATGGCTGTGAGAGCCTGACCCACATACAAACTCAATACAGAAGCCTGATGATGGCAGATGAGATTCTGCTGAAACATTGCTACAACTTTAAAAGCACTACAATGATGTGGGATGACTTGATTGGGTGGGGGCTTGACTGTGTTTTGATTGGGTGGGGGTGTGTTTTCATTGGTTGGGGGTTTGGCTGTGTTCTGATTGGTAGGGGGGTTGGCTGTGTTCTGATTGGCTGGGGGTGTGTTCTGTTTAGGTGGGAGCTTGGTTGTGCTCAGTTTAGTCTTAGTTGCTGGGGGATTTGAGCTGGTGGGCTGTGATCCTGTTGTTTGGCTTTGTGTTCGTGGTCATGCCACATCTTCATGGTGGGTGTCAGTTCGCTTCTTGTATGGGTCAGAGGGGTTTGAAGCGGGTAGTGGTGCAGCTGCGGTATGGCTTCTGGTTCGTGGTCGTGTCTCATCTTCTGTGTGGGTGTGAGTCTTTTTTCTACGTGGAAATGTGGTGGTAGCATTTTTTCTGGCACTCGTGGGTGTGGGTCTGGTGTCATTCTTCATGTTAGGTACTTGTTTATTAATGAGGGCAGGTTTTCAAATGGTTGGTAGGCGGGAGGTATCATCTCGTTTATTCATACTGTGTGGGCGTTTTTCTATCTCTATGGCTTCTCTGATTATTCTGTTGTTGAAGTGTTCGGTTTTGGCAATAGTTCTGGTATTTTTAAAGTCAATTTCATGTCCTGTGGCTTTGAGGTGTTGGACCAGGGAAGAGGTCAGTTCTTCTTTTTTGATT
The DNA here is from genome assembly GCA_015471245.1 of Laticauda colubrina. Taxonomy (NCBI): domain Eukaryota; kingdom Metazoa; phylum Chordata; class Lepidosauria; order Squamata; family Elapidae; genus Laticauda; species Laticauda colubrina. The sequence goes on from BLBF01000022.1 coordinate 44,025,618, forward strand.
GAGTTCTTTTGTTCTTCAATGCGTGCACTAATTCTTCTGTTAGTTTGTCCTATGTATGTGGTGGGGCAGGCAATGCAAGGGATTTCATATGCTCCTTGGTTTTCTAACTCGGTTTTGTCTTTAGGGTTTCTTAGGATGGTGGATATTTTTCTGTTTGTGCAGAATGCTGTTTTAATGTTGTGTTTTTGGAGGATCTTGCTGATTTTGTCTGTAGTGCCTTTTATATATGGGAGGAGGGCTTTGCCATTCTCTTGTTCTCTGTCTTGGCTTTTGGTTGGGGTTCTTTTTGGAATAGGTGGGTTATCTTCTTTTTTGGGAATCCATTGGCTGTAAGTACATTAGTGAGAGTGTGTAGTTCGGTTTGTAAGTGTTGTAAGTGTTTGTAAGTTTGTAAGTGTTGTTCATCGGCTAAGCATTTTGTTCTGGAGATGAGTGTCTTGGCTACAGAGATATAATCTTCATAATCGGGCCACACGGGAAAGAAAAACTGAACAACTTACTCACACACCTCAACAGCCTACACCCCAAAATACAATTCACCATGGAAACAGAAGCCAACAATCAACCCCCTTCCTAGATGTCTTAGTATACAAAAAATCCAATGGCTCCCTAGGACACACCATCTACCAGAAGAAAACACATACCAACCGCTATCTTCATGCACTCTCACAGTACCACCCAGCACAGATCAATTCCGTAGCCAAGACACTCATCTCCAGAACAAAATGCTTAGCCAATGAACAACATTTACAAACCGAACAAGAATATATATATACTCTTGTAACGCACCATACTTAGAAGATGAATTGAAACTCCATGTGGTCCAAAATGTAGTCTGCTAAAACAGCAGATTCAACAGTGTTACATGTTTGTTGGCAATTGTTGCACTGATTACAAGTTCAAGACACTGGGTGCTACCCTTAAAGCCCTTCAGGTTGACCAGGCATATATGGGATCATCTTTCCTGACTAGATTCATTCCATCCTATGTGATATTTAAAACATGTTGCCCCAGTCTTTGGAATTTGTTATCCCCAGAAATATGAATTTCCCCCATCCTCACCCATCTTTTAGCCTTCAAAAAAGCCCTGAAGATTTTTTCTCTGCAGACCATATGGACACCCTTGGTACATAAGCAATGTGTCAAGTCACAAAGCATCTCTTGCCTCTCTCGACTCTAGGGCTAGTGAGATTAGATTTGATGGACTATTGTTTTTAATGTCTTATGGGTTTCCTTTATATATATTCAAATAATGTTGAACAATGACAAAGTTTTGACTGATGACAGATAATGTTTTAAGTTAATATTGTTTAATCTGTGTGCAGATGTATATACAAAGGAGAACTGAAGTGTTTTTGGTTATTTCTTGGAATGAGCTCTAATTTCTATCTCCCCTTTTTACTTTACTACTAACATTCAGAAGCTGATTGCAGATTCTCTCCCTACTTTGTCATTGTTTCAGGCTTATTATTTGCTTGGTTTCTGGTTCTATTTTTCAAGTGCCTGGTTTGTTTATTCCATTAAAAATATGCTTAGATTTTAAAATGAATTTTAGTTTCAATGTACATCTCTGCATAAACTTACTAATATTAACTTAAAACTTTAACATAATTTAAAATCTACTGCATAGGATTAGAAGAAAAAGACCTGGGTGCAATAGATTTATTTTTGTTAGCATTAATGGAATGGTTTGCAATTGCTTGACAATACATGAAGACAAGGGTGGTCTGGTTGTCATCTATCTGCTCTGCTATTGTAGTTTTATTGTGTAACTCAGGCACATGTTACAGAAATAACCACTAATTGACCACTTTTGTGAGACTTTTATCTGCTGAGGATCTACAGCAGGGAGCCACAAAATCTTCTGACCTATTAGAGTGCAACAATACTTGGAGCTTTGTGCAAAATGTAGGAATGAGTCATTCGACAGTTTCAGGTTGACTGAAATAATTCTGCTACATTTATTTCTGAACCCAACATACTATTTACATATTTAATACTTTAGGAAGAAACTCTATTGTACATTATTAATATTCAGTGGGTGTAAACTAGTTTCAAACAGGTAGATTTGGAATTTTGGGAAATTTGTTTCACAAAATAAAAGTTTGGAAAAGAAGGTTGTTGAAAGGTGGACTTGAAGCTTGAGCTCTAAATTTTCTTTGATTCTGCAGTTATCATTCCCAATACTCATTTTACAGAGAAATTAATAAGGCTTGGAGATTAATAACCTGGCCAGCCAAGAAAGTTCAAGGGAAAATATCCTCCAAGGAGAAGTCAAACTGGGACATCTCCCATTTAAATAACAACCAAATCCAACCCCGCTTAACTTCCGGAGTCCAGACAAAGACTATCAATACTCTGTATTATTTTCATCAGTGAGAAACAAATAAATATTATAAAGATAAAGAGGGATGTTTTGTGTACAATACATAAACAATCTATATATTTGTGTGATAACAGCTTAATGTTTATGTGATACTATATAGCACATCCTGAATCATCAAATTAATAATGTTGAGACAAAAATAACAAATGAAATACCCACCGTACTTCACCCAAAAATCTCTCTCTCTCTCTTTCTGTCATAATTTAAATTTTATTAATTTTTCTTGCTATATTTGATACTTAACCTATACTTCATAGTTAGACAACTGGCTATATAAAACTTATCAACAGTAGACACCTTAAAGTTTCTAGGTTCTATCATATCTCAAAACTTAAAATGGACATCCAACACCAAAAACATCATAAAAAAGCACAACAAAGAATGTTTTTTCTGTGCCAACTCAGAAGTTCAAACTGTCCAAAGAGCTGCTGATTCAATTCTACAGAGGAATTATTGAGTCTGTCATCTGCACCTCTATAATGGTCTGGTTTGGCTCTGCAACCAAACAAGATAGACATATACTTCAACAGATAATTGGAATAGCAGAAAAAACAATTACTACCAACCTGCCTTCCACTAAGGACCTGTATACTGCACGAGTCAAAAACAGGGCTATGAAAATATCTACAGACCCCTCACATCCTGGATATAAATTGTTTCAACTTCTACCCTCAAAATGATGCTATAAGGCTCTGCACACTAGAATAACTAGACACAAGGACAATTTTTCCCCGAATGCCATCACTCTGCTAAACAACTAATTCTCACAACATTATCAACTTATTTACTAAGACTGTATTACTATTATTCCTCTCATTCTTCTTAGTACCTATTTCTTCTCTCTTATGACTATAACTGTGTTGCTTGTATCTTTACAAATTATATTATTTTATTTGTTTCCTATTATGATTTGATTGCTTATTAATAACCTATGACTATCACTAAGTTATTGTATCTTATGATTCTTGATGAATGTATTTTTTCCTTTATGTACACTGAGAGCATATTTTAGTTTAGTTAAATACCATCTTCAGTGTAGACTATGAAAATAAACACAGACACATATCCTTCACATTCTGTACATTGAATTGAAAGCCCCGATATTGCATTAATATTGCACTATACAGTAGAATTCAGTAGAGTTACTGTCCTGGGATAGAAGCTGTTTGTCCTTGTTTTTATTATCCTGTACTGTCTGCAAGATGGTAATAGTTAAAAACAAAAGGGTGCCCAGGATGAGATGAATCTTTGAGAATGTTTTGAACTTTCCTCAGATTGTGGGAGCTATAAAGCTCTTCTAAAGAGGGGAGAGGGCAGCTAATGATCTTCTGGGTAATGACATTAACCTTCTGGAGTGCTTTCCTATCCGCCACTGTGCAATTGGCAAGCCATACAAAGGTGCAATGAGTTAAGATATTCTGTATGGTGCAGCGATAGAAGGTCACCAGCTGTTTTTCATTCAGTTGTTTTCTGAGAAGTCTCAGGTAATATAATCTCTGCTGGGCTCTTTTGATCAGTGCTGCAATGTGAGCACCCCAGGTCAGGTAACACCCAGAAACTTAAAACTGGCCACTTGCTCTACTCAGTCTCCATTGATAAGCCAGAGCTCACTGTAACAGCATTGCCAAAAAGGCATTAAGAGTTGTAAATCTAATCTTACAAAGCTACTCCTCTGGAAATATTGAATTGCTAACTAGAGCATACAAAACTTTTGCCAGACCAATACTCAAATACAGCTCTTCAGTCTGGAACCTGCACTGCATATCAGACATTAATACCATTGAGCGAGTCCAGAAGTATTTCACTTGAACAATATTAAACTCCTCTGCTTGCAACATATCCTATATCACCAGGCTTGAGATTTTGGGCTTGGACAACCCTGAACTATGCCACCTACGGTTAGACTTAAGCATAGCACACAAAATGATCTTTTTTTAAAAAATAAAGTTTTATTTGGGTTTTCACACACACAAAATACAAATAAAACATCTTTTTTGAAAATAGCATGGTCCCTGGTTGAACTTCTTTATACAGACACAAAACTTAATTTCATGCTCCTTTTTGTATTCTATTCCATATCTTATACTATTTTACATTTTCTATATAGTTTTTCCCCTCTTTTGATTTTCTCAATTTTAATTTGATTATCTCATCTCAATTCAAATCATTATATTTATACTTTTGTCTGTTCTGTTTCAATTTGATATTATCTTTTCTCATTAAACAAATTTTCTCCTGCAGTTACTAATTGGAGTATGATACCTTTATATCTTTTAATTACATCCATTCAACTCTTATTTAAACTTCAATATATACCTTAAGGTTATGACCTTCAATATAATACATAATACAAAACTTCCAATCGAATTCTGCTTGGTACATACTTATAATACACACTATATTCTTAAAAAAAAAAAAAGAGTGTAAATATATATAATTATAAACCCTCATTCCATTCCAGTTCAGTTCTATTATAATCATTAAAGTCTTAACATCTTGAACACTTCTTTTCAATTAAATATCATACTTCCTTAAAAACACATATAATCTCCATAATTAATTTTTCCCTTATTTCTCTTCACATGTTTTATAAATCACTAAATATACCTTTTATTACATTTATTTATTGACAAGCATTCCACTGAATTACGATAGCTAGTTTATCAGACATTTTAATCATACATTGTTTCATATTTTCTAAAATTATTTCTGTTTCTAATATAACTATACTATCTTATGTACCTTTGCAGAATCCCTTTTTCCATTAAATTTTCACCCCTTATCTCTAAATAGGCCCTGTTTCTCTGTATTTTGTTTCTGTCTTTTATGACTTCTTTTCCTTTCTTTCTTCCCTCTCATCTTCTCCCTCCCCTTTTTACCCCCTTGTCTCTCTATTTCTAATTCTCTCTTCTGCATTTCCCTCTTCTGTTGCTTTCTGATTTTATACTTACTTTTCACTCATTTTTTTTTCATTTTTTCATTTTTTTTGGAGTTGTTTTTCCCAGTCTTAAACTTTCCATTCTCTCTTCCCCCTTTCCTTTTTCCCCCCCATCTAAGATTACTTGTTCATTAAAGATGGCTTCTTCTTTGTCGCAATCTTCTTGTTCTGCAGGCATTTCTTGTTGTTTCTCATAGTTCCAAATCTCCATTTCTAAAAACTGAAATACGAAGCCAAAAGAACCTCTCCCTTCTTGTGCATCTTCTTTGTACTTTTTAAGTTCCATTTTCAGTTCTTCTAAAAATGGAGCCATTTTAAACAGTTTTAAACAACCACCCAATTGATATATCTATTATCTTGTAAGTGATTGACAAATTAAATCAATAAATAAAATTAATAAGCAAGGGCTGGATATCTGATCTGCTCCTTGGTCTTATTGGTGAGGACCAAGTTATTGTTTTGACACCATGAAAGCAACTGGTCTACCTTGTCTCGGTAGCAGACTCACTGCCCCCCCGTAGATGAGTCCCACCACTGTTGTATCATCTGCAAATTTATTAATAGTATTACTAGCATGAGTGGGAATGCAGTCATGCACTTAAAGAGTATAGTGCAAGGGACTCAACACACAACCCTATGGTGTACCAGTGTTAAGAATGAGGGCTGAAGAGGTATGATTATCTAATCTGATTGTCTGTGAGTGGCCAGACAGGAAATCTACAATCCAAAGGCACATTGAATAAGAAAGTCCACGGTCCAGAAGTTTAGACACTAGTCTATGTGGAAGAATTGTTTTAAATGCAGAACTAAAATCTACAGGAAGCATCCTCACATAGCCTCCCCACTCCTGCTGTTCTAGATGAGTCAGAGCAGAGTGAAGAGTGATGGTTATAGCGTCCTCTGTAGATCTATTTCTTCTGTATGCAAATATGCATTCAAGACAAATTCCTTCCAATCACACTTGACCAATAAATAATTCTATTCTATTCTATTCTATTCTATTCTATTCTATTCTATTCTATTCTATTCTATTCTATTCTATTCTATTCTATTCTAATTGTTCTCAAACTTAACCAGTGACTACAGATGAACATTTACTGTTTTCAAATACAATATTATTTTGTAAGAGACTAAAAGAAGCACAGCAGAAAGATGGGGGATGCCTGCTCATTCTACAGGAAAAGCATGTATTGTTAGCTCTCTTTGGGAAATGTTTTTCAGGGCTCCTTTCTACTGGTTATTCTGGAAAAGACAGCTGGATAGAAGAGAGTACACAGTGTTAAATGCTGCTTTTCAGAGACTTCTAAAGAAGATTCCTAGCAAACTAGATGTTCTTGAGGAGAATGTTGGCATTACAATCGAGATTGGTGGCCAGATAGTGAGATTGCCCTTGGTAGCTGCTAGTGTTGTGGCCCGCCAACGGCCAGCAGAGCTGGCAGCAGACTTGGACAGTGAGGAGGTTTGGGAGGAACATGGGACAGTCCTGGTGTCTGGGGAAGGCCCTGATGAGTGCTCTGTGTCAGAGGCAGAGATGGGGCCAGGGCCATCCAACAGTTATCAGCTGCCTTCAGAGTCAGAGATCAGTGGGGCAGAAGAACAGCTGGACCTGTTCCCGATGTGCACATGCGCAGAGCTGCCAGGAGAAGGGAACAGTTGGCTCGGGAGTAAAGGCACAGGTGGACGGTGAATGGCCCCTCCCATAAGGAATAAAGAGGAGTGAAAGGGGAGAGGTATTTGCAGGAGACAATTAGTTCATTTGATTAGGAAGAAGATTTGTTCCTGACTCCTTGCCAAGTATTTTCTGCTACAGCGTTGCTCTTAGAAGCTATCAGCCTGGCAACTCTCCAAGCCTGATAAGGTCTATGATTGTAAATCACTCTTGAAAGACTGTTGAGACCAGAGTCTGCTTTGTAATTTTGTGAAGTCTAGGTCAGAACAGCTACTTTTGAGTAGGCTGTAGAAGCAGAAAGTTCACACTCATGTCAAATTCACAATTCCTATATGGATATAATGTCTGCTGAGTCGTATTTTCTAATCCCTTTCACAAATTTCTTGTTAATTGCTTTTTAGCTTTTAGCTGTTGAGAAACTTTGGAATAAGTTTTATAGCACCAGGTGAGCTTCCTTTAATAATTAGCAAAATAAGTTTTAAACATAAGTTTAAGGATTTCAAAAAATTTTGCTTTAGTGAAGTATTTGTAATGAGAGTATTATTTTGTGATTAAAGAGGATGGGAATGAAAATTTAATAAAATCTCATAGGTAAACTTTGGCTAAGTAGAAACAAAGAAAAAATATGAAATGGTTATATGAATATCTTTGGAATAAATATAAGATTTATTATAAACTGAGGGATATACCAGGTGGATCCTGAAGATATTAGTTTTATGTTATTTTTACTCTTTTTTGTTTATTATATATCGGTTTTGAGAAAGTTAATGAAGATAATAATGTAAAATAAAATAGGTGGTAAGCTGAAAATGAAAATAATAGGGGATAAGAGTGGCAAATATATGTGAGAATGAAATGTTTTTGATATTGAATTAATGAATTGAAATATGAAGTGAGAATTTATTTAAACATCAGTGGAATAGATAATGATTTAATATGAAATTAGATAAGAAAGTTGGAGATGTAATTATGATTATGTATGAATGTTGTAACCTGGAATCACTTTGCTCACTTGAAGAGATGTGTAAAAAATAAAAAAATGTTTTATGTAAAAAAATCTTTCTTTGGAATAAACAGCAAAAGGGCTTTAAACATTGACTTTAGAAAGTTATAAACAGGCTAGGGATCGAGATAGATTTGAAATAAGATTTTAAAATTAATTATAAAAATGCTTTCTATGGGAAAATGTTGCTCTTTTGAATTCTTTAAAAAAATGACAGAATGCAACTTCAAAGGTTGGACATTAGAGGAAACCAGAATGAACTAAAGACAATAAATAAACAAGAAGTACACTTAAACTTGACTTACTAAGACAGAATGGAGCAAAATATTTTAACATTGGGTGTACTGAAAGATATTTGTGAACCTTGGACCCAGAAATTAACTTTAACTCTGACTCTGTTGATACATTGCACTTAAAGCCCATGTCACACTGACCAACGGATGCAAAACGGACACAACGGACGAGCAAAATGTTCCATCCGTTGTTATCCGCTCTCAAAAGGGGCAAAAATTTGCATAACCGGAGTGGATAACACGGACGCGGGGAGGACGCAGGGTGGATGGAAAGCAGATGTGGAACGGAAGCCCAGCGGATGGAAGCGGATGGGAGCGGATGGCGCAACCGCAGGGCTTCCGGGGGGCCTCAGCGAAGCAGACGCGGAACGGATACAGCAGATGCAGAATGGACGCCGAACGGATGAAGCGGATGCACAGCGGAAGCCTAGCGGATAAAGCGGATGCACAGCGGAAGCCTAGCGGATGCACAGCGGAAGCCGAATGGATGCCGAGCGTTAATTGCGCATGTGGGGGGGGAAGTATTACGTAAGCCCCCCGGATATAAAGGGAAGCAGCTCGCATGTGGCCAGCATTCCGAGGAAAGACCTGCTGCTGGACACTTCGAGTTCCTTGCCTGCCCTGCCTGCCTGCCTTCCTGCCAGGCTTTCTGCCAGCCTTCCTGCCAGGCTTCTTGCCAGCCTTCCTGCCAGCCTTGGTGCCTGCCAGCCTCCCTGCCAGCCAGCAACCCCACAACCAAGGGGAGGAAGCGAAAGCCTCAGCAACCTGCCGCCATCCCTGGCAAGAGGGACAGGGCCAACCTCCCGCCACCTGCTCCTGACTCTGCTTCTGCTGGGGCTTCTGCTGAAGCTGCTCCTGGCGGTGGTGCTTCTGCTGGTGCTGGGGCTTCTGCTGTTGCTTACTCTGTTGAAGCTGCTCCTGGTCCTGCTGGTCCTGCTCGACCTGCTCGTGCTCCTGGACTTGCTTGTCCTGCTCGTGCTCCTGGTTTTGCTCGTCCTGCTCATCCTGCTCGTGCTCCTGGTCCTGCTCGTGCTCCTGGACTTGCTGGCCCTGCTGGTGCTGCTGATGCTGCTGATGCTGCTGATCCTGGTCCTGCTGGTCCTGCTGCTGCTGCTGCTGCTGCTGATGATGATGCTGATTATGATCCTGCTGGTGAGGATGATGATGATGATGATGATGATGATGATTCTGCTGGTGCTGGTGCTGCTGCTGGTGGTGTGGAGGAGCAGCCCCTACTACCTTGGAGCCCCTCTGATGAGGGCCCATCTGGTCCTGCCAAAGGGAGGAAGAGGCATATGCGACAACAGGAGAGGAGGCAATACTCCATTGCGGAGATGCATGAGGATGAGGTGCTGGAGTGGCTGAGAGAGAACGACTATCTGTGGCGGAAGGGACACCGGCTGTACAGAGACACCAAGCGGAAGCAGGCTGCTTGGAGAGAGAGGGCGGAGAGTATGGGTTACACTTCGGAGGTGCTTCTCGGCTGGTGGAAGCACATGCACACCTGGTACGGGAAGCTGCACCTGAAGAAATCTGACCAGGCCACTGTGAAGCTGACAGACAGAGAGACCTACGTCATGGCCCGGTGCAGCTTCCTGGAGGGTGAGATCCGCCACCGAGGAGCAGCAGCAGCCCCTCTCACAACCCTCTCTCTCCGGCAGCCTTCTGCCACCCAGTCTTCCTTCGGCTGAGAGTCAGTCCCTGTCTCCAGGCAGGTTTCTGTGGAGCGTGCCACGGCGGAGAACCCGCGGACAGGTGTGGTAAGCGTGGTGGAGTGCGTAGAGGACTCCCTGGTGCAGTGGGAGAAAGGAGACATTGAGTCCACCACACTCCTAGCCGCATCCACCACCCCCAGTTCTGCCTCCACAGAAAGGCAGAGAGCTGGACAGCTGGAGGGGCAGAGCCACAATGTCCTGCTGGAGATCAGGGACACCATCCGCACCAGCATAGATCTCCTCTCTCAGCTGGTCCACACTGACTCCTCCTCTTCCAATCGCAAGCCCTTCCTCACCTATGTCAACCAGACCCTCAAGGAAATGGTGGATCCACAGTACCAGCAGGTGAAGGACCGGATCACCAAGCTGCTTCACAACCCTCCAGACCCAGAGGAACCTGCTCCCACCCAATCCAGGCCTGCTCCTCTACTCCAGGTGATGTCCCTCCCATTCCAAGGCTTCCCACAGCCCCTCACCTACCAGGGCTATGGCTACCAGGAGGTTCAGCAACACAGGCAGCAGCCCTTCCCAGTCGAGGCACAGAGTCATCGGGCGACACCGTTGCCACCTGTTTCACTGATGCCACCAATGCCACCCACGCCAATGATGCCACCAGTGACAGCGATGCCACCCACGCCAATGATGCCACTGATGACAGCGATGCCACCCACGCCAGTCCTCACCCAGCTGCAGAGCAGACAGCCCCACTACACTACTCCTTCCTCCACCCCACAGCCAAGCCCGGCCTCAGTACATCTGTCATCAGTACTGGGGCTAACACCCCATGGCATGGAGGAAGGACCTCTCAGCATCACGGGGCTGAGCCAGCTGTCCAAGACCTTTCTAAACACACTGTCCCCTGTTGTCCTCTCAAGGCCAGGCACTCCAGCACCACCCACCACCACAGTACCTGGACCCTTCACCCCTGAGACTGGGCACACATCCGAGTGACCAAGAAGAGTGCCAGAGACCGGCTAGCTGGCTACCTGTGGACTTTATTTGGACATTTGACTTGGGTCATTTTTTTTTACAGCTTGTTGTTCAATAAAGTTTATCTTTGATTCACACACTTGCTTCACTTTTTTTTTTTAATAAAGTCTTGGTGGAAACTTTTAGAATTGGCTTAAGCCTTTGCATGCTTGTAGGATGGGTTAAGATAGAAGTGGGGTGGGCAGGGATACCTGTGGAATGAGCAGGGATACCTTTGGGATGTGTAATAGCTTTGGGATGGGTTAGGATACCTGTGGAATGGGTAATAACTGTGGGATGGGTTAGGATAGCAGTGGGATAGATAAACCCCCAGTGCAAGCATAGTGGGACTGTATGGTCCACCCTCCCAGGGGCCACAACTATGGCCCTTTATTTTCAATAATAATGTAATCAATCATCCACACATGTCAACATAAACACAACTCGTTATTAAATGCCCTGTTTATTGTAGGCCCACCCAACATACATGGCCCAATCTCATCCGTGTGATGAGACAGGCTGAAGGAAGCATCCATTAAGCTTCTACCATCCTGTCTTGCCACTCCACCGCTCCAGCTGGGGAGTTGCACCAATGTTTCAGGAGGTTGCGCTGCTTCTTCCCTTCCCGTGAGGCTCTGTTGTGGCCTTGCACATCCTGAGTGTCGATCAGGTTTCGCCCTTGCCTCCATTCCCCAGGCTCCATGTCCCCATTGCCTTGTTGACGGTCCACGAGCCTGTTCTGCAAGACTGGGTAGCGGGTTCGCATGAGATTGTGCAGGATGCAGCAAGCTTCCATGATCCTCCTCACGGTCTCTGGGCGATGCTGCATGGTGGTGAGAAGTACCTGGAACCTGTTGGCCAGGATGCCAAAGGCATTCTCCACCACCCGCCATGCCCTGGACAGCCTGTAGTTGAAGATCCTCTCTTCACGGGTGAGGAGTCTGGAAATGTAGGGCTTCATGAGGTAGGTTTTGAGGGAGAAGGCATCATCCCCCATGATGAAGTAGGGCACATCTTGCGTGTCGTTGGGCAGGGGTTCTGGATCTGGGAAGCCCACGATGAGGTTGTCTTCCAGCCCCTCCTTAAGGTGACTGGCGTTGTATACCAGGGCATCTGAAGATGAGCCGTAGCCTGAAGCATCGATGTACATGAACTTGTAGTCAGCATCGACCATGGTGAAGAGGATGATGCTGAAGAAGCCCTTGTAGTTGAAATAAGTGGACCCCGACTTGGCTGGAGATTTGCAGGCCACATGCTTGCCATCTATGGCTCCAACGGTGTGTGGGAAGTTCCACCTCTGATACCACTGCTCTGCAACTTTCTTCCATCCTTCTTCAGTGGAGGGGCACTGGAGGAGCTCCTCCTTGTATTATTCGATGATGGCCTGCACCACTTCTCTGACCACAATGCTGATGGTGTTGTGTGGCACCCTCCAGCCGTACTGCATGCTTTTGTAGGTGGTCCCTGAGGCCAGGTGGCGCAGAGTGAGTGCCACCTTGAGCCCAGGTTCCAGGCTGGGCCAGAAGTTGTTGTTTGTCTTGGTCAACCTGGGTGTCAGATGCTGCACAACTTCGTCAAACATGGCTGGAGGCATCCTCATGAAGTTCTGGAACTCCCGAGTGTCTTCGTTCCTGAGCTCCACCATCAGCTTGTTGTAAAGTCCGTACTCTGCTCTTCTCCCGATCCATTTTCGGACCCAGACGCTTCTTGGCTGCCTCTTTCTTCCCATGGTAGAGTTCACAGAGCCTGTAGATGGCTTCGTACTGTTGCAGAAGGATGGTGGCTGCCAAAAGGACTGTGGTACGATCCACGGTGGACATGACTGGATGCTGTGGAAGAGGAAGAGTCAGATGAAGGCTGCAGAGTCTGCACAGGTGGGCTTCTGGTTTGAAAGTGAGATGCAGACGAGTTGCTCCCTCTTTTTATAGGCAGTATAGGTGTCCTTTGCATCCTCTAGGCATCCTCTAGACATCCTCTAGACATCCTTAATATCTGAGATAGATCCTCTCTGCGAACGTTTTTTCCGCTTTAAACGCTTTGTTTCCGTGCTGCATCCGTTGTGCATCCGTTCTGCATCTGTTCCGCGTCCGTTTCGCTTCCTCCCTGCGTCCGGGCGGATGCGAGTTGCACGGATGCGCAGCGGACGCCAAGCGGATATAGCGGATGTGTAACAGATGCGTAGCGGATGCGTAGCGGATGCAGAACGGACGAACTGGATACATTTTCTGCGCAAAAGTTTTTGGCAGCCCAAAACTTTTGGAGCGGATGAAATGTCCATAAACGGATGCTGGACGGATAGAGAGGAAGCAAAACAGAGGCAGTGAGTACAGAACGGATACATCGCGTTAACCAACGGATGGCAAGGTTTTTTTTCAAACTTAAATGTTATCTGGCTGAATTATTTATTTGTTTGTTTATGAAATTTATTTGCCACCCATCTTGTATCCAGTGACTTATATTCTTGTACCAACTATTTTTTGTCAGTGAAGACCAGATAAATTAAATTATGGTATTTAACACTCTAAAGCTGATTACGATTGAACTATATTACAAAATATATTTCATTCTTTTTCATCAACTCTAATACAAAGTTAAGGATCTATGAAAAGAGGACCTTGAAAGGCAGTTTATAGATAATCAATTGGTATGTGGAGGAAAAAAACATAAAATAGGCGGGACATTCAGGTAACAAACTTTTAATTAAAGACACAGTAGTTCTGAAAAGCTTCAATGCCATTTTTTTGTTAAATTTAGATTTGCCTTAGGCTGTTTCAGCCTGTTTCCCTTGAACATAGAATGTTGTGGTACATAGTACTATTATATCTACATCTGGTTATTTTTATTCTTTTAGATATTTTTTATTTCATGCAATGTGTTCAAAGCAATGTAGTTGCTAAGTGAGTCATGCCCAACTTTACAACTATTTTTGCCACAGTTGTTAAGCAAATCACTGAAGTTGTTAAGTGAATCACACAGTCTTTAAGCAAATCTTGTTTGCTTGTTGGAAGCAGGGCGGAAAGGTAACAAACAATGATCAAGTGACTCCAAGCCACTGCAACCATTGTTTATGCACAATGGTTGCTAAGTACCTACACTTAAATTGCACAACTGCTGGGATGCAGTGACAGTTGTAAGTACAAGAACTGGTTGTATGTCACTTTTTTTCAATGTCACTGTAAGTTTGAATGGCTGCTAAACAAATGACTTTAAGGACTACTTTATATGTACCATATGACTATTATATGGACTTGGTATGTGTTCTAACAACTATGAGAAAAACAATCCTTGATTAATGTTGAATCCTGTAAATATAAAAATAAACAGGACCAGCTCTACGTGAAATCTGAATAGTCACCTGCCTAGGGCACAAAATTTTCTTGGGCAGAAAAATTAAAAAGATTTCTGAAAAGCATAATATAAAAGCAAAAAAGCAGTCTGAGTGCACAGTGTGAGGCAGTGCATCTGCTTGTGGGTTAAATATAATTTCATAGTATAAACAGCACAAAGATGTCTGAGAAAAAAAAAAGAAATCTTCAGGATTGAAAATCATAAGTTCAAAAACTTGAAGGAAAAAAAAAAGAGGTGCCTTTTTGAGGCAACTTTCCTAATGAAGTTGGAAAATAAGCCAAATAATAGGATCTGATGGAATATGAATTTGCCTAGGGTCTTAAAAAGTCTAAAACCAACCTTGTAAATAAACAAGGATAGTTGGGAGGTTGACTTTATTTTTTTAAATTTAATTAGTAAATGTTTTAGAAAAACTTGTTCAAAAAAATCTATTTCTGATTGTATAAATACCACACATGTAAGAATACACACACATCAATGTAAGTGTAGTAAATGCAAAGAATCTGCTCTGGAGGAAGAAATGGTCGATTGAAGACGGCTCTGTGAAAAGTGGAGCTGACAAGTAGAGCAGACTGAAGAGCCAGTAAAGCCCATGTCACACTGAACCAATGGATGCAAAGAGGATGTAAAATGGACAAAAAAGCTTGCCATCCGTTGGAAAACGTGATGTACTCACTGCCTCCGTTTTGCTTCCTCTCTATCTGTCCAGCATCCGTTTATTGACGTTTCATCTGCTCAGAAAGTTTTGGGCTGCCCAAAACTTTTGCTGCCCAAAACTTTTGCGCGGAAAATGTATCCAGTTCGTCCGTTCTGCATCCGCTATGCATCCACTATGCACTATGCATCCGTTATGCATCTGCTAGGCATCTACTGCGCATCCGCGGAACTCGCATCCGCTCGGACGCAGGGAGGAAGCGGAACGGACACGGAACGGATGCAGAACGGAAGCCTAGCGGATGCAGCACGGAAACAAAGCATTAAAAACGGAAAAAACATTAGCAGAGGGAACCTATCTCGGATATTAAGGATGTCTACAGGATGCCTAGAGAATGCCTAGAGGATGCCTAGAGGATGCCTAGAGGATGCCTAGCGGAAAACCTATATTTCCTATAAAAAGGGGGAGCAACTTATCTGTATCTCACTTTCAGAACAGCAGCCCAGCAGTGCAGACCTCTGCAGCCTTCGTCTGGCTCTTCCTCTTCCACAGCATCCAGTCATGTCCACCGTGGATTGTAACAAAGTCCTTTCGGAAGCCACCATTGTTCTGCAACAGTGCGAAGCCATCTGCAGGCTCTGTGAACACTACTGCGAGAAGAAAAAGAGGCAGCCAAAAAGAGTCTGGGTCCGAAGATGGTTCGCCAGAAGAGCAGAGGACGGACTGTACAACAAGCTGATGGTGGAGCTCAGGAACGAAGACACTTGGGCGTTCCAGAACTTCATGAGGATGCCTCCAGCCATGTTTGACGAAGTTGTGCAGTGCCTGACACCCAGGTTGACCAAGCAGAGCACCAGCTTCCGCCCCAGCCTGGAACCTGGGCTCAAGGTGGCACTCACTCTGCGCCACCTGGCCTCAGGGACCTCCCACAGGAGCATGCAGTACGGCTGGAGGGAGCCATCCAACACCATCAGCATTGTGGTCAGAGAAGTGGTGCAGGCCATCATCGAATAATACAAGGAGGAGCTCCTCCAGTACCCCTCCACTGAAGAAGGATGGAAGAAAGTTGCAGAGCAGTGGTATCAGAAGTGGAACTTCCCATACACCATTGGAGCCATAGATGGCAAGCACATGGCCTGAAAAGCTACAGCCAAATCAGGGTCCACTTATTTTAACTCCAAGGGCTTCTTCAGCATCATCCTCTTCGCCATGGTCGATGCTGACTACAAGTTCATGTACATCGATGCTTCAGGCAATGGCTCATGTTCAGATGCCCAGGTATACAATGCCAGTCACCTCAAGGAGGGGCTGGAACGCAACCTCATCATGGGCTTCCCAGATCCAGAACCCCTGCCCAACGACACACAAGATGTGCCCTACTTCATCGTGGAGGATGACGCCTTCTCCCTCACAACCTACCTCATGAAGCCCTACACCTCCAGACTCCTCACCCGTGAAGAGAGGATCTTCAACTACAGGCTGTCCAGGGCAAGGCGGGTGGTGGAGAACACCTTTGGCATCCTGGCCAACAGGTTCCAGGTACTTCTCACCACCATGCAGCATCGCCCAGAGACTGTGAGGAGGATCGTGGAAGCTTGCTGCATCCTGCACAATCTCATGCGCACCCGCTACCCAGTCTTGCAGAACAGGCTCGTGGACCGTCAACAAGGCAATGGGGACATGGAGCCTGGGGAATGGAAGCAAGGGCGAAACCTGATCGACACTGAGGATGTGCAAGGCCCCAACAGAGCCTCACATGAAGCGAAAAAGCAGCGCAATCTCCTGAGACACTGGTGCAACTCCCCAGCTGGAGCAGTGCAGTGGCAAGACAGGATGGTAGATGCTTAATGGATGCTTCCTTCAGCCTGTCTCATCACACGGATGAGATTGGGCCAAGTATGTTTGTTGGCCTACAATGAACAGGGCGTTTAATAAAGAGTTGTGTTTATGTTGACATGTGTGGATAATTATTACATTATTATTGATAATAAAGGGCCATAGGTGTGGCACCTGGGAGGGTGGACCATATAGTCCCACTATGCTTGCACTGGAGGTTTATCTATCCCACTGCTATCCTAACCCATCCCACAGCTATTACCCATTCCACAGGTATCCTAACCCACCCCACTGCTATCCTTACCCATCCCACAAGCATGCAAAGGCTTAAACCATTTCTAAAAGTTTTCACCAAGACTTTATTAAAAAAAACCAATGAAGCAAGTGTGTGAATCATAAATAGACTTTATTAACAACAAGCTATAAAACAAAAATGAGTCTCTGGCACTCCTCTTGGTCGCTCAGTCTCAGGGGTGAAGGGTCCAGGTGCTGTGGAGGTGGCTGGTGCTGGAGTGCTTTTCATCAGCTCCTCCAGAAGCAGAAGCAGCAGAAGCCCCAGCCCCAGAAGAGCGAGCCCGTGCTGCAGAAGCCCCAGCAGAACCAGAGTGAGGGCCAGGGGGTGGGATGGTGGCCCTGTCCCTCTTGCCAGGGCTGGCAGCAGATGGCTGAGGCTTTCTGTTCTTCCCCATGGTTGTGGGGTTGCTGGCTGGCAGGGAGGCTGGCAGAAACCAAGGCTGGCAGGCAGGCAGGCATCAAGGCTGGCAGGAAGGCTGGCAGGCAGGCAGGCACAAAGGTTGGCACCAAGGCTGGCACCAAGGCTTGCAGGCAGACATGCAGGCAGGGCAGGCAAGGCAGCCAATCCATCCGGCAGCAGGTCTTTCCTCTGAATGGCGGCCTGATTCCGAGCTGCTTCCATTATATCCGTGGGACTGACGCAATGCATCCTCCCCGCATGCGCAATTAACTCCAGGCATCCATTAGGCTTCCTCTGTGCATCCACTGTGCATCCACTGTGCATCCGCTTCATCCGTTCCGCGTCCGCTCTGAATCCGCTCTTTCCGTTCCGCGTCCGCTTTGCTGAGGTCCCCTGGAAGCCTGGCGGATGTGCCATCCGCTCCCATCCGCTTCCATCTGCTAGGCTTCCGTTCCACATCCACTTTCCATCCGCCCTGCATCCTCCCCGCGTCCATGTTATCCGCTCCGGTTATGCAAATTTTTGCCCCTTTTGAGAGCGGAAAACAACGGATGGAACATTTTGCTCATCTGTTGTGTCCTTTTTGCATCTGTTGGACAGTGTGACATGGGCTTAAGTAGAAACAAGGAGAGGATTTGAGATTGCCCACTAATGTTCCAGGCAGCTGCTCCCTTTGAGACTGAGATGACATTTAGAACTCATCGGACTCAAGTTGTGGTCAGGATTTCGAAAGGACACTGGGTTTGCATACTTCCCTTTTTAATCACTTTCAGAAATTGCCGATTAACTGCTTTTCAGCCATAAGGAACCTTTGGATTGACAAATTTGCCAGCACTGGATAACATTTTACTTCAATCCTTAGTAAAGATTAATTAATCCTTAATTATAAGTTTCAGAACTTGTGTTTTTTTAAATCTTTATAATAAAGAGCAAAAGGGTGATTACAACTTTGATTTTAGAATGTTACAGACTAAGGTTCCTGATAGATTTGAAGCAATATTTTGGAATGAATGGTAAAGAAAGCTTTCTGTGGGAAATTCTTTGAATATTTTTTAAAAAGATAATAAGATTTTAAGGGATACTCAAGATTACAATTAAATGAGATGAACATAAAAACTCAACATAAGTCATCCCCACTCCTAATCCAGCACTCTGGGGAAGCAGAGATATGGAGAACATGGTGCCAGCAAGCTGTCAGTTTTGTCTCATCAAGTTAGCAAGCTGAAGCACTGGAAAACTGGAAGAATTATAAAAGTCTTTTTATTTATTTCATCAGCAATCTTATCACAAATATGGCTGAGCAGTTTAAATAATCTTCAATTTAATTAGTCTGTTGCAGAGTGTAGAACTGGTCACAATCGGTTTTTTATTAAAAATATAAATTGACACAGGGATTTGTTTCACAGCTCAGTTAAGATGCTCTCCATCTATTTGTTGTGAGCAGAAAATTAAACAGTATAGATCTTGCTGTTCTCACTGCTAATCCCAATTGCCAATGTTCTGGAGGACAGAATCCTCATTCCCCATTCAGAGTGTGCTGAGGAAAGAGATTTGTGGATCATTTTAGTTTGATTGCTTCCCTCATTCTCAACATCACCAGCTGGCAAAAAAACACATCTGCTATGAATGCTGATGGTTTTGACAAATGATTTGGCCCAGGAGATTAACAATTTGTCAGAAATTGACCCTGCTCCATGGACAAGGTTGTCTCCATTGACCTACTGTATGTACAGCCCAAGAAAAATTAATTATACTATCAGCTTGTAAGATTCTGGCAGGTGGGAAAAGGAGAAACCTCTTCACTCTATTGTTATGATTTTTCATGCTTGCCAACTTTCTTGGATAAATTTTCTCATCCAAGAGATTACCAAAAGCACTGTAATCTTGGTTTATGGAGGAGATATTCCTAAATCTTCTCTTAAGGGTATGGAAAGTTCCTAATTCTTTTCCTCGGGTATAAGAGGATAGAAATAGTAAATAGTTTCAGCTCACTCCATAAGTGGTATTCGGCAGGTTCTGACCAGTTCTGGAGAACTGGTAGTGGAAATTTTGAGTAGTTGAGAGAACTGGCAAATACTACCTCTGACTGGCCCTGCCCCCATCTATTCTCTGCCTCCCGAATCCCTGGGTCTTCTTTTGTTGCCCTGCACAAGAAAACGGAGCTGGAAAGCAGGTTAGTGGGATGGGGTTGGGGAATAGGATTTTGCAATAACCTTCCCCTGCCATGCCCACCAAGCCAGAATTGGTAATAAAAAAATTTGAATACCACCACTGGTTCACTCCTTCTGCATTTTCAAAACAACTAGTAAAGGACAAACTCTTTGAGTTATATCACATCTGATGTGGCCTTCCACTCTTATTTTTCAAGCAATTATGTAAGGCATAGTAAACAATTACTATAAATAACCCCAAAGAAACAATGAAGATTGTGTTATTCATATTGTACTCTGCACTTACAATATTACCTGTGGGTTGTGGGAGATTATTTAGATTGTATATTACAAGAATAATCTCTTATCATGCAAATAATTTTTACAGATTTAAAGGTAGGATACACATTTATTTTATGGGAAGTTGACATTCAAAATAATTTTATATTAGTAGTTAAGAAAGAAACATGGGGGAAAAAACATATGCCACTGCAAGAAAAGAGTACCCATTCTAATTTTATCCTGCACTGTGTAGAAAAGACAGCATTTTATAAAACGTTAAAGGCTATTTGCAAACAACATGTGTTTGAAATTTAGAGACTGTTATATTTTCTCAGCAATGGGATTTGGGCTGTCTTCTAATCTGTTCTCTTAGTTTTAGAACAGCTGCTCTGTGATTTTCGTTCCAGGGCAAGGCGGTTTTTTCAACAATCCTGTGAGATTAACCATTTATATTACTATTTTTAAATAGTTCTCAGAACACTCGTCTAATCTGATTACAATTACACTTTCAAAAATGACTGAATTGCTACCACACTCATCAATCATCTGTACAAATATTTAAAGATTCTGCAGGGTTACAAATTTTCAAAGACTCTGTTTTGTTAATGATGATTTTCTACAAAAGAAATCACAGCTGTTTTAATTACTGGATCCTATTTCATATATGGCCACAAGATAGAAACTATCCTAGAAAATCTCCAAGCATCATTTTGGAGTTTCCCAATATAAACTTGTAACAGGAACTCACTCCTGCACATATAACTAACTGACATTGCATAACAATGCATGAATCATGAATCATGCACAATATATATAATGCATGTGTATATATTAATTCTAAAATTATATTCTCTACATCTATGAAATTAAGCTATTACGAATTTCTGCCATGCCTTCAAACATAATAACAATTGGGTGTTACTAAATGTGAGGCTTTTTCACTGTTTTGTTTTCCTTTTTAATTCTAATTTAAACAAGTTAGAGAATCCTCTTCACCTATTTTATTAGCAAATCAATCCATTTAAAAGTTTGTTTATCTAGTTTTTTTAATTCCAGAATCATAGAGTCACGGAATTGGGAGTGGCATAACATTCTACAGTGCAGAAGTTCAAATGAACATCTGAGCCAGATCAGGGGTGGGATTCAGTTCGCACCTAGTCGCTAGAACCGGTTGTTAACATTCTAAGCAGTTTGGAGAACCGGTTGTTAGAAGAAATTACTGGCCTAATCCTGTAAAGGAAGACAGGAAGGAAACATTCTGGTGTTGCTTACAGAAACTGCCTCTCTGTTAACCTTTATTACATTCTTGGCAGGACTAGACTTCCTGTTTCAGGAACTCCTCTGGAGTTTTTTTCCCCTCCTTTGCTGGTACTTTGCTTTTGCGGAGTGACCATTCAAAGTTACAATGGCACTGAAAAAAGTGACTTGTGACTATGTTTTACGCTTACGACTGTTGCAGCATCCCCACAGTCATGAGAGGCCAGGTGAGGAGATGCGTGCCTCAATGTGAATGATATTGAGTTGGCCACACCCAGCCAATAACATGACCACCAAGCCATGTCCACCCAGTCATATGACCACTAAGCCAGCCCACCATCTAAGCCACAGAACCAGTTGTTAAAAAATTTGAATCCCACCCCTGAGCCAGATGGTTGCCTGAGCTCTTCTTGAACACATTCAGTGAAAGACAGCCTATAAAGGGCATTTATGACAATGCAATCAAAGGCCTATCTATGTGCAACACATCTAAAAAAAGGGGCAGGCCTTCAACTGTTAGATTGTAAGTGCTATCTTGACTTTCTGTATTTTCCTGAAAATGCCCCTGAATCCCACCACCTGGATAATTGGCAACACTGCAGAACAAAGTTCAAAGACTTGAATAATGTTAGCAACATTTATTTCTTTTCTTTCCTAGGTTCCATTCAAAATATAAAATTGGTAGATTTTAAAACTGTTATTTTTTTCTTTTAGAAGTTTTTGGAGAATGCTAATGGTCTGAAAACTCCTTATTCGTACATTTATAGAAACAATATGAAGGGTTAACCTAGCACTACAAATTATTAGCTGCTGTTTTATAATACACACACATACCCCCCTGTATTTAAGACATATCTTCCCTAACAAAGAAAAATTTAACAAAAAAACATGTCTGGCTTGCTGTATTCTCAGCTAATCTAATGCACATATATTTTATGGCAAATTATTTAGAGTATAAAAAAAGATAGAAATCCTGAAATGTTGAGATAAAATACTGTAAATATGTTTTATAGTAATGTAAGAAATGTTAAGTGAAGACATTTATTACTCTTTTTGAAAATTAGATTTGTAGATTTTGTTCAGAGGCAAAACTTCAAAAGAAACATTCTCAGAAAGATCTGTTAAGAGTTTTGCAACACAAACTGTGGTCTCAGATTTTTGGCTTTATATATTTTATCAGCTGTACTACTTTCTGTTACCAGCATCTGATTCTCTGATTATTCTTGTGATTTCCCTCTTTCATCTGCTTTTTTATTTAAGAACAAGGAGATCTGGGATTGGTAATATTTAGAGGGTGCATCACAGGTGAAAAATGTAGATCTTCTAAACAGAAATTCTTATTTTAATATGAGCACACATGCGTTGTTCTAATTGAGGACTTTGAGCAACCCTGGGAACCATTTTTATGCTGCCTCTGATTGGCTAAAACGCACATCATCAATATTGGTGGTATGAATGTGAAGTATTACTTCATTTAGATTTAGAAATAATTTTCAATCTCATTTAATTCAATCAGAATAGAGCTGGGATGGATTTCTTCTAATCCAAACCCCTGCTGAATCAGGAGACCATATAACATTTCAGACAAGCCTGGGAATTGTAAACATCCAATGCCCTCAAATTTTCCTGTTTTTACTTGCGAAAAGGTTTACAATGTCTCCTATGCCTCCATCCCATTATTTTAAGCCCATGTCACACAGCACCAACGGATGGAAAGAGGATGTAAAACGGAGAGAAACACTTGCCATTCGTTGGTTAACGTGATGCATCCATTCTGTACTCACTGCGTCCGTTTTTCATACTCTCTATCCGTCCAACATCTGTCTACTGACATTTCATCCACTCAAAAAGTTTTGAGGTGCACAAATTTTTTTGAGCGGATAAAGTATCCAATGCGTCCGTTCTACATCCGCTACGCATATGGGGAACATCCGTTCTACATCCGTTGTCATCCGTTACGCGTCCGCTATATCCGTTAGGCATCCGCTGTGCATCCGTGCAACTCACATCCGCTCCAGCAAAAAATGGACACAGGGAGGAAGCGGAACGGACGTGGAACAGACACGCAGCGTTAGTAGCACGGACGTAGAAAGGATGAAAGCGGATGCAGCTCGCACACAAAACAATAAAACAGAAAAAATGTTCGTTTAGGGGACGTATCTTGGATATTTAGGATGTCTGCAGGATGTCTAGAGGATGCAAAAGGACACCTAGCGGAAAACCTATATTTCCTATAAAAAGGGGGAGAAATCACCTGGATCCCACTTTCAGTCCAGCAGCCCTGCGATGCAGACCTCTTCAGCCTTCATCTTGCTCTTGCTCTTGCTCTTCAACAGCATCCAGTCATCTCCACCATGGATCGTCACACACTCCTTTTGGTAGCCGCCATCGTTCTACAACAGTGCTAAGCCCTCTACAGGCTCTTTCACCTGTTCTACGGGAAGAAAAGGAGGCGTCCAAGAAGTGTTTTGGTCCGAAGATGGATCGCGAGAAGAGCAGAGTACAGACTGTATAACAAGCTGATGGTGGAGTTGAGGAATGAAGACACTTGTGCATTCCAGAACTTCATGAGGATGCCACCAGCCATGTTTGACGAAGTTGTGGAGCGGCTGAGACCCAGGTTGACCAAGGCAAACACCAATTTCCGGCCCAGCCTGGACCCTTGGCTGAAGGTGGCACTGAATCTGTGCCACCTGGCCTCCAGGACCACATACAGGAGCATGCAGTACGCCTGGAGGGTGCCACACAACACCATCAGCATTGTGGTCAGAGAAGTGGTGCAGGCCATCATCGAAGAATACCTGGAGGAGCTCCTCCAGTGCCCCTCCACTGAAGAAGGATGGAAGAAAGTTGCAGAGCAGTGGTATCAGAAGTGGAACTTCCCCCACACCGTTGGAGCCATAGATGGGAAGCACGTGGCCTGCAAAGCTCCAGCCAACTTGGGGTCCACTTATCACAAATACAAGGGCTTCTTCAGCATCATCCTCTTTGCCATGGTCGATGCTGACTACAAGTTCATGGACATCGATGCTTCAGGCAACGGGTCAGCTTCAGATGCCCAGCTATACAACGGCAGTCACCTCAAGGATGGGCTGGAACGCAACCTCATCATGGGCTTCCCAGATCCAGACCCCCTACCCAACGACACGCAAGATGTGCCCTACTTCATTGTGGGGGATGACGCCTTCTCCCTCAGAACCTACCTCATGAAGCCCTACACTTCCAAATGCCTCACCCGTGAAGAGAGGATCTTCAACTACAGGCTGTCCAGGGCAAGGTGGTGGAGAACGCCTTTGGCATCCTGGCCAACAGGTTCCAGGTACTTCTCACCACCATGCAGCATCGCTCAGAGACCGTGAGGAACATCGTGGAAGCTTGCTGCATCCTGCACAATCTCATGTGCACCCGCTACACAGTGTTGCAGAACAGGCTTGTGGACCACCAACAAGGCAATGGGGACATGGAGCCTGGTGAATGGAGGCAAGGGCAAAACCTGATAGATACTGTGGATGTACAAGGCCCCAACAGAGCTTCATGTGAAAGGAAGAAGTAGCGCAACCTCCTGAGACACTGGTGCAACTCCCCAGCTGGAGCAGTGGAGTGGCAAGACAGGATGGTAGATGCTTAATGGATGCTTCCTTGAGCCTATCTCATCACACTGATGAGATTGGGCCATGTATGTTGAGTGGCCCTACAATGAACAGGGCATTTAATAAAGAGTTGTGTTTATGTTGAAATGTGTTGATGAATGATTAAATTGTTATTGATAATAAAGGCCCATATGTGTGGCAGCTGGGATGGTGGACCATACAGTCCCACTATGCTTGCACTGGAGGTTTATCTATCCCACAGCTATTACCCATCCCACAGGTATCCTAACCCATCCCACAGCTATTATCCATCCCACAGGTATCCCTGCCCATCCCACTAATATCCTTACCCATCCCACAGGTATCCCTGCCCATCCCAAAGGTATCCCTGCCCATCCCACAGCTATTACCCATTTCACAGGTATCCCTGCCCATCCCACTGCTATCCTTACCCATCCCACAAGCATGCAAAGCCTTAAACCATTTCTAAAAGTTTCCACCAAGACTTTATTTACTAAAATAAATGAACCAAGTGTGTGAAGCAAAGATAAACTTTTTAAATAACAAACTGTAAAAGCAAAATGACCCAAGTAAAGTGTCCCAAGCAAAGATAAAGTCAACAGGTAGCAACCCAGTCTCTGGCACTCTTCTCAGTCACTCTGAGGCATACCCATAGTCTCAGGGGTAAAGGGTCCAGGTGCTGTGGAGGTGGCTGCTGCTGGAGTGCTGGTCTGAGGCGCCATTGGGGTGCCTGGCCCTGAGAGGACAACAGGGGATGGTGTGTGGAGGAAGCTCTCAGAGAGCTGGCTCAGTCCTGTGATGTTGAGAACCCCTTCCTCCATGACATGGGGTGTCAGTCCCAAGACCAATGACAGATGTTCTGAGGCTGGGCTTGGCTGTGGGGTGGAGGAAGGAGGAGTGTCGTGGGGCTGTCTGGTCTGCAGCTGAGTGAGGTGAGGTGTGGGTGGCATCTGTGGCGTAGGTGGCATCTGTGGCGTGGGTGGCATCTGTGGCGTGGGTGGCATCTGTGGCATTGGTGGCTTCGGTGGCGTATGATGTACCTGTGCCTGGACTGGGAAGGGCTGCCTGTGCTGCTGGAACTCCTGGTAGCCGTAGCCTTGGTAGGTGAGGGCCTGTGGAAAGCCTTGGAAGGGCTGTGACATCACCTGGGGTGGAGGAGCAGACCTGGTATGTTGGTGTGTACCAGCTGAGAGAGGAGATCTACGTTGCTTTTGATGGTGTCCCTGATCTCCAGCAGGACAGTGTGGCTCTGCCCCTCCGGTCTGCCTCTCTGCCTGCTTTCTGTGGAGGTGGAGCTGGGGTGGGGGTGGGTTGGTCCCTGTTGTCAGCGCCTTTTCCTAGCTCCCACTGCGTCAGGGGATCCTCCATGTGCTCCACCACAGGGAGTGCAGCTGTCGGGGAGGTCTCCATCGTGGGGCGCTCCACAGATACCTTCCTGGACACAGGAGCTGACTCTTGGCCAGAAGAGGACTGGCTCTCTATGGGCTGCCTGAGAGAGAGGGTAGACAGAGGGGCTGCTCCTCGGTGGTGGATCTCACCCTCCAAGAAGCTGCACTTGGCCATCACGTAGGTCTCCCGGTCGGTGAGCTTGACCGCGGCCTGGCCAGACTTCTTGAGGTGCAGCTTCCCGTAACAGGTGTGTATGTGCTTCCACCACCCGAGGAGGACCTCCGAAGTGTAGTCCAGGCTCTCCGCCTTCTCTCTCCAAGCCTCCTGCTTCCTCTTGGTGTCTCGATAGAGCCTGTGTCCCTTCCGCCATAGGTACTTGTTCTCCCTCAGCCATTCGAGCGCCTCATCCTCATGTTCCTCTTCGATGGAGTACTGTCTCCTCTCCCTATCGTGCGATTGCCTCTTCCTCCCTCTGGCAGGGCCTACTGGGCCCTCATGAGAAGGGCTTTGAGGTTCTAGGGGCTGGTCCACCACACCACCACCACCACCACCAGCAACAACAGCAGCAGCAAAAGCAGCAAAAGCAGCAGCAGGACCAGCAGCACCAGGAGCACCAGCAGCACCAGCAGGACCAAGAGCAGCAGCAGCAGAGTAAGCACCAGCAGAAGCACCAGCAGGACCAGGAGCAGCACCAGCAGAAGCCCCAGCACCAGCAGAGTCAGGGCCAGGGGGTGGGATGGTGGCCCTGTCCTTCTTGCCAGGGCTGGCAGAAGATGGCACAGGCTTCCTCTTCTTCCCCATGGTTGTTGGCTGGAGATGTGTCTGGCAGCAGGTCTTTCCTCTGAATGGTGACCTGTTTGCGAGCTGCATCCTTTTATATCCGCGGGGCTGACACAATGCATACTCCCCGCATGCGCAGTGAACACTTTGCATCTGCTCGGCACCCGCTCTGCATCCGCTTCGTGGTATTCAGCAGGTTCTGACCAGTTCTGGAGAACTGGTAGTAGAAATTTTGAGTAGTTCGGAGAACCGGCAAATACTACCTCTGACTGGAGATTTTACAGTATCCTTCCCCGTCACACCTACCAGGCCATGGCCACAGAACTGGTAGTAAAAAAATTTGAATCCCACAATTGACCTAAAGGCTTCTTTTTATTATGCGGGAAGGAGGCCCATACTCATGTCCCAGCCTACAATTGGGGGAAGCTTGTGTCATTGGGTGCTTGACCTCTCCATATGCCCTGCCTTCCATGCATGTGGGTCCATCAACCTGACTTAAACTGGGTATAATCTTCTGGTTATGAGAGTGACATGACCGCCTTTTCCAAAACAGAAGTCATGACTCCAACCCTTTTCTTAGTAGGAGTCCTTGCCCTGGCCTAATTAGCTTACATGGATCTAAGAAAAGGGGTGTGCATCCTAACTAAAAGTGTCCACCTCATATCGTCTCTCATCGCTACTGTGACAGAGGAAATGACAGACATCAGGACTACAGTTAAAATAGCCAAAATTGTGAGCCTATTGATTATCTACTATAGTAGTAAGAGCAGGTCAGGGCTGTGAATCATTTAAAGTTCTTTGCTGTTTTAACCTAACCAAGAATGAGAATTACACGGAAGCAAAACAACCCAAGCTTATGACTCTGGCATCTCACATCTCCCAAGATCCAGAGGAATGGAACTGATCTTGGTTCTCATCGTGGTTACCTGATTTGGGATCTCAGGGAAGGAAAGTTGTTCAGAATTTTGTCTTTGTCTTGTTTTTGTATTAATATCAGTCTTTCAATGTGTTAGATTTGTGTTCCTTAAATATTGTACCTCCAAGCCAACTATTGGCAAGAATACGTACAAAAACCTTGCCAAACCTATTGGCAAGAATACGTACAAAAACCTGTAATGCTCTGAGCGGGTGATGAGTGAGCCTCATTTTTGTGACATCTCCTATTTAATGAGATACCAGGGGAAGGAATGTGTGACACTAGGCCAAAACCACCATACCTAAAAGTGGTGAAGGCATGTAAGTGTTCTGACTCAGTCTTAGCAGAAACAAGAAACAGACTCCTTGTCATGAAAAACCCCTCTTTATTTACCTCTTGTAATTAATTGCATTCACCCACTGAAAGTCCAGGCAATAGTCCTTCAAAGAGTTAATTGCAGTAGCAGACCTTGTCAGTTCCTTGTGACAATTACAAGGCCGTGAGCTCCCAGCCAAAAGGCTGCAAATTAACTTCTGGCAAGCAGTTAATTAAGTTTTGTAGCACGAAATTCATTGAGCAAAATCTTCAGAAATGAACTATTGTCTCCTATGATAACCACTCCCCTTTCCTTCTATTTATTCCCCAACCAGGGAGGGGCCATTCAGCATCCACGTGTGCTTTGTTCCCGCATGTATGGCAGAGATCCTGGCTGGCAGGAGGTGATGGGAGGCATGTGTGCGCATGTATGGGAGAACAGGAGAGATGAGCTAAGAAAACAGCCCATGTGACCACAGAGAAGCATCTGCGTGCCACCTCTGGCATGTGTGCCATAGGTTTGCCATTATGGCCCTGTACCATTTCAGACAAGTGGCTATCCGGTTTCTTCTTAAAAACCTTCAGTGATGAAGCACCCACAGCTTCTGAAGGCAACTTGTTCCACTGGTTAATTGTGCTCACAGGAAGTTTGTCCTTAGTTCCAGGTTGCATCTCTCCTTGTTTCTTGTTCTGTCCTCTGGTGCTTTGGAAAATAAGTTAAACCCCCCCCCTTTTTTTTTTGTGTGTGTGTGTGGCAGCCCCTCAAATACTGAAATACTGCTATCATGTCATCCTAATCCTTCTCTCTCGACTAGCCAAATCCTGCAACTATTCTTCATGTTTATTAGTCTCCAGGCCTTTAATAATCTCATTTAATCTTCTCTGCACTTTTTCTAAAGTCTCAACATCTTTTTGGTAATATGGTGACCAAAACTGGATGCAGTATTCCAGGTGTGATCTTACTAAGGAATTATAAAGAGGTAGTAATACTTCACGTTATTTTGATTATATGCCTCTGTTTATACAACCAAGGATATTAGACTTTTTGACTCCCTCTCACAATTACTGTTTTTAAGTGAGGTTGAGCCAAGCAATATGATCATCTTGTTTGCTGCATTTTGCATAAATTTAAGCTTGCTTTAAAACAGGATGTAAAATACATTTCAGAGTAATTGCCAACAACAGTAACACAATAAAAATAAAACCATATCAAACTAAAGTACATTTTAGTACTGTGTTAAGATGGTGACAAAGTGTGTTGTCCCTAACTCAAGATATAGCCTACTGATCTCCAGACTCGGACTGACAATTTCTTGGCCAATGATAGCTCTCCCTAAGAAAATTTCCAGTGAAAATATTAAATATTATATACTGGATCAGTGAAAAACATTCAGTTCCCAACTAAAGAAGAAAGGGGATGAGGGTTGGAGGAGAAGAAGAAGTAATTCAGCAAATACATGCTTACAGATTTTTCCTCATAAAAATAAATTAAATAGCCCACCTGGATACAACAAATAGCTTTTAATTAAGCACTAAAATGTATGTACAATAAACATGTTGGAGACTAAGAATGGGCAGTCATAATCCCCAAAATCACATATATTCTAAGCAAATTATATGACTCCACTCAGTGAATATGTTTCCATAATGAATTTGAAGTACTTAACTACTCAACCTCATTTTCCCTTTCATGAACATGATGTTAGAGATCAAACTGGGCAACCTAGGTCTCTGAATCCAGCAGGGAACATAGTCCCATCTGCTTATTCTTGTTTTGAATGAGTTTAGTTCATCACTCTAACTTAATTTATCTTGTGAATGATGTATCACCTTTCTTGAAGTCATGCCATTTATAAAGCTTGCAGGGTCGCTTTGCAAACTGCTCCTAACTTTGTTCACTTGGGGAATCCTTACAACAGGCATGATTATTGTTTTATAAAGATATACTTATGTTTGCTGCAAATCACTGCTGTCAATGACTATGCAGAACTTTGAATTTTGAATTGCCTAAGTAAGTTTCTGTTCTCATGCTTCTAAGATGTCAGTTATTCTATGACTTTGTTCCATTTAATATAAACCATTTATTTTATTGTTTTTATTTCAAATCATATAAAGATGCATAATATTGTCACATATCATATAAATGGAGGTAGAACCAAAAAGTTTGCTCCTAAGAGAGGACCTGGGTGCTTGCATGGCAGAAATAATGGGAAAGATCAGCCATTAAAACTAGTAGCAGAAATAAATTCTGTCTTGGTCTTTCAAATAAACCACAGAAGAGGAAGAAAACCTATGCAATAATATGTCTGACTTATCTCTCGGCTTGCAAGATGCAAACATGAAATGCAGTTGATTTTCAAGCATACCAAAACATACAGTTTTAAGTATAAAATACAGAATGCTGTCTAGCAATTTGGATTTAGAGCAATTATTTATTTATTCTGTGAATGTGTTATATTACTTATCTTCAAATATATATCAGAAAGAAATAGTATTAATTGTTCTCACTACTAATGTGAAGCATAAAGTTGAAGAGGATCAAAGTATGATATATTCTTGAATTCATTAAGAGCAATGAATCATAATAACGAGACTGTACCAATGCATAAATCAGAAAGGAACCAAATCATTTCCTTCTTTGTCTTTCTAGAATTAGAAAGAAATTAAGCAAGAATTCCTAGGTTTTATACTAACAGTATTTTTTAAAATGAGGTTGTAAATCTCATGGAATGCATTGACATAAAGTTTCTGAACATCAAATAAACCTATTGAATAGTTTTAGAGAGCTGGACAAAAATAGCAATGTTAAGAGTTAGCTCATTAGTAAAAGTCTAGATCAGGAGTGTCCAAAATTGACAACTTTAAGACTTGTGGACTTCAATTCCCAGAATTCCCCAGTCTATATGATCAAAATTGCTCCTCCTTTCTTTAAATTCTATAAAAGATGAGGAGGAGTAAGAGCAAGAAGAGAAATAATGTAGCATTTAATTGTGACTGAAGCATGACAGAATTACCAAAAAGTTGAGCTGGAGTTCTATCCTGCAATAATATTTTCAAGAACCTTATTCTGAAAGAAGGAATGGCTGTCTGGCAAAACAACAAACAGAGACTCTCTATACTGCAGTATTTCATTTAAGTCCTATTACTTCTATTTTTAAGGACGTTACACAAATATTAATCACATACCTTTAGGAGAATCTAGGCAAGTAAAATCTCTGATTTGTTTCTGTTTATTAGATCCCACATGCACAGGATTCAAGATGTCAAATTATGGTGGAGTTGTGTTCCATAAGACATGAGAAAATTTCTTGCCCTTGACTAATAACTTTGAGAATCATTCATGAGGCTTTTATCACTGATATTCTGCTCCAACTTAAACTTCCGCCTGTCATACAATTAAGATGCAAATCACAAGACATGGAAGAACTCGTGTTCGGTACAGGCTTACTTAAAATTTCTGGTTTTCTTTCTTTCGTTTTCAAATAATATGTCATTTTGCAGTCTTGTGTGATTGAGAAATTTCTTTACGCTCAGAATTGCAATGTATTCTGTGGTTTCCTACATAGAATTTCCTCTTAGGCAATGGTGCACAATATAATTAAGACCTTAACATGTTGGCTCACATGGTTAGGATGCTGGGTTGGAGGTTAGTGCTACTGTGGGGTGGGGTGAGCTCTCATCCTTTGCTCCAGCTTCTGCCAGGGACATGAAAGGAGCCTCTAGCCTGAAGTGTAAAGTGTTTTCTTCAGAGAGATTTAAGTGGTAATCTCTGCTTTGTAGCAAAATATTTGGTGGTGAACTGCACAGAACCTTAAATAGGGGCTCTCCTGAACCCTTGCGAACCCTCATCAGCTCATCCTTGACTCCTTTGTATATTTTTTCTTTCTGTTTTCATCATATGGGAAGATTCTACTTTAGTAGCACATCTCTGAGATGCCCAAGCCAAACATTATGTAGAATTTTAAAAGTAATAGTCAACATCTCAAATTACACCCAAAAGGTAGCCAGCATCCAAAGCAGTTCCTGCTGTAGAACTGTCACATGGAGAAATCTCAAAGCATCCATAACTACATGGGATACTTCTTAATCAGCTGCAGGTTCCAAGTTGTCTTCAAGAGCAATTCCATGTCACCTGAAGAAGCTTCTTGGATGAGAAGTGAAATGTCTTCAAAGGAAAAAAACAAAGTCCAGTTGCCTCTTGAAAAAGCACCTTTGGGGAAATCTAGAAGTTAGGAGCACTAGAGAGCTGTAGGAGAGCATAAATATGACAATTAAAACTATCACAGTATAAAGCATCTAGAATGATGAAGTACCAGTAGATGTTCATTAAGACTGGTTTATGCAGTTTATCATCTGATGCATTTTAAGTGCTGCTGCATAAAACCTGGCAACATATTGGGGGCGGGATTCAATTTTTTTAACAACCAGTTCTGTGGGCATGGCTTAGTTGATGGGCATGGCTTGGTGGTCATGCGACTAACTGGGCATGGCCAACTCAACATCACTCACATCAAGGCACGCATCTCCTCGCCTGGCCTCTTATGGCTGTGGGGATGCTGCAACAGTTGTAAATGTGAAAAAGGGTCCTAAGTCACTTTTTTCAGTGCCATTGTAACTTTGAATGGTCACTCCACACAAGCAAAGTACCAGCAAAGGTGGAAAAAAAACTCCAGAAAAGTTCCTGAGACAGGAAGTCTACTCCTGCAAAGAATGTAATAAGGGTTAACGGAGAAGCAGTTTCTGTAAGCAACACCAGAATGTTTCCTTCTTGCCTTCCTTACAGGATTAGGCCAGTGAATTTCTTCTAACAACCGGTTGTCCAAACTGCTTGGAATGTTAACAACCGGTTCTAGAGAATAGGTGCGAACTAGTAGAATCCCACCCCTACCTACCACCTCTCCCCTCCCAGGAGTCTCCATGAGGCCCATTTGGATGCAGGTAAGTACAGGGCACGTGGGGGATGTTGTATGTGTGTGTGTGGGGGGCAAAAAACGGACTTCCCGGAAGTTCATGAAGGCCAGAAATGGGCCCATTTTAACCCTCCTGGAGGCTCAAGGAATGCCTCCAGAGCCTGGGGAGGGCAAAAACACCCTCCCCACCATGATGCAGGAGGCCGCTAGCAGGAGTGGGATTCAACCAATGTTACTTACACTGAGCAATTACACTGAGCACGCGTGTAATTCACCTTAAGCTGTGCCGACCGGACAGCTGATAAGCGCTGCGCGCAGGTGCGCAGCATTTGAAAAACCACTTTTTTTTGCTGTTGTTTCAACCTCAGCTGTGCCACGCAAAGCAGCTGAGGTTGAAAAAGCAGGAAATAAAGGTCAGGTAAGAGCCTGGGCGGGCAGGTGGGCCAAACAGCAGCAGACGCAGAACTGGTTCAGTGTATGCTGCTCTTCAGAGCTACCAGTTCTATAGAGCCGGGCAAAATTGGTGGCATCCCACCCCTGCCAGCTAGGCCATGCCCACCATGGCCATGCCCACCCGGCAACTGGCAGAGAACCTTTGCTAATTTTTTTGAAGCCCACCCCTGCAAAGGGTCCTTTTTAGTGATGGAATCCTCTCAGAGGTAAGGACTGCTTCTTCTCTGTTAAGTGTTAGAAAACCATTAAAATTTTGTCTCTTGCAGACGATGCTTGAGGAAAAGATGAAATGTTCAATTATTCCCAAAGTGTTGGTGCCATTGCTGCTTTAGAGAAAAAATATGTTGTGAGTGTTTGCTGTTGCTCACGGTTTGAATAATTTTCCCTTTAATGCTTATGTGAGGAGACTGTAAGCCACTCAAAGTTTTCTGGTTTTTTGGCACAGAAACTTGAATGGACAAATAAACAATACTGAATTCCATACAGTAGAAGATCTCAACAGCACACAAATATATGATGAATTGAAACATTATTTATTGATTTAAATCAATATCCAAGGTTTGTCTATGGCATACTGTGCTGCGAAAGCTAACAAGTTTATATTTTCTAGAAAGAAAATTGTATCCAGTGCAAGATTGACTACTTATCATCTTATGATAAATAAACAGAACAGGTTTAATTTCCAAAATTATTAAATCCAAATCTCTATCTAGTACTGTATGTTCTTCACAAAAATTGCCTCCCATCTAAAAGCAGCACCACAATTAAACTTTTATTAGTAAGAGTTACATATACAAATAAGTTTTATTGACTCTTCTACAAAGTGAGCAACAAATTTCATCTAGATTTGCATTCTAGATATCATAAATGAGTTTCAGTACATGAAATAAAGATAAAGCATAGGTAGCAAATTATACAATCTAGGTCACAGATGCAAGGGCCACTTTTTTGCATAAGGAAAATAAACAGTTCTTGAAAACAGTGACTAGTAGTTTTTGTTTTTTTTTAAAGCTACAGTTGGCATCCAGTAGAGCTGACTTAGATAAATGATAGGCCTAAGAATAATAATTGTCCAGGTGGAATTGTCTTTGAAACAAGAAAAGGGGTGGGGCTATAGTATGAATATTCTGATTGGTGAAGTAGGTGGGTTCTGCAAATGATTGATGGCAGTTTAAAAAAAACAGATGTAAATGGCTTAACTGCCACAGCTGAATTGTTTTCTCAGGTACAATAGGATAAGATTAATAGAACAGAAAATGTTGTATAGGATTGTGATTAGTAGTTTGGAGACAAGTTGTAATCTCCCCTTATGGACCTCTATTTAAATTATGTAGCCTTATATTTTCCTTCTGTGATGTAATAAATATTCATCTTATATCATGGATAAATAATAACAGCACTGTACAATAGTTTTGTATTAATAAAACTATTACTTAATACATAAAGTGTATATAGATTTGGAGGGGCAGCTGGGATAAAAGTTGCTTTCTCTTGTTTTAAGACATTTTGATATCTTGAGTAGAGTGCCTCTGAGAATATCTAAAATTCAAATAATAGATGTTTGGGTACATCTTTTCACTTTTGTTTTTTTAGGTGGACCATTAAATCTGTAAAGTTCTGGCAAGTGTGTTTTAATGGGATGCTATAACTGTTAGAAATTTTAACTATCATACATGCTGCTGTTTTAATTTTAATTGATTTTATTGCAATGATTGAATTTTGAATTGATTGAAATCCAGCTTTATGCTACATAGTGACTGGTGTAGCAGATTTGGCATCAGTTCCATAAAAGGAAATCAAAGCAATCTGTTGAAAATCAAAACAGCTTGGGATTGACCAAAAACAGATACAAACACATACAAAAAGCACAGGGGTCACGTTTTCTGTTTATATAATGATATTACAATAGTTATATGCAATTTGTGTAAAGATCCCTGATCAATATTTGCTGCTGTGTAATGTAACCAATGCCAAGGTGAACCTCTCTCGGCATTGTAAAATTGATGCACATTAAAGCAAATGCAAATCTTTTGATAGAATTTTTAATAAATTCATTGAAATACATTATCAAATTTTTTATTCTCTACATGAGAAAATGCAATACAAAGAAACACAGACTGTAGGTGAAGTACAGATAAAAAGAAGAGTTGGCAAATGATGAAATAGTGCTAATCAA
This sequence comes from Laticauda colubrina, assembly GCA_015471245.1. Classification (NCBI taxonomy): domain Eukaryota; kingdom Metazoa; phylum Chordata; class Lepidosauria; order Squamata; family Elapidae; genus Laticauda; species Laticauda colubrina. The sequence goes on from BLBF01000022.1 coordinate 44,061,363, forward strand.
TAGACTTTCCTGCTTCATGGAGCTGGGGATTTATCTTTGGCAATATTGATTTTACATATTTTTAAATTGTTTTATATACCCTTTGATTAAAAAGGATCAAAATATAAAAAAGGAATATTTTGATTTCTTGCTTCAAATTCCTCTAGATTTTGATCACAAACCATTCTTAAATAGCACTTTAATTGTCAGGGTAACAATATTATATGAGGTAGAAAATGAACACTTTTATTATGAATTGTAATATTTGATATTGGGATATGTAAAATCTGATTATAATTTTTGTCTCTGACCAAGGCTGGTGCTTGTTAGAGCTTGAAATCAATTTGAAATATCATTATAGCAATATTCTAGAGATTTAGGAACTCTTTGGAGACTTACACACCTTGATGTTAATTAATGAAGAGAAGGAAGGAAGAAGTAGTGAAATTTTCATAAAGGTGTGACCAGATAATTCACAATAATTTAAGCTGTTTAGAGTTTGCAAGCTCCTTGAAGGCATCACTGTAACACTAAAATGCTCTCCTGGTTGCTGGCACTAGCTGTGAATTCCAATTATTCAGCTAATCAGTGTAGATTAAATATTTTCATAGTCCTGCAGAGGCCAACAGGCAAATGGACTCTACTTTTTCGTCTTTCTTTTTCTTCTTTATTTTAGAACCTCTCAGAATATTTAATATTTCTGCAGAGGCACAAAAATTTCAGCATTTCTCAGTTGCTCTGCTTCAGAATTAAAACTCCTTGATTTATACTCCAATATTTTTTTTCCTAACTGCATTTTTCAAATTGTAATTATTTACTGGGGCATTAAATACTGTTTTTAACCAGTAAATGTGCATATGAACAAGTCACCTAGCAGGCAGTAGAATTTTAGATACTCTTGTGCACGTGTCTGTGTATATATACACACAGAGATATAATTTCTGATCGACTAAACCAGGGGTTTCAAACTCGATTTCATTGAGGGCTGTATCAGGGTTGCATTTGAAATGGGGGGGGGGCATAGCCAGCTCAACATCATCGTGTTAGTGGCCCAAGTGTTCTGCCGGCGAAAACGGGCTCCCAAGCTTCGTTTTTGACTGCGATGGCTTCCTGCAATTCTCAGCCAGCGAAAATGGAGCTCTGTTACACTGGCAGAGGTACCATGGGCTGGTCCTTCACTGTTTCCAGGTCACCCCTGTGGGCCAAATCTAAGCACCCTGTGAGCCAGATGCGGCCTTCACTTCAAGACTATCAAAGGCCTTGACTTTGATACCCCTGTGCTAAACCATTGAGAATATGCCATAGTTTTATTCCTTCTACAACTACTACTGGTTAATACTAATCCATATTTTACCTGATTTGGGCATAAAAGGGACTTGTGGGTAAGAGAGGAAGAAGTATCTTGCACCATTTCAGCGCATTTCCATAACCTTTTACCTGTAGGATTACTATGAAATGAACCAATGTATGGTGTTGGTTCATATCAGGAATTTACGATTAAACATAATTTTACGTTCTATTTTTTAGCTCATATGTAACCTGGGGACTTAATAATTAAAACACAGAATAAAAAACAGTGTCATGCACTCATTCAGTTTTTAACCTTCCATTAGTTGAAGAAGCTTAACTATAACTTTTGTATTGGACTACTGATTAAAAGTTGAAAAAAAAGATAAAGTATTTCATATTAAAGCTCTTTGAAAATTTTTATGGCTATAGCCCCCAACCTTTCTGGCTCCAGGGATCAGCACTGGGAGAGGGGGGGAGGGAATGGTTTTGTTTGTGCACTGTGCAACCTAGTTTCTAAGAATGCACAAATGGAGGTTCACATGCTCACCTGCTGCTTGTGTGGCCCGATTCCCAACGGACTGCAGACCAGTACCTGTCTGCGGCTTGGGGTTGGAGACTCCTGTTGTATGGTATTATTCTGACTGATGACATCAATGTTCTGCTATTTTACTTACAGAATTCTAGTGGTTATTGCAGTGGAAACAGAGACATTCTAGTGGTTATTGCAGTGGAAACAGAGAAAGCAATCATAGGAAAAAGCCTTTAATGTTTTCCATCTGTTTAACAATACAAACAACAGTTTTCTACATTCATGGCACTCAGAAGGCATGTAAAAAACCTTGTGAAAAATTATTCTGAAGCTGAGGTAAAAGTCAGAGAAGCAACTTCTAATGACCCTTGGGGTCCTTCCAGTTCTCTAATGTTAGAGATAAGTGACCTGACATACAACACAAGTTCCCTTTCTGAGATTATGAACATGATCTGGCATAGGATGAATGACCATGGGAAGAACTGGAGACACGTGTACAAATCTCTTACGCTCTTGGACTATCTCATCAAGAATGGATCAAAGAAAGTCATACAACATTGTCAAGAGGGTTTCTTTAACATTCAAATATTAAAAGATTTTCATCATCTAGATGAAGCAGGAAAAGATCACGGTAAGATTAAAAATACTTGGATATATTAAATGGATGTGTTTGTTGTTAGTATTGGGTAGAGATACGAGATGTGAACTGAAAACCCCTGGGAAACCACTAGGTGGCATTAAAAAGATAGTATTTTCTATATCTTTTTGTTACAATCTAGTGCAGGAGTGTCAAACTCGTGGGCCCGTGGACCAGATGCATCATACACTGGCCACACCCATCCCTGTTTTAACAAAGGGGAAAAAAGTTGCGATACATCACGTGACGACAACATGTCATCATGAGTTAGACACCCCTGATCTAGTGGTATTTCCTGAAGGTAAAAGATGAGAGTGCAAAAGTAATGATACCTAATAGTAAGAATGAAAACCTAAGATTAAGTCAACTGCTAGTGTCAGCTAAATACTAACTGATAAAGTAGGAAGCAATTACACATTTTATATTTCTGGACTTAAAACTCCACACAGATGTTGACTACAATATGAAACAAAGATTTCTACTTGGGGATAAATATAGGGAAAGTATTAAGAGTGTAAATATACTGCTAACAAAGGGATGTACTGTTAAGGCAGTGTTCTTACCCAGACAGTCATAAAGATTAAATGAGGAAAAAGGTTTGTGTATGAATTATACTGTTGGGGAAAATGGTTGAGAATATACAGCAGGTTAGCAGGAAGGTCAAATCATTTGGTACTGGTAAAATGGACAAGACAGTTCACTGAAAGCATTAAGAATGAAGTTGAAGCTGAAATATGTTGGATGCAAAAGCAAAAATTATTTGGAGAAGTGAAACCAGTCATGACTAGGCTTTTCAAATTTGTGCAAAAGTATACTTGTCCTGCTATGGTCCTTCCCTTTTCTCTTCCCATTGACCTGTCTTTGTGTGCTATATTGTTCTGTATATAGAATAGTAGATTCCTAATACAGGATTCTGATTGGCTAAAAAACCTAAATGGGGATTGATTCAATAGGAACCAATCCACGAAGCTGCTCAAAAGGCGGCAAATCTAAATACCTGTCATTGGCTACAAGCCGGCAGGCAAATCCCTATAAAAAGGCTGCCGCGGCTTGAGCCGATGTTCCGTTTTTCAACTGCTGTATATAATAAAGACTTTGTTGTTGGAACCCGGTCTACCTCGCGTTTTTCCGGACGGAACACTGGCGACGAGGATGGGATCGTCCTAAACGCGAGACTGAGCACACGGCGAAAAATAAAAGTAGACAAAGAACAATGGCTAGAAATAACGCGCCGCCTGCACCCTTCAATCCCAATGAAGAGGATTGGGAATCCTACGTAGACCGTTTCCAGATGTATTTGGAAAGTAACGAGATGGAAGAGATCTCAGACCAGCGTAAGAGAGCTGTTTTCTTGACACACTGCGGACCCACAATCTTCAAAATGGCCAAGGCGTTGGCGAAGCCCCGAGATGTGAAACAATTGACTGACCAGAGCTCCCAAGAATACTAAAGGCTCACTACGCACTGGTGGTGTCAAACCTTATCAAGCGGCACGAATTTTACCAAAGAGACCAGAAAGAAGGCGAGACCATCGCTGATTTTGTGGCAGCCCTCCAACAAATAGGGGGAGCGTGCGAATTTCTAAATTTGGATGAAGCGATGCGGGATCAAGTAATACTGGGTTTAAAAGACTCTAATGTACAGAGCAAGCTGCTAAATAAACCCAATATAACCGTAGCTGAAGCCATCGCAGAAGCCACAGCTGCTGAAGCTGCGAAAAAATCAGCGGTCAAAATGAAACAGATGAACACGAACAACAACGAAACAAGCCTGGCCAGAGGGAAGAAACAATTTCCCACCACCACTCACCATGATGATTTTGACGAGACATCAGAATCCGGGGAGGAAGACGACGAAGTCCACCGCCTATACGCCAACAAGAAAGGGCGCGAAAAAAAGGAATTGGCCGGAATGTGCTGGCTGCAGAAGAAACCATCCTCGGGCCGATTGCAGATTTCTCGATGCCATTTGCAGAGTTTGCAAGAAAAGAGGGCATATCGAGAAAGTCTGCAGGAATAAAAAAAATTACAGCCCAAACAGACGCAGCAACTCCCCCGCACAAACTGAGCCAAAACAAACTGAGAGAAAGTGGCAGCGGAACAAGCGAGCCACTAACCGAGAGAAAACACATCAGACTTTAACTATCGGAAGCGCTCAGACGGAAAGCGGGAAGAAAGTAAAAATAATTGTAAAAATAGAAGGCAACCCCTGCAAAATGGAGGTAGACTCTGGGTCTTTCCTATCAATGGTATCATGGGACACCATCAAACAACTGGTCCCAGATATCAAACTCAAAGAACTCCAGAGACAAAAATTAACCCTGAAGGACTACCAAGGAAGCCGAATTCCTGTAGTAGGCCTAGGACATTTCCGAGTCGCCTACAAACAACATGTCGAAGTACTACCATTGACAATAGTCGACTGAGACCGACCAAGCCTTCTGGGCATCGAATGGTTCGCACCATTGGGCATCGGGATGACCAGAGTAGACCGGGTGGCCACAACCGACTGGGAAGAAAACATGATCCAAGAGTTCCAGGACATTTTCGACGGCTCCCTAGGCAGGTATCGGGGGACCCCAATTTCCTTTAGTCTAGATCCCCAGGTAGCCCCTAGAAGACTAAAGGCCAGACGAGTTCCTTTTGCTCTGAAAGCAAAAATAGAGGAACAACTAAATAAATTAACAGACCAAGGGGTTTTAGAACCTGTTGACCATGCTAAGTGGGAAACGCCGATCGTAACACCAAATAAACCAGACGGGTCAGTTTGAATTTGTGGTGACTACAAGGCTACCCTGAACCACGCATTGCAACAAAGCGCATACCCGGTGCCAGTCGTACAACACTTATTAAATTCTCTTGGGGGAGGAAAAGTTTTCGCTAAACTAGATCTACCCCACAAAGCGACAATAGCGGAACCATTACACTGATTACTGGATAAAAAAACAATTTGGACTTGGGGTTGTAGAGAAAAGAAAGCCTTCCAAAAAATAAAAAAACTTATTAACATCCAACACTGTTCTTATCCAGTATAGTAACACACTTCCATTGACGGTGACCTGCGACGCCTCACCGTTTGGAGTCGGTGCCATCCTGAGCCACCAATTGCCCGACGGGAGAGAGGCACCCATCGCATACTATTCAAAGACTCTGTCTAAAACCAAGCGTAATTATAGTCAATTGGACAGAGAAGCCCTGGCAATCATCGCCGGAATGAAACGCTTCCACGAATATCTATATGGAAGAACATTTTTGATAGTAACGGACCATAAACCGCTACTGGGAATTTTGGCGGGAAACAAGCCGACACCGAACATTTTGTCCCCATGAATGACGAGATAGTCAGAATTCCTAGCAGCCTACTCTTATACTCTGACACATCGCCCCGGGAAACAAATTTCCCATGCAGATGCATTGAGCAGAGCACCATTACCGAATATAGAGGAAGACCTGGCACCAACGATGACCACCTTGCAGATAGAGACATGCCCCGATCTACCCATATCTGCAAATGATGTCGCCAGAGCCACTGCAAGGGACCCATTGACTGCCCGTGTACTGAACTGGGTAGGTAAAGGCTGGCCGGAAAATCAAAAAACTTTTCGGACCAGACAAACCGAACTCTCGATTCAAAAGGGTTGTTTGTTGTGGGGTGATCGGGTAATTATCCCTTCCAAATTACAAACTAAGGTACTGGGTATGCTTCATGAAGGCCACCCTGGAATTGTTAAAATGAAAAGCCTTGCTAGAAGCTATGTCTGGTGGCCGGGTATAGACAGGGACATCGAATACTGGGTAAATTCTTGCAACAAATGCCAAAGAACCAGACCTTCCCCACCAAAAGCACCCATTAGGGACTGGGAAACCCCATGAGGCCCCTGGTCATGAATTCACATTGACTTTGCGGGTCCTACCAAGGGGCATACCTTCCTAATTGTCGTAGATGCATACTCAAATTGGCTGGAGGTTAAAATTATGCCATCTACGACAACTGAAACTGTTATTAAACAACTTGACAAACTCTTTGCAACCCATGGCCTGCCGGACGTCCTAGTGTCCGACAACGGGCCACAATTAACGAGTATCCGATTCGAACAATACCTAGCCTAGGTGTTAGACATGCCCTAACCGCGCCGGCTCACCTGGCTGCAAACGGTAGGGCAGAGAGAATGGTCAGATTTACCAAAGAAGGGTTAGAAAAAATGGACATTGGGGATGTCCAAGATAAAATAAGTCGCCTACTCACTCTCCAGCATATTACACCGGGTACTATAACAAACAAAAGCCCGGCGGAATTACTAATGGGAAGAAAACTGAGGTCACAATTAGACAGATTGCACCCAAACTATACACCATAACCCCCCCCCCCCGACTCCTCCACCCGTTTCAGGATATTCGAAATAGGCGACCTAGTCTATGCAAGAAACTTTACCGGGGACCCATTATGGCTTCCAGGTACAATAACACAAACACAGGCCCCCGGTCCTACCATAGATGACGGCAGAGAATGGAAGCGGCACATAGACCAGCTTCGGTCCCAAAACAAAGAAAGAAGTACAAACACACAACCACAAATATTAAAAAATGACAAAAATCAAACCAAAGAGGGGGGAAATACGAGAAAATAAGAAAGAACCGTTTAAATTAAACACAGAATACAATAACAAACAAAAAGAACAAAAAAGAGACTTACAGTTAGAAGAAAATTGTGAGAAGAGTCCACTCGAAGGGGCCAGCTAGGCCAGCTTGACCTGCCTGGAGAAAACAGGAGGGAGCGGCAAAACCGCTGGCCTAAGAAACTCAGGCGGCAGTAAAATGGCTGACTCACCCTTCCAGGCGGTTCCATGGAGAAGGACCGGAGAGACAGCAACCCCATCCGAACCGGTCGAAGTCTCCAGCAGAAATGAACTGCACAAGTCCAGTCGAGTCAAAAGAAGCCCCACCTACCTGCGCGACTACATCACCATGTAGGACTAAACCAAGAGGGGAGGGGTGTTCTGTATATAGAATAGTAGACTCCTAATACAGTATTCTGATTGGCTAAAAAACCTAAATGGGGATTGGTTCAATAGGAACCAATCCACGAAGCTGCTCAAAAGGCGGCAAATCTAAATACCTGTCATTGGCTACAAGCCGGCAGGCAAATCCCTATAAAAAGGCTGCCGCGGCTTGAGCCAATGTTCCGTTTTTCAACTGCTATATATAATAAAGACTTTGTTGTTGGAACCCAGTCTACCTCGCGTTTTTCCGGACAGAACATATATCATATATTTTCCCTCCACTACTGGCATCCCTGAATCTCATACATCATTCAAGAGAATATAGAAAATGAAGACTAGTTTAGTTTTTAACTGGTGTCATCATTACCTTATAAACAGCGTATGTGGCATTGATTGGATTTATAAGGTTTTTTTGGCAGGCAACAAGCCATATGGACTAATTAGGCAGCATGTAAAATTGAAAGAAAGAAATCAAATCATATAAGAATCTAATAATTCTTATTATTTTTTAAAAAAAATAATCTAATAATTCTTAATTAACAGTAAAACCAGTCAGATCTCTATATTATATAGCAAACATTATATTCTTAATTGTAGTTTTTAGTCATTTAACTTTAATGATTTAGATACGTCAAGTTATTTTTATTTATGTGATTTACAAGAGAAAAAAATCCATATTGTAAAACAAAAGAACAACAACTTCTTTGTTTATTTATAACATTAAAGCCATGCACTGTATTATTTTATTTTCTGTTGACATAATTATGCAGGGCCTTTTAAATAAATTATTGCATTGTCTTGCAAGATGCAGTGGATCTTTAGTTTCTGATTGTTAGAATTGGTCTATAAATAATTATGTCAGGATACTTACTTAATAACTATTTCAATAAAAAAGCTTCATTTCTTGTCACCAAATTTTAATTATGTAAGACTATGACATTCTGCTTTGGGTTGGATTACAAACTATAGTAGAAGAATATCCACTAATTGATGCATGTGCAATTTACAATATTTGAATACCATGCAATATCATGTACAATGTTTAGGATACCATGTAATAGATAGGAAGGATAAGTCACCTATTTACTGTCTATAACACAACCCTTTTGGCAGTTCCAAGAAGATTCCACACCTATTTGCACTCTTACTGAGGTGACCTTGTGGGAACAGATATCTCCAAGTGGCCTCAATGGCTCTCAGAGAGAATGCGAATGATCAGTTGATCGTAAAGAAATATGTTCCTTCCACCTCCCAATCCTGTCAGGACAAATCCTTCTCCCCAACCCTCTAGCCCAATCATCCTGCCAGAAAGGGAAAAAAAATAAGAAAATCCAGTTGCCTTTTGAACAGCACCTTTGAAAGACTATCATATTTCTTACAATATCAGAGAACATTTCAATCTATTTGCATGACATCCCCTATTTCTGAAAATGGCATTTTCTTATAACACTACTTTAGCGAAAGAATCATAATCCTTGGGCTAGTTTAACAAATGCTTTAAAGAAAAAAATAACTGTTTTTTATTCGAGGCAGGTATATGATGTGATTTTGATTTGAAAAACAAGGTAATTGCCCTAGATATAAAGATCTTTATATTACTGGCTTTTCAGCATTTTCCAAATCCATAAAGTCCTAATTAATATCGTAACCACAGAAGGCATTAGTAAGCTTTACAAATTTATCAATATTTCCTTTTCAACAGGTTTCCATGTAAGGGAGAAGGCTAAGCAAGTTCTTGCTATTTTAAAAGATGAACAACTGATACATAATGAACGTGAAATTGCGCGCCGGACTAGACGGCGCATTTCACATGCAATGCTTTTCTCCCAGAAGCCTTCTAACAAAGCTTATATACCAGCTACGCTTGGCTCAGATCCCATTTCAGAACTCCCTTCATCAGAAAATGTCCAATGTAAGCAGTAAATATTTACATTGCTATCCATGTTTTTGCATTTGAAAGTTTCAGCAACTTCACTTTTATCATAACCAGGTATCTCTTAGCTAAGTGATCCAAACAATTATATAAAAGCATTCTAGGTTTTCACATTAAATGAAAAGTCATCTATTTGGCTGATAAAGCAGGATGTTAAGATAGACCTTTGATCTCATCCAGAATACTCTTCTTACATTTGTATTCTCTTTTGTGATGAACAAAATGGCTAAAATGATTTAATGGAAAAATATTTTCAAGTGTATCTGCTCTTCCTTAGAGCAATAATAAAGCTTTGGTATCTACCTTTTCAATGTTTTCCCTTATATTGATCTTGTGTAAAAATGAATATGGTTTCAGGGAAATTATAAACAGTTATATTATACAGTCTGGAAAATCACTACGGTGAATGAAACCTGAACAAATGAAGGAACTGGCTAGGTATAGGTGATGAACACTTAAATCTGAATTATGGATATTTTTTACCAATTGGCATGAGTATATGAATAGAATAGAATAGAATAGAATAGAATAGAATAGAATAGAATAGAATAGAATAGAATTCTTTATTGGCCAAGTGTGATTGGACACACAAGGAATTTGTCTTGGTGTAAATGCTTTCAGTGTACATAAAAGAAAAGATACATTCGTCAAGAGTCAAGATATTGATTCTTCTCATCAGAAATATATAGGTTTGCATAAATTTCTGGTAAGTTAGGAAATACTGTGATCATGTCCCCCCAGTCTTTCTTTTCTCTAGACTAGCCAAGCCCAAATCCTGCAACCATTCTTCATATGTTTTAGTCTCCAAACCTTTAATCATCTTAGCTGCTTTTCTTTGCACTTTTTCTAAAGTCTTAGCAATTTTTTTTGTAATGAGTCCAAGAATCTTGCTTATTTTTATTTCTAATCTGTCTTTTACAGTTATATTTTTGGTAGGCTGGGCCTTTTGTATGAAGACTGATGCAAAGGATGAATTAAGCAGCTCTGCTTTCTCTCTACTGCCTTTAACTTCCTTGCCATCTTCTTTCTTTAGTGGACAGACTGTTTCCTTGATTTTTTTCTTATTATTTATATGTTGAAATAAACTTTTTAAAAAACTATTTTTGACTTTTGTTACAAATTTTTGTTCAGTCTGAGCCTTTGCTTCTCTAACTTCATCTTTGCAGATTCTGGCTATCTGCTGATATTCTGCCTCAGTTATGTGTTTCCATTTTTTGTACTTATTCTTTTTATCTTTCAGTATATCAGAAAGATCTTTGTGCAACCATGCTGTTTTCTTCTTGGATTTCTTGATTTTTTGGGAGGGAAGGATCAACTATGGAATTAGCCTAGACTGTATAAACACAAGAGAGCTAGATCTGACCCTCTCTGAATGCCTAAGACAGGGGTGGGATTCTACCAGTTCTTGTCTACCTTTCTAGAACCGATTGCTCTGAAGAGCAGCAAACAGAGACCATACATAGAACTGGTTCTATGTCTGCTGCTGTTTTGACCCATCCGCCTGCCCAGGCTCTTATCTGACCTTTATTTCCTGCTTTTTCAACCACAGCTGCTTTGTGTGACACTGCTGTAGTTGAAAAAGGAGGAAAAAAGTGCTTTTTCAACTGCTGTGCACCTGTGTGTGGTGCTGCTCAGCTGTCCAGGCAGCTAGCTGATGATGACATACATGAATGTGCAGCGTAAATTTAAAATCACCGAACTGGTAGTTACATCGGTCAGATCCCACCCCTGACCTTAGACCCTTATCTAATAGTTCTCATGGGAAAGCAAGTCTGGGCAGATTCCTGAGTAATAGGCAGAGAACAATAAAACAGGTAGCTTGAAGCTTACATGTGTGGGGTCTGGTTGTTTGCGTCTAACAAATTGCAGCTTCATATTATTTTTTATAAGGTATACCTATTTATAAGGAATGAGAAAGCAGTGCACGAAGGACAAGAACTGTATTTGTACCTGAAAGAAATATAAATTAAACTGTAATTGTTTTGGACTTTGCAGTTCTAGACAAGGAAATATATTATTTTTAATAATGGTTTATTAAAATGAGAAAAATGCATATAGGAAAGGTGTTCCGAGAATTTGAAAATGGCAGCTAGTATTGAAAGGAAACAGTAACTTTAGTCAATTTATTGCTACATATTTCCATCCATCTCTTGATTACAAAAAAGTCTGCTTCAGGCTTGTAGCATTGCAGGTTGTCTTGAAGTCCTTTCCAGTAACTTTGATGGAAAATATTTATGTGCCATGCTGCAGTAATATTACTCTGTTTAAATAGTGTTTGGGAAATTTAGTGACATCACTGAAATTCACATTACATTCTAATCTTAAGGAGAATGTTTATAAAATAATGTACTGTTGGTATAAGTCACAAGAAAAATTAGTCAGAATTTATAAAGGTGTTTCAAATTTATGTTGGAAATGTAAACAACAAGTAGGGTCATTTTATCATACTTGGTGAATGTGAAAAGCACTAGAAAGTTTTGGACTCAACTATATAAAGTGATTCAGAAGATTTTAAAGGTTAACATTCAATTGAAACTAGAATTTTATCCTTCTGGAAAAGATAGATAAAGAATTAGAAAAGAGCCATGGAACACAGCTTTTATATATAATAACTGCAGCAAGATTATCTGTATGCAAATAATTTATATGGAAATATTTGACAATATACAATGGAGGAATGGTTGGGGAAGATTATAGAATTTGCTGAAATGGCTAATTAACTTGTTTGATAATATTTATATTTTGATGATTGAAAACTCCTCATGGACTTTTTGTATAAGAAAGAAAAAATGAACATGATTTATGGTTCTGAAGATTTGACAGGATATAATATAGAAAAAAAGAGAGTCATGATGTAATGAGATCAAGGTTAAAATGTAATTTGTATTTTTAACTGCCGTTAAGATTGGAAGTCATATTTTAATATATTTCTTTATATCTTGTCTCCTTTCTATTTTTCTTCTACTTTTCATTTTTGCATTTTAGTTTTTTTTCCCCTCCCCTTTTCATTATTTTTTGTTCTATTTTAGTTTGTATTAGTCATTATTATTGTTGTCAAAACTTATAAAACTTATAAAAAAGGGAAATTTAGTGACATGGATGATACTGGGCCCAATTTTCTGATTTTTTCCCCATATATTTTTCACATTAAAAGGTGTGAAAGAACTTTGTTCTTTATATTAATTTCTTCTACTTGGGGAAAAAGGAGACCATAAGCAGAATTAATGGTAAAGTTCAGCAGAGTTCTATGGAAATTTCAATTCTGTTTTGGCATTTGAATTAACTTATCCACTGTTCAAAATATTGGAGCAGCAACCCTCCTTTTTGGGGAAGGGTCTAATTAACTTTGGAGAGATTTTTCCTTTTTACTCACACTCTCTGACACACACTTATAATATATTTATTTCTTTGGCAGATTTGCTGCCTAAGGCATTACCTACAGCAGAGCAAAACCAGCAGACAGGCAAAGCAGAAATAGCCCAAGAAGCAACAGTACTGAATATCATTGCAAAGAAGTCATCAGAGGTAATAATAGTACTATGGGGTTCTTCAATGTGATAAAGAATCCTTGCAATTTGGATAATTCTTGGGACCGGGAATTTGTATAGTAACTACTCTTTAAACCAGATATCTAAAAAAATATATTGGTAACTGTGAACATTCTGGCAACATGTTTCTTTTCTTCATCTTCTCCTTCGCCCAGGACAAAGACAGACTGAAGTTGTCTTTACCTCTATTAATATTAAAATAGTATTTTCCTTTTTATTCTGATATCAACCAAGGGCAGATAATGGCTGGGAAGTGGAGAAAGGACCAGCAATGGAAGCAGCAGATTTCATGCCAATATAATGTTCTGCCAACTCAAGAATGAGTGAATAAAATTTCATGAAAGCTAATTGGCTAGTGGCAGTTACATGAGGAGTAGATGGTCTCTCAGTCTCCAAGTAACGGAATTTAGAAATAAAAATTGTAATCTGTTATTTCTCTTATGCAGGGGTGGGATGCTACTAGTTCTGCCCAGCTCTATAGAACTGGTAGCTCTGAAGAGCAGCAGACACTGCACTGGTTCTGTGTTTGCTGCTGTATGGCCCACCTGCCCTCCCAGGCTCTTGGCTGTCCTTTATTTCTTGCTTTTTCAATCTCAGCTGCTTTGCTCGGCACAACTGAGGTTGAAAAAGCAGGAAAAAAGAGACTTTCCAAATGCTGTGTACCTGCACACAGCGTTTTTCAGCTGTCCGGGCGGCACAGCAAAAGGTTTTTTTACACACATGCGAAGCGTAGTCACTGAACCGGTAGTAACACCGATTGAATCCCACCACTGCTCTTATGCCTTGTTAATAGCTGTTTAGAGATATCTAGTAGTCATTATTCAAAATCAAATGTTGGACCTTTCTGTCACTGCTTAAATAATTTTTCTGAACAAATCATCCAACAACTTTACTCCCTCCTGTAGAATGAACTGTTGTTCAATGATAGTACAATGATAGTACAATGTACAATGCATGCATCCCACATTAAGTCATTCTTTTTTTAAAAAAAGTTTGTATTATGTCAGACTAATTAAAATAAAGAAGATTACCTACATAAATAGAATTAATAAAATAATATGGCACAATATTTATCAAACAAACAAACAAAACAAAGAGGCTGAGCAATCCAAACAAAATGACTAAATTGCTTAAATATTCTTTGCCCTTTTGTTGAAAATAATCCCCTATTGAGATATTCATTATATTAGAAATCCACAGCAGCAAATGGGAGTCAGACAAGGATATATACTAGCTCCCATTTTGTTTAATTAATAATATACAAAAGTCCTTTCAAAATAGACAATATAGAATGTTTTACATTCTTTCTATAGATCGACAAAAATGTAAAACATTCTGCTTTCTGCAGAATGATACAATTCTGCAGACTTGATGTCATATACATAGGTAGGGATGAGAAGACTGATGTTCAGATTTAGTCCATACTGCACACTCAACTACCTGAACATCAGTAAGGTCAAGGCCAAGATAGTTGTATTGGGAAGAGGTGGACTAGATATATTGAAGCCTGGACAAGGAACATATTGACCTATCTATACTTAGAAATTGTTTCTACAGAAACAGATTCCTGGCTCCCATATTTTAAGAGTTTTTAAAGGGCTCCAGCCTATGTCATTACCATAAGACAATTGACTAACCACAGGCTACCCAGGTTCTCTAATTCCAATCAAAGGGGAAATAACAGCCAAATAGTGATTATATATATTTTGCAGAATTGTGGAGATATACAAATGCCCCTTTATTGCAACAGATATTGTCCACTTTGTTGAAATGCATCTTGGGGATGTGTGAATAAATAAATCTGTATCAACTCCAGCAGTAGAGGCAAAGTTGATCATATTCCATATACCAATCCATCTAGTTATTAAAAAAGTTAATTGGATGAAGTTCTTATTTATGGATCCAGATAGATTACCCAGGCATCGTTCTATACAGCACTTGCATAACATGCTCCTCATACTTGGGCTGCTCAGCTTTCAAATATTATCTTATAATATGTATTTTTCCATCCATTTCAGTCAGATCTGAAGGCCAACAGATGTTTCAAACAATAAAGGATCATTAATGTGTCTGCTTAAGAGGAATACCTGGTTGAACACAAATAGGCTTCCTGTTAAAAAAGTATTTAACAACTTACATGGCTCAACTCTTTCGAAGAGCTTTTTCTAGAGCTTGTTTTGAACAACTAGATTCTGTGGTGAGATGTAGGATGTTTTATGGGGTTCCATTTGAAGAAAGATTGCATAATTTTGGTACACTAACTGTTGAACACATTGCAGATAGCCTCCTTGATTGCAGATTGTATTTTGCAAAAAGGTCTGTTTATCTTTCTTATTTAAAACCTAAAAAAACTGGGGCACCCAGGAGAAGTTGTAATACTTTTTGTGGGGAATGAACCTGCATATTACTAGTAAGATATATCAAAGGCCATTTTGAAGAGGGCAGACTATATAGATCAAATTGGGGTTAACTGTAAGAGTGACAACATAGTATGACTATGACTATGTTTTCTTTATATTTACTTGTATACACGTATCAGTTTTATACTTTTGATATGGTCAGATGATTAAATCAATAAAGTTTCTACTCTAATTTGTTCTATTATGCAGCCATTCAAGTGTTAATACGTTCTTCCCATGTTGTATAATAATTATTTTGGTTATCCCCAATGAATGGAAAATCCTCAGTTCCTGATGTCTTGATAGATTCTGAATGTTGGAGATATAACTAAGCCTAACTTATACATCTTCAATTAACCATGATCAATTAAAGCTATAATAACCATAGTATTTATTATACACTATGTATTACTATAGTACTTGTAGGACAAATCCAGACAATATAAATTGACATTCCAATTTCTAAATGGCTTTTCTGGCATGAAGAGTCCAGTGATAAAACTGAAAGTGTGGCACAATCTTAACTTTTCCCAACAGCTAACTGTAGTTTAACCAATGGAAATCTTGAGGTATACCATCTTTAGAAATCCTACAAATAAATTAAAAACTTTTATATATATAAAAAAGAAAAATAAATCCTATAAATAAAAAAGATAAAATACAATTCAACTTCTGAGTTAAATTCATTTTTATCATCAAATGCTCAAAGAAATGTTGGAGCATTTGTCAACATTTATTCGTGTAAAAATATTGAGATTTATCCTTTGAGCAGCTTCCTAAGAATTCTTAGACTGAATTAAACAAAAGAATCCTAATATTGCCTGAAATCTGACCCACTATACTTATAAAAATCCCCACTTTAGACCCAGTGGATGTGCTTCAATTTATAGAGTAACCAGATAGGGCACTAAGCCTATGAATTAGCAAAATGAAATAAGGAATGCAATTTTCTGACTGGTTTATTAAATGTAATAGAATAGATCATCAGCATATAGTGGAAATTTATATCTTGCATATATCATAATCTCTTTACTGCATACCACATAACCCCACTGGGATCACTTTGGCCTTTATTTTCCATATCCTCTCAAGTTTCTCCTTCAGGCTGCAGTACTTCTCCAGCTTCTCATGTTTCTTCTTCTTGGTGTTGCTGTCACTATCACATGATCTCTGGCCTTCTGTATGGATTTGGAAGTCCTATAGGAACTTAGCCCTGTTTTCCACAATCTTCTATGGAATCTCCCACCTGAACTAACTCTTATATTATGCATATGTTGCCATACACATAATGCCAACTACTTGTGCCGTTCAATGTATGCTGTTCCTGCCTGCATCTGACACCCTGCCACTATGTATTGGACTGTCTCTCTCTGCATAGTCTGTACCTTGGGTCCTATCTAATATTCTTGCTTCTACAGATCTGGTTCTTAGTGCCTGTTGTCGTGCTACTGTGATCAGTGCCTTGGTGCTGGATTTTAATCCGTCCCTTTCCACCCAGTGATAGAATTTTCCAATGTCTGCTACCTCAGCTATCTGTTAATGTTATATCCCATGCAAGATCTTATCTTGCCATGACACTTTCCCTATTTGAACTTCCTCCCATGTTTGCTAGTGCCTCAGATATTCTCTCAGCAATTCATCTTTGGGTGCCATATTACTGATATACTCTTAAATGCTCTGGGTTTTGTCCAGGACAGTGGCTTTGACACTCATCTGATCCCATCTTTCCTCTCTTCAGCTGGTGTGTAACTTCTGTGGGTTGGACTTGGGAAGGTAACCTCCATGCATTATGAGGAGTTTTTGCTTCTTCACATTGGTATCTTCCATAAGTGTGGATCATGTCTGGGCCAGGTGCTGTCTAGCTCTTCATGTTCTTGACCCTCTGTTGGATGTCTGCTACTGTGATTGTGACTGATTCCCATTCTGGGAGATTGGTGGGGTCTGCTCTCAGGTCCTGCAGCCACTGTGCACTGGTGTTATATGCCTTCTCTTTCTTCCACATGTTTTCCAGTACCACTCCATTTTTGTCCTTAGCCTGGTAGCCAGTGCAAAAATTAGCATTAGCAAAATTTGCCAAAAGTACCAATGTTTAGACAAGCTATTTAAATTAATTAAGTTTTAATTAATATAATATTGATTTCAATCCTGTGCAATATTTTCTCATTTCTTCCTCCTTCACTTTTCATAGTTAATCATATTTATTACATGTGAGTGCCTCACGGTTTCTAGTCACTGTTGTTGACTAATTAAGCATCACTTTAATTGTCATTAATGTCAACATTTACTCAGATAATGTACTGTGTCACAATACTTGAGATAGTGGATTCATTTCTTGTTCTATAAATAAGGATTTAACACAGGAGCTGCCAGTGTGTGAGCTACTTGTGTCTTTCTGGGTGATCCAGTATGCAGACTTACTTATTGTAGGTGAACACACTGTGTAAAAACTTAATAGTTTTCCACTCGAATGCTCAAATTAAAAAAAATCACACAGGCTATCAAAAACTATTTGGCAATTGGCAAATCTTCAGATTAATCACTGCTGTAGTGGTTTCTGTAAAGTCATTTCTGCACAAGAGGCTTATAGTATTTTTATTACATCATCACTGAAGTAAATTGATCATTTTTATGCAATAATTTGGGGTGACTCCAGAAAATCCCATAATTACTCAAGCAGAAATTGCTGGACAGTGATTATGGTAGTTTGAGACAACAAATTGCAGAAGGCTCCTTTGAAGGTTTCTGATCTTTTAATGTCAAAAAGTCCTGAAATTTGCTGAGGGAAAAACTCTTGATTATGTAGTCATTGCAGTGGGGCCAGACTCAGTAGTGAGTGATGAATCCAAAAAGGAGAATTGGTGAGAGTCCATCTGATTTCTTACAGGCTTCTTTCTCTGTCTTAACCCCTCCTTTTGATTCTAAGACCTATCTCAGGGATTGTTTTGCATAATACATTTACTCTAATATGCAGATTGCAAAGGCATGAATAATTACAACCAAATCTGCAGTAAACAAAATGAATGTCATTAACCTCTCAGTTATACTGATCATTATTTCTTTAATATGGATACACTTAGCACCCCAGGTTGAAAAGGATGAATGCTTCAAGGTACTATAAGCAGAAAAACTTCCATCAGCATCTTAATGAAACTGGCTCAGATATCTGCATGTCCACATAATTCTAGTCATGTCCTTCATAAATATCTACTTATTATGTTATGGCAACTAAACTATTTGTTCCAAAGATAAGATTTTTTTTTCTTTTGATGTGTCCTCAAGTATAGTTACAGTGCAGGTAACCTTTCTTTTTTTCTTTAATATTTTTCTATGTACTGATCCTTTCTTTTTCTGGGAAAAATTCAAAGCACAATAGAAACTGCAAAGAGAAAATTAGGGAATGATATAATGAGAGTTTAAGCAAGATTGCATATTCTTTATTCTTCTAAATATCTATTCAATTACTTATCTATCTACAAACTATTTCATTAAGAAATTATTAAAGTTTTAGGCTGGCTTTGTTTTACTATCATGATACATAAACAATGAGATGGAAATTGCTTTTCTAATTTACTTCTATGTGCTTTGGAATATCTGATGTACTTCCCTCTGTCTAAATTCAAGTGTGTGTGTGTGTGTGTGTGTGTGTGTAAAATCTAAGGACATTTCCATATCACCACATCTTTTACTCTGTAATCCATTCAAAAGCAGTTTGAACTCTTGCAGGACAAGGCAGAAGTACCCAGTGATGACTACCCAGTTCCTGCCCACTCCAGAGACAGTGGGAATGTAACAAATCTGATTTTGATCCATTTTCTCTAGATATGTAGCTGACTCAATATTTGAAATTAAATTCAGTGCACAAAAGACTATTGAAATCCCACATTATAATTCAAAATATATCCCCAAGATTGAATCATTGCCAACCTTGTTCATGGAAGGGCACATATTCAAAGCAAATACAGTAAGCATTCCTTGACTCTACAAATCACAGGTTTTAGTCTTACCCTTTTCTGTGTTTTTATGATTACATGGAACACATGCCCTATTAATGAAACAATTGAGCCAAAATATTTATTATTTATTGTAATTATTTATTTGATTTGTCAATCGCTTACAAGATAATAGGTATAAGTATAAACATAGCTTTATGTAAACATAGAATACATGAAACTGATACATATAATAAAAATAAAAAGAAACAATAGGACAGAGACAGTAGGCACATTAGTGCGCTTATGCATGCCCCCTACAGACCTCTTAGGAAAGGGTTGAGGTCAATGGTAGACAGTCCAAAGTTAAGTTTTTTGAGGTTTGGGGAGGAAACCACAGAGTCAGGATTAATAAGAGATAAGCCCTTCCAACTTTCATTATCTATTAACATTTTGTCATCTTCATCGAGCAGCTAATAATTCATTTCCCTTCCATTTAATTTGAACATATAATATTCATTCATTACAAACCTCTTATCACTGTGAGCGTTAGCATTTCTGATACCAGCTCTGCAGTTCCTGGCTATCTCTGTACCTCTAACCATCCTTTATCACAGAGTCACAGAATGCAAAAGAGTTGGAAAGGACTTTGGAAGCTCTTCAAGCACCTGCCCAGTGCAATAATCCACTACTATAACATTCCTAAGAAATGTCTATTCAGCCTCCATTTAAAAAATTCAAGCAAAGGAGCATCTACCAGCAGCAGGAAAACAAATTACTGAGGGAAACAAATCATGAGATGGCATTTTGAACTGAAAACCTCTCTGAAATGTTTTGAATGGAGAAGCAATACAACTTTAAAAGAAGAAATATACTCTGTTCTATTTGAGGAGAGTAGGCAGGAAGATTTTCATATATCTTTCTTAAGTCATGATAATTCCCACTACAACTCATAAAATAGCTGCTTGGCTTCTGATGGTAAAAGAAGATATGAATCTCTCAATGTTGCAAATATTACACCTCTATGAATAATAAGATTTTTTAGGGCAGTACTACCCAATCCTATGTTTCATTTGGAGAAGAGCACATTGGAGGTTTACTGTGATTTTACAATAGTAAATTTATATATTGAAAATAAAGCTTAAAGCAACAGGCATGTATATTTCAATGAAATGGCAATTATCAGGTGTTCCGCCCAAAGAGAAGTACTTTTTCTCCAAGCAGATTGCTTATCTAGGTAGGTTGTTATTACCCATAGCTGTGTTTTCAGCTCTGAGATAGTCAGTTCATCCTAACTTTGAATATCAATCTTTCCCAAATGTTAGTCTTTTATTGGTTCATGTGTTTTTATCAGATAGCATTTAAACTGTAACTTGAAAATAGAACGTTGACATTTCTAATTCTACTACTAACTCTTAAATCAGTGTGTCCTTTTCTGTTTTCAAACTTTTTTGTTCAGATGTGTTAGCTTCTACTTCTGTCATCCTCACTGAGGTTTATACTTTTAGTGTCTCCTTTAAGAAATTCCCATTTGTCCTTGGTTTCTTTTCCTATTAGCTTTTTCTGTCCTGGCATCTCAATTATCATTGCTATGGGTTCATTAAAATGCAGTTTCTGGAATCTAAGTTGCATATTTATTTACACTCAGTTTTATTTTTTGAAAACAAAGAGTTTGAGCATTACATGGTTCCTTTCCTTGTTGTTCTTATTGCTTCCATTTATGTAAGTAGTATCAAGTTAAGAATAGATTATTTTCTGGTGCCTTCCTATTTTTTTCTGAAGACAGTATCACCAAGCAAGCTGGGCATTTCCTAGTAAGACAATGCTTATCAGAGTATCTTCCATCAGATATCAATCTCATTAATATTTATAATGCTTAGCAAAATTATTTGACTAGAGAGATTATGGCAATTGAATGATTGGTGTGATATTGGCTATATTGATTACCCAAAATTGTTTCATTAAGTAATTTAATCAACATACCATCTTAACAAACCTACCATGCCAAGAAAAAAATCCAATGCCAAACCACAACCAAAAGAGAAAGTAATCCCCACCAATGAACCGCAAGACTCCTGCACATGCCTTAAATGCAATAAAACTTTAAAGGATAATGAAAATTCCATCAAATGTTCTCTATGTAACAAATACACTCATCATGACTGCTTGGGATTACCCAAGCAAATGATTCAATATTTAGAATCATCCAATGAGTTTCCATATCTCTGCAAATCATGCAGACCCAAACTGGATCTGTTTGAAAGAGTTGATACCATAGAAACATGAATAACATCCCTTGACACCATAGTAGCATTCCTGGACGCTTTAAAAGAAAGATTATCCAACCTTGAAAAAAAAGACACAACGCCAAAACCTGAACATCCAATAGCTACAAACCACATCTCTACCCAACAACCACAACCCAATCCACAAAAAAATATAAATCAGACAAATAATGATATCCCAATCCTCATCAGAGAAGCTGTTGAGTGTGAACGGAAATGTTCAAACGCCATCTTATTTGGTCTAGAGGACATCAATGACGATAATATCACAACTGTCTGCAACATCATCAGTGATTATCAAGCATCAACCATTTCCCCTGATGAAATACTTGACATTTCCTGCATAGAGGTTTCCCACATTGGCCCAGTGTTTAAAAACAGAGACGGCTCTTTGGCCCCACGCTTTTGCAGGGTCATTTGCAAAAATGAATCAAGCAAATGTAAATTCATTTACACTATAAATTCACTTGCCAAAAGCAACACCAACCATAAGAACCTCCATTCTCACCCTGACCTAACCATACAGCAACATGCCCGCTCCTGTGTACTCCGCACAGAACTCAAAAAATGTCTAGACAATGGAGAGAAGGACCTGTACATTGATTACCGTGCTGACTGTATCATAAGTAAGTCACACAACCTGCAGCTCAGTTTTAACCTTCAACCACAACCCTACTTCAAACAATCCATCATCACCCAAGACTAGGCACTCACGCCCCTAACTACCTCAATTCCAACTACAGCTGGCTTTAAATGCAAGCTACTTAATGCAAGAAGTTTTGTAAATATAATACTTGAATTTCTCCTCTGACTAAATATGGCTAAATTCGACATCATATTTGTCAGTGAAACATGGCTCAACGCATCTCTCTCTGACTCCGTTACCACAGTAAGAGACTATCATGTTTACTGATCAGATCATGAAATTCATAGAGGAGGTGGTGTTGCTATCTTCTTTAAAAAGTCCTTACATTTAAAAAACATCCAAGTTACCTAGGAGCTTGTTCTTCCTGAGACCATCATCTGTGAACTTTCCTTAAATATCACATTTTGATTTTTACTATGTTACAGAGCACCTGATTGTGACATCGAACATGTAAACAAGCTAAATTCACTACTAACATGGCAACATTCTGCCCACATGCTTTTATCTTTCTTGGTGATTTCAATCATATAACTGGACCCTAAGCGAATGTACAACTGAACCCATACATGCAACCTTCTACAATGCTGTTACAAATCTGGGATTGGAACAACTAGTAACCAAGAACACTAGACTTAACAACTGCCCCAATCTCATCTTCTGCAATAATTTGAATTTAATTTATGGAATACAAATTAAAGAACCCTTTTCCAACAGTGACCACAATATGATTGACTTTTGTCTCAACATACGCCCACACAAAAATAATCACAATGACGTAATCCCCAATTATAATTTCAAAAAAGGCAACTATGATCTTATAGACAACAATCTCTCATCCCTTGAATGGCAATCTCGATTCACTGGATGCAATACTGTTGAAGACCATTATGACATATTTTTAATTGAAGTCAAAAGAGTCATCAAACTATATGTACCAATAACAACTCCCAAAACACACACACACAAAAAAAACAGATTACCCATAACAATAAGAAAACTTCAATCCAAAAAGAGATCACTCTGGCAGAAAAACAAATCTGGTCATGTTGCTAACTTCAAAAGCCAGTACAAAAATTTATGCCACCAGAAAAAGACTGAATGCACCAATTATCACATTAAACAAGAGGAAAACCTTCTACGCACCAATTCCACTTGCGCTTTCTACAATTTTGTAAACAACAAACTAAAAGACTCAAGGTCCATCCCACCCCTGATAGGACCTAATAGTAAAGACTGCAAGAACAACATCATTAAAGCCAACATCTTTAACACATTCTTTGGCTCAGTATTTGTAAACAGCAATGGATCATGCCCAGTATTTCCTAGCCGAACCACAGAAAACTACAATGATCTAATACATATTGATTTTACAGAAGACAGTGTTGAAAAATCACTCTAAAACCATCTCCATCTATTGGACCGGACAGAATATGTGCCTACTTCTTAAAAAAGCTATCCACAGCCAGAGCAGAACTTCTAAGCATAATATTTGAAAAATCTTTCAGGACCAGCTTCTTGCCTAACCTATGATCACAAGCCACAGTCATCCCCATCTTCAAAAAGGGAGACCCCAGCCTAGTTGAAAATTACAGACCAATCTCTTTATGCTGCATTACCTGTAAAGTCATGGAATCAATTATTAACCAATCCATTATCCTCCAGTTCAAGACAAACAATCTACTCTCTAATAAACAATTTGGTTTCAGAAAAATATCCTGTAATCTACAACTCTTACACTGCAAAAATATATGGACTACACAACTCGATCAGGGCAAAACAATAGGCGCAATCTACATAGACTTTTGTAAAGCCTTTGATTCAGTGGTACACGACAAACTACTCCTAAAACTAAAATCTTATGGTGTCTCTAGACAACTGCATTACTGGATAGAAGCATTCCTGTCAAACAGACAACAAATGGTCAAAATTGGGAGTGTCCTGTCAAATTCTGTACCTGTCAACTGTGGTGTCCCCCAAGGCAATGTTCTAGGACCAACTCTCTTCATACTCTACATAAATGACTTCTGTGATCATATTAAGAGCAACTGCGTTCTCTTCACTGGTGATGTAAAGCTGTTCAATCCACAGAAAATACTGCTACCCTTCAAAAAGATCTTGACTATGTATCAGAATGGTCAAACAAATGGCAACTTCAAATCTCAACAAATAAATGCTCTGTCTTACATATTGGCAAAAAAATTCAGAAAATAAGATAGAAGCTGAATAGTCAAGACCTTGTTGATGATCCAAGCTCTGTAAAGGATCTTGGAATACTCATCTCTAAAGATCTAAGTGATAGAGCCCAGTGTAACTACATAAAAAGCATTAAGAGTTGTTAACCTAATTGTATGTAGCTTTTTCTCTGGTAATATCACACTACTAACTACAACATACAAAACATTTGCTAGACCAATACTCGAATACAGCTCATCAGTCTGGAACCCACATTACGTATCTGATATTAGCATAGTTGAGAAAGTCCAGAAATATTTCACAAGAAGAGTTCTCCACTCCTCTACTCATTGTAGAATACCTTATGCCACCAGACTTGATATTTTAGACCTTGAAAACCTTGAATTATGCCGTCTTCGGTCTGATCTAAGTGTGGTGTATAAAATAATACATTACAATGACTTACCTGTCAACGAATACTTCAGCTTCAACCATAACAACACAAGAGCACACAATAGATACAAACTCAAGGTTAACCGTACCAAACTTGATTGCAGGAAATACAACTTCAGCAACAGAGTGGTCAATGTCTGGAATACTCTACTTGACTCTGTGGTTTCTTCCCCAAACCCCCAAAACTTTAACCTTAGACTGTCTACTATTGACCTCACCCCCTTCCTAAGAGGTCTATAGGGGACATGCATAAGCACACCAATGTGCCTATGGTCCCTGTCCTATTGTTTCTTTTATTTTTCTTATATGTACCCACTTCATTTATTCACAACTATGTATATACTTATACCTATTATTTTATAAGTGATTGACAAATCAAAATAAATAAATAAAAATAAATAAAATACCCCCTATTGTAGTTATTTCATGCCCTTTTAAAGGGTCTGCAGTTTGCTTTTGTTTCTTCTTCTTGATTGACTTGCCTATTCCAACTATAGTATTGGTTTGATGTATTCCTTCAGATCCTCTTCACTGTATCACCAAGTTCACCTTTGGATTTCAGAGCTGGTATCAATATGTTAAACAGTAAAAATCCTCCTTCCTATTGCTTTTGTCTGTTTTGAAAACTTGCATCTTTTACAAGATTTGATGTATCCCAAATTGACAATGTACTTAAAAAAGAAATTCTTTCTCATTCTTAGGTAGATGTTATAAGGGGATAGTCCTGTTATTCTATGAGGCAAAAAAATAAATCTTGTAGCAGCACTTTTAACATTTTATGAAAATACTTTTGTGAATTGCAGCTCCCTTCATCAGATGCATAAAGTCACTAGACTGATGTAGGATTTAAATTGGGATGAAACTGAATGGCAAATGGAAGGGAAGACAGGTTGGTTTTGCAGATTTAGGTTACATGTGAGACAGATTATAAGAAATATATCAATTGACAGTTGGATTGAAAACCCGGTGTATTTGTTGAGACCTTTGATTTTTAACACATGACAGTGTTTAAAAATATAACTTTATCACTTTGAATTTATACCAGCATCCATATGTCAAACTAGAATTATTCCATAAAAACTGATATTGACTTCTTTTAGTTTACTTATAAAACAAAAAGTGTAGGTTCTCCCTCTATTCCAATTTGATAATGTTCCCTAATGACAACCGTTGAATTTGTGATGGGTGAACCTGATTAATATATGCTAAAGGCAAACCAACATTATTTTGCATTTCTCTGTAGGTGATACATCTCTTTGGGTTCCAAGGCAAATCACTCAGCACCCCTCTGCCCCTAACTGAGGCTGTGGCTTTTAAGGTAGGAGAAAGTGGGAAAAGGAGGATTACTTGCTACTTCTTTTATGTTGCTGCAGCAGCAGCAGACTAGGCCCATCGAGGTGTCCTTTCACTGCCTCAGTCATCAGCAGTAGCTTCTCCCTCTTCCTCCTATACTAGTAGCTCTGGGGAGGGGAAAGATTCCTCTCACTCTCCCATTCAAAGTACAACTATTGGTGCATACAGCGCTCACAGTTTCTCTTCTCAGAAAGATTTCCCCAGAAGAATACACTAAAATATAGGTTATTATTAGATGGCACCAAAGCTTTAAAGAGTTTTCCTGATAAGACATACCCCTGAGAACTCTGATTCCAGTGTATAGTATTGCTAAGGAAATTACTGATTTGGAAGCAGAACAGGGGAACATATAGAACAGCAGTGGCAGCAAAATCTCCCTTCCCTCTCCCCCATCTCCTCCCCCTGCTTCCTTCAATATTATTCTTACAAATTCCTGTTGAGGATCTATGCTTATACTACCATGTCTGAGTCAGAAAAATTGGCATGATAGCTGCAAAAAAGTATAGGAGATTCTCTTTGCTATTACAGAGTAATCATCTAGATGTTTGTAGCCCAGATCTCTATTTTTATTTATTTTTATTTTATTTGGTTTATCTATTGCTTACAAGATAATAGGTATAAGTAAAAACATAGTTATGAATACATAGATACATATAAGAAAAATAAAAGAAATAATAGGACAGGGATGGTAGGCACGATTGGTGTGCTTATGCATGCCCCCTACAGGCCTCTTAGGAAGGGGGTGAGGTCAATAGTAGAAAGTCTAAGGTTAAAGTTTTTGGGGTTTGGGGAAGAAACCACAGAGTCAGGTAGAGCATTCCAGATATTGACCGCTCTGTTGCTGAAGTCGTATTTCCTGCAATCAAGTTTGGTGCGATTCACCTTGAGTTTGTATCTATTGTTTGCTCTTGTATTGTTATGGCTGAAGCTGAAGTATTCATTGACAGGTAGGACATTGCAATGTATGATTTTATATACTATACTTAGATCAGACCGAAGGCAGTGTTCCTT
This sequence comes from Laticauda colubrina, assembly GCA_015471245.1. Lineage (NCBI taxonomy): Eukaryota > Metazoa > Chordata > Lepidosauria > Squamata > Elapidae > Laticauda > Laticauda colubrina. The sequence goes on from BLBF01000022.1 coordinate 44,088,526, forward strand.
CATGTACAGGTAGTGTTCCTACCTGTACAATCAGATTTGTTGGATGTATAGGGCAGATGGCAAGGGAGCTGCTTTGTAGCAGGTCTCCTATGTTGCAGGTCCCAAGGTGGCTGTTTCTCCCTCCTTCTCTTTATTTATGCATCTAGGATTGCTTCAAAAGCTGTGGTTTATAAAGAGCTGAATTCAGTTTCCCCATAGCTATATTTGTGGTTAAAGTGTTTTCTGTACCAGACTGAGTGCTGCTTTTAACACCTGTTATTTTTCTCCTTCAGAAAACTGTTTCAAGCACTGTTTGAACAGTTTGTTAAACAATTTGCTATGGTCTTCATACCAACTTTTGTAAATTCTGACTTTTCTTACAAAGAGTAAAAAGTATTTTAAATATTTCAGTTGTGCAACATTTGAGAATGTGAGATTTTTTATGAAACGTAGGTAATGTTAAATGTGGCACACTTATAAATGATTGACAATAAATACCATTTTTGAATACATAAGTAAATCAATTTGTTTCAGGTATTTTTCATATACATGTTAAGATACACACATAAACACACATATGTATATGTATGTATGTTTTTATGTATGTATCTTTGTAATGGCTAAAGTGTATGTTTTGGGGGCGTATAGCTGTATTATCAATCAAACACTATGTGTACATTAATTTTGTGATAGATTTCTTGTACATCTAATCTTGTTTTACTTTTTATGTAAAGTATTTCTTAAGAAAAAATGAACATAATAATCTTTAGATTTGATGAAAATCCTTAGTTCAGCTGGGAGAATTTAAGTTTTTTTTTCTTGAGACCTGTGAAATGCATTGTGTGCTTTTAAATTATTATTGATGTGAAATATCTCTTGATTTGATTTGATTATGTGTCATATAGCCATTTTTGATACTCAGCAATCATACAGATTTTCTCAGTGACATTCTGTTGCTAATCTAATCTTTTAAGTCACTCAATGGTGCACTCATTGCCGCTTATTTTTGGCTGTCCTTTTCTTTTATTTCCTTCCACCTTTCCCAGCATTAGAGCCTTTTCCAGAGATTTGGGTCCTCACCTAATATGTCTGAAGTAGGATAATATGAGCCTGGTCATTTGTGCCTTTAAGTATCTTCATTATCAGTGTTAAGGGTTGTTGTTTTACCTGTTAGCATTAGTTTGGTCTTCTTACATTTAATTTTATTCCTATTTTTTTTCACTTTACTCCTTAACTTTTGTTACTAGAATTTGTAGATACTTTGCATTTTAAACTACCAGAGTTGTGTAATTAACATAGGACAGGTTATTAGCTTATTCTCAGAATATAAAACCATGTTTATCTTCTTCCATTCCAGGTTTTCTTAATATATATCCAGCATATAGGTTGAATAAATAAGGGGAGAGTATGCCACTTCATCTTTGCCAATCAGGAGTCAGTCTGTTTCACCATGTTCTATCTGTCCTAACCTGTATATAACTTCATCCTGAGGACAACTATTATTAACAGCAGAAATAACCATTAATATAACGAGCTTAAAATATTTAGAAGATATACATTATCCTGGAACACACTATATTCTGTGGGAGTTTTATGAATATTAGGGTTAGAACTGGTTAGGGAAGTTTTCTTACTTTGAAAAAGGAAATTTACTTTGAAAAAGGAGATTATATTTTTTATTTGTTGTGCCATTCCTTTTTTTGAGTGGTGAAATTCATTTTTATTTTGTCTATGTTTGACATGAGGTGTACTTTATTAAATATAATTTAATAAAAATGAAAAATGAAAACTTTATCGCTGCTTCTCATTCCAGCATAATTCTAAAACATTTCATGCCAAATTGTATTGATTTCAGTTTTCATATACAAGATTGCATAGTTAATCAAAAAATTGCTGCAAATAAGGTTGAGATACAAGAAACTCATATGTACATTGGATTCAATTCAGTCTGTATTTTAAAACACAAACACCCTAACCTTCTCTACTTTAGGAGGAAGCATTTGTATTTCTTTAGGAGATATTGATTTTTCTTTAGGTAGCAATTCTTTATATCTCATGGAGTACTTACTCCAGAAGGTCACTGGAAGAGGGTTTGAAAAGCCCCCAGTATACAAATAATCCTCTATTGAATGTATGGCAGGCTGCTATCATGATGACATATTTTAGTGTCACAGTAGAATCTCATAAAATTCTGATGGTCTACAGGAGATCACACCAGGTTTCCCTGAGAGCAGTCTGAGTGTTTGAGGCTGCAAAAATGACTACTATTATTTTCAGGTCACAGAAATGAAATTAGTTTTATCTAATTCTAATAGACTATTGCATGAATGCTTCAACTACTTACAATTACTTCAGGACACCAATATAAGATTTATTCTGTCAGCTTTACTCTTGAGAGAAGGAGCAGCAAAGATGTAAAAATCAAACTTTATATATGGTAGATGATAAAATGATTACTTGTCAACGGTCTATGAAATGCTTGGGGAAACTGAGATGATCTAGCAACTGGCTGTGATATCTAGATAAGATATCATTAGAAATATTTTTCTCTATAGTTCAGTTCAGTATTAAAACAGGAATTTTAAAATGAAGTCAAGGTAAGAAGATTCTAAAAACACTTTAAATAAACATCTATCAATGGATAAAAAACTAGGATTTGTAAATAGCTAATGTTTATTTTTTTTAATTAAATCTGAGTTGGCAAAATTAAACATTTTATTTAGAGAGGGAGAGGGACAACTTAAAATAAGGATTCTCAAGCAGGAAATGTAGTAGTTTAATTACTCTAAAGTATATTTATTTAGAAAATGTATACGGCTGTTCAATTTAAATATTCAATACTTAAATATTTAATATTCAGTTGAATATTACATTATTCAATTTTATGAATAATTATGGGTTCCTATAGGGTCAGAGCATCCAAATTTCAGAGGAGAGGCTGTTGCATTTCTGAAATAATTAAATGATATTGTTTAAGAAAAAAATTAGAAACCTGCTATTTGTTTCAAATTATTTTTTCATGACAGAATTGTTCTGTATAAAATAGTTTACTCCAAATCCTCGATTGTGATTGGCTAGAAAAGCTGGCATAGGGATTGGTTCACTAGGAACCAATCCAAAAGAGCTGCCAAAAGGTGGCAAAACCAAGTAACCGTCATTGGCTACAAGCCGGCAGGCAAGCCGTATATAAAGGCTGCCGCGGAAGAGCCAAACTGTTCCATTTTCACTTAACTGTTGAAATAAAGACTTTTATTGTTGGAACCCGGTCTACCTTGCATTTTTCCGGACGGAACACTGGCGACGAGGCTGGGATCATCCTAAAACGTGAGACTGTGCACGCGGTGAATTGAAATCCAGGCTTGAAGCGATGGCCAGAAATAATGCACCACCCGCACCCTTCAATCCCAATGAAGAAGATTGGGAATCCTACGTAGACCATTTCCAAATGTACTTAGAAAGTAACGAGATGGAAGAGATCTCAGACCAGCGTAAGAGGGCTGTCTTCTTAACGCATTGCGTTAAGAGGGCTGTCTTCTTAATGGTATTCAAAATGGCCAAGGCATTGGCGAAGCCCAGAGACGTAAAACAAATGACCTGGCCTGAACTCCAGCGAATGTTGAAGGCTCATTACGCACCAGTGGTGTCAAATCTCATCAAACGGCACGAATTCTACCGAAGGGACCAAAAAGAAGGTGAGACCATCGCTGATTTTGTGGTAGCCCTCTGACAACTGGGGGGAACATGTGAGTTCCTGAACTTAGATGAAGCCATGCGAGATCGAGTAGTATTGCGTTTAAAAGACTCTAATTTACAAAGTAAATTGCTAAATAAACCCAACATAACCGTGGCTGAAGCAATCGCAGAAGCCACAGCTGCAGAAGCTGTGAAAAAGTTAGCGGCCACCATGAAACAAATGAATGCGAACAATGACGAAATGAGCCTAACCAGAGGGAAGAAGCAATTTCCTGCCACCACACACCATGAAGATTTTGACGAGACATCAGAATCCGGAGAGGAAGACGATGAGGTCCACCGCCTATACGCCAACAAAAAAAGGCGCAAAAAAAGAAACTGGCGGGAATGCGCCGGTTGCGGAGGAAACCACCCTCGAGCCGATTGCAGATTCCTTGATACCATCTGCAGAGCTTGTAAGAAAAGGGGACACATCGAGAAGATCTGTAGAAATCAAAAAAATTACAGCCCTAACAGATGCAGCAACTCTCCCCCACAAGCTGAATCAAAACAAGCCGAGAGAAAGAGGGAGCACAACAAATGAGCCAGTAACCGAGAAAAGACCCATCAAACTGTCACTATCGGAAGCGCTCAGACAGAAAGCGGAAAAAAAGTTAAAATCATCGTAAAAATCGAAGGCAGCCCCTGTGAGATGGAGGTCGATTCAGGGTCTTTCCTGTCAATGGTGTCATGGGACACAATCAGACAACTGGTCCCAAATATCAAACTAAAAGAACTCCAGAAACAAAAATTAACTCGGAAGGACTACCAAGGGAATTGAATCCCTGTGGTAGGTCTAGGACATTTTCGAGTCGCTTACAAGCAGCATGTTGAAGTCCTGCCTCTGACAATAGTCGACCAAGACCTACCCAGCCTCCTGGGCATCGAATGGTTCACACCATTGGGCATCGGAATGACTGGAGTAGACCGAGTGGCCGCAACCGACTGGGAAGAAAACCTGATCCACGAGTTCCAGGACATTTTCGATGGCTCCCTAGGCAGGTATCGGGGGACCCCAATTTCCTTTAGCTTAGACCCCCAGGTGGCTCCTAGAAGATTAAAAGCCAGACGAGTTCCCTTTGCATTAAAGGCAAAAATAGAGGAACAATTGAATAAATTAATTGACCAAGGGGTTTTGGAACCTGTTGACCATGCTAAATGGGAGACGCCAATAGTAACACTGGTTAAACCTGAAAGGTCGGTATGCATCTGCGGAGACTACAAGGCTACCCTGAACCATGCGCTGCAGCAAAGCGCATATCGGTGCCAGTCGTACATTTGCTACACTCACTCGGGGGAGGAAAATTTTTTGCTAAACTAGATCTAGCACAAGCTTACCAACAGCTTCCAGTAGACCCCTTAACGGCCGAGGCACAGACAATAGTGACTCACAAAGGGGCATTCAAGTGTAACAGACTTCAGTTTGGAGTGAGTGTTGCCCCAGGCATTTTCCAAAGCCTCATGGAATGCCTATTAAATGGAATAAAAGGGGTCGTACCATATTTTGACGACGTCCTGATTTCGGCTAAAGATACGACCCAACTAGAAAAAAGACTAAGAAATGTATTAACAAAATTTATAGAATCCGGTCTGAAAGTTAAAAAAGAAAAATGCTGCTTAATGACTGATCACATTGAATTTCTGGGCTACTTAATTGACGGAGAGGGTATACACACTACTGAAAAAAAAATCAAAGCCATTAAAGACGCACCATAGCCAAAAAACAAAACAGAATTGCAGACATTTTTGGGTCTAATAAATTTCTATAACGTATTCCTCCCCCACAAAGCAACAATAGCGGAACCATTACACCATTTGCTGGATAAGAAAACTAATTGGACTTGGGGTCATAGAGAGCAAAAAGCATTCCAGAAAATAAAAAAAATATTAACATCAAACACCGTTCTTATCCAGTTTAGTAACACACTTCCATTGACGGTAACCTGCAATGCCTCACCTTTTGGAGTCGGTGCCATCCTGAACCACCAATTGCCAGATGGGGGAGAGGCACCCGTCGCTTATTACTCAAAGACTCTGTCTAAAACAGAACATAACTATAGTCAACTAGACAGAGAAGCCCTGGCAATCATCGCTGGAGTGAAACGTTTTCACGAATACCTTTATAGAAGAACATTTTTGATTGTAACGGACCATAAACCGTTGCTAGGAATCCTGGCGGGAAAGAAGCCTACACCGAACATTTTATCCCCGCGGATGACTAGATGGTCAGAATTCCTTGCAGCATACTCTTACACATTGACACATCGACCCGGGAAGCAAATCTCCCATGCAGACGCATTAAGCAGAGCACCGCTGCCGATGACAGAGGAAGACCCGGCGCCAACAATGACCACCCTGCAAATAGAAACATGCTCCGAACTACCAATATCTGCAAATGATGTTGCCAGAGCCACCGAAAACGACCCAGTGACTGCCTGCATATTAAACTGGGTAGTTAAAGGCTGGCCGGAAAACCAAAAAACTGAAAACTTTAAACCTTTCCAGACCAGACAAACCGAACTCTCAATTCAAAAAGTGGGGTGATTGTGGGGTGATCGGGTAGTAATCACTTCTAAACTACAGACTAGGGTGTTGGGTATGCTTCATGAAGGCCACCCTGGTATCATAAAAATGAAAAGCCTCGCTAGAAGCTATGTCTGGTGGCCTGGTCTAGATAAAGATATTGAATATTGGGTTGCCACTTGCACTAAATGTCAGAAAACCAGGCCTTCCCCACCACAAGCACCCATAAGGGACTGGGAGACCCCATGAGGCCCCTGGTCTCGGATCCACATTGATTTCGCAGGTCCTACTAGGGGGCATACCTTTTTAATTGTAGATGCATACTCAAATTGGCTGGAGGTTGTAGTAATGTCATCTACGACAACCGAGGCGGTCATTAAACAACTTAACAAACTTTTTGCAACCCATGGATTGCCGGACGTCCTAGTGTCCGACAACGGGCCACAATTAACCGCCATCCTATTTGAACAATACCTAGCCTCCCTAGGTATACGCCATGCACTAACCGCGCCGGCCCACCCGGAAGCAAATGGTAGGGTGGAGAGAATGGTTAGGTTTACCAAAGAGGGTTTAGAGAAAATGGACCTTGGGGATGTCCAGGATAAAATTAACCGTCTGCTCACCCTCCAACATATCACACCCAGCACTGTAACCAACAAAAGCCCAGCCGAATTATTAATGGGAAGAAAACTTAGGTCGCAATTAGACAGGTTGCACCCAAAGACCCCCCGACTCCTCCAGCCGTTGCCGAACATTTGAAATCGGCGACCTAGTCTACGCAAAAATTTTTACCGGGGACCCCCTATGGCTTCCAGCCACAATCACACAACTCACAGGCCCCCAGTCCTACCGACTAACCGTAGACAAAGGCAGGGAATGGAAGCGGCACATAGACCAGCTTCGTTCCCGAAACATTGAAAGAAATACAAACGCACAACCACAAAAAATAAAAATTGACGAAAACAAAACCAAAGAGGGGGGGGGGAAATCCAAGAAAATAATAAAGAACCTTTAAAAATAAACCCAGAACATCTAACCAATCAAAAAGAGCAAAAAGGAAACTTACGGTTAGATGAGACTTGCGAAAAAAATCCAGACGAAGGGGCCAGCCAAGCCAGCTCGACCTGCCCGGAGAAACCAGGAGGGAGCAGCAAAACCACTGGCCTGAGAAACTCAAGTGGTAGCAAAATGGCCGACTCACCCTTCCAGGCGGTTCCATGGAAAAGAGCCGGAGAGACAGCAACCCCATCCGAACTGGTTGAAGTCTCCAGCGAAAATGAACCGCGCAAGTCCAGTAGAATCAGAAGAAGCACCACCTACCTGCGCGATTACGTCACCATGTAGGACTAAACCAAGGGGGGAGGGGTGTTCTGTATAAAATAGTTTACTCCAAATCCTCGATTGTGATTGGCTAGAAAAGCCGGCATAAGGATTGGTTCACAAGGAACCAATCCAAAAGAGCTGCCAAAAGGCGGCAAAACCAAGTAACCATCATTGGCTACAAGCCGGCAGGCAAGCCGTATATAAAGGCTGCCGCGGCAAGAGCCAAACTGTTCCGTTTTCATTTAACTGTTGAAATAAAGACTTTTACTGTTGGAACCCGGTCTACCTCGCGTTTTTCCGGATGGAACATAAATAACTTATTGCCTGAAGGTTTAGGCTTATAATTATGATTAGGTTGTTTGAAGGGTGCTTATCAATAGTTAAAATGTGTTCCAAACATATATTTCACATCTGTAGACCTATTTTTCAATGAACAATATCTTTCATAGATAAAAACATGTCTGAAATAAGGTATCGTAAGAAATATTGATTCATATATACAGTAGTACAGTTTTTAATTTCCTGACCATTTGGTTAAATGCCGACAAAATATTTTCTCCTTTGTATATTCTTCCAAACTGTTTTCTAACTCTTCCTAGACTAATTACCATTTTTGTGTTGTTTTTATAAGGACTTGATCATCTTTAGCGAGGATGAATCTTGTCCTGTGGCTGTGGAGTCAACATTTCCAGCTACTGTCTGTAAAGAGGAATTGGCAAAAGGTACAAAGGCACCTGCTAATAGTTCCTGGAATACAGGTATGTAGAAAATAAACTAAATTTGTGCTAAATCACATATTTGATAGTAAACAAGGCAATTGGGAGTAAATTATTTGTTATTGCATTACATGTATCTCCCATTTTCCCCCCGAGAAGCTTTCATGAAGTCACTCCTCAGATTATTCTCTCAGCTGCAACCAAGTGAGATAGGTTTTGTGGAGAGAAATAGCAAGTGAATTCCATGGTTGCATGGAAACTTGAATCTGGTTTTTCCTGATCCCAGCCTCACACATAACTACACAGAAAGATATGGTAGGTCCAAACTGTGTTAGATAAAAATGCTTTTAATGTTATGTATTTGGCTTCGAGGTTCTACAGTCACTCATGGATAAGAATATCGATATCTGAATCTGAGGATTCTTGTAGTCATCCAAAGGCTAGCAATAGACTGTTTATTTACAGCATACACAAATGACTAATGGAATTTAATGCATGAAAATGTTCTGATGAACATTAGCTTTGCTTGGCACATTCTGTGCTTTCAGAAATGGTTGCCATAGAAACAACAACAAAAATCCAAGGTACTTCAGCTGTGTGAAGTTATTAATAGGGAAGTAAACTGTCGAGAGAGTGAATTCAGTAGAGATAATTCTATTTTCATATCAGATCTTATGTCCTAGGAGATAAAGGACATTTGACCATAGATCTGAACTGCCCATAAAAATACATATGTGATGGATATAGATATACAGAAATTAGAGCATAAATTCATCATTTTGAACATGAACTGGGAACCAAATGTTCATCTCTTCACTGCTGTGAATACAACAGCAAACATTCAAGCAACATACAGTTGAAAAGTAATGAACTACATGGCATATTTTTCAGTAGTTATCTTGTCAAAATAATTATCACATACAAATTTGTAGTCTAAATTAATATTGAATTATTTTAGGAAAGTTAAGCCAATTTATATTGAAAATTGAATTTTCAGCTGAGCTTTGCCTATTCCCATATTTGCAAAGGTATCTTTACATGTTTTGCCTAGTACAAGAGTTTCTAGTGGATACTACACATCCTTAGTGGATACTAAGAAACTACACATCTTAGAGAGAAATTATATAATACCAGTATAATTCTTTTCTAGAACGAGACAGTATTATGCAGCATATGGAAAATGTTAAAATAAATGAGAAAAGTAATGATAAAAAATTGTAAGCTTAGTGAATGATATTTTCTACATCTATAGACCTATAGCCTCTCTAATACGAATTTTAAAAATCCATATTCATTTCCATGTACAAAGCTAATACTGAATGTAAACCTGCACCTAACAGTAGTACCCATATATTACATTTCACTGCTAATCATGCAGCCCCTAGTTCTTTTCACTTAGACTAGACATACCCAATTCCTGCAAACATTCTTCATATGCTTTAGCCTCCAGCCCCCCACAATCATCTTTGTTGTTTTCTGCACTTTTTCCAGGGTCTCAACATCTTTTTTATTGTGTGATGACCAAAATTAGATACACTATTCCAAGTGCAATCTTACCAAGGCATTATAAAGCAATTGTACTGTTCTGTATAAATAATAGTAGACTCCAAATACTTCATTCCGATTGGTCAACAAAACCTAAAAGGTGATTGGTTCAATAGGAACCAATCCATGAAGCCGCCCCAGGGCAGCAAAACCAAATGCTTGTCATTGGCTACAAGCCGGCAGACAGAAACATATAAAAGGGCTGTCGCGGCTTGAGCCAATATTCCGTTTTGCAACTATATTTGAAATAAAGACTTGTTGTTGGAACCCGGTCTGCCTCGCGTTTTTCCGGATGGAACACTGGCGACGAAGGTGGGATTGTCCAAAACGCGAGACGGAGCACGCGGTGACAGACAAGCCAGACAAAGAGAAATGGCTGGAAACAATGCGCCGCCCGCACCCTTCAACCCCAATGAAGAAGATTGGGAATCTTATGTAGACCATTTCCAGATGTACCTAGAGAGCAATGAGATGGAGGAAATCTCAGACCAATGAAAAAGCTGTCTTCTTGACACACTGTGGGCCTGCGATTTTTAAAATGGCCAAGACTTTGGCAAAGCCCCAAGATGTCAAACAACTGACGTGGACTGAGCTCCAAAGAACATTAAAGGCCCACTATGCATCAGTGGTGTCAAACTTGATAAAGCGGCACGAGTTTTATCAGAGAGACCAGAAAGAAGGCGAAACCATCGCTGATTTTGTAGCCGCACTACGCCAAATAGGGGGAGCGTGCGAGTTTCTTAACTTAGATGAAGCGATGCGGGATCGAGTGATATTGGGGTTAAGAGACTCAACCATACAGAGCAAGCTACTGAACAAACCCAACATATCAGTAGCCGAAGCTATTGCAGAAGCCTTGGCTGCTAAAGCCGCCAAAAATTCGGCAGATAAGATGAAACAAATGAATGCAAGTAACAATGAAAAAAGCCCGGCCAGAGGAAAAAAAAACCTCCCACAACCACTCATTACGAAGATCTCGAAGAGACGTCAGAATCTGGGGAGGAAGATGACGAAATCCACCGCCTATACGCTAACAAGAAAGGGCGCGAAAATAGAAATCGGCGGGAATGTGCTGGCTGCGGGGGAAACCATCCCCGAGCCGATTGCAGATTCCTCGATGCCATTTGCAGAGCATGCAAGAAAAGGGGGCATATCGAGAAAGTCTGCAGAAACAAAAAGAATTACAGCCCAAAGAGACGAAACGACTCCCCAGCAAAGCCTGAGCCAAGACTCTCCGAGAGAAAGTGGCAGCAAAACAGGCAAGCCACTAACTGGGAGAAAGCATACCAAACTTTCACTATCGGAAGTGCACAGATGGAAAGCAGGAAGAAAGTAAAAATAGTTGTAAAAATCGAAGACAGCCCCTGCGAGATGGAAGTTGATTCTGGATCGTTCCTATCCATGGTGTCATGGGACACCCTCAAAAAACTAATTCCTGACATCAAAATTAAGGAACTCCAGAGACAAAAACTAACCCACAAAGATTATCAAGGAAACCGAATTCCTGTAATCGGCCTGGGACATTTTTGAATCGCTTACAGGCAACATGTCGCAGTACTACCATTAACAATAGTCGACTGAGATCGACCAAGCCTCTTGGGTATCGAATGGTTCGCACCATTGGGCATCGGGATGACCGGAGTAGACCGGGTGGCCGCAACTGACTGGGAAGAAGACCTGATCTGAGAATTCCAGGACGTCTTCGACGGCTCCCTAGGCAGGTATCGGGGAACCCCCATTTTGTTTAGTCTAGACCCACAGATAACCCCTAAAAGACTAAAGGCCAGACGGGTTCCTTTTGACTTAAAAGAAAAAATAGAGGAACAACTAAATAAATTGATAGATCAAGGGGTTTTAGAACCGGTCGACCACGCTAAATGGGAAACACCAATTGTGACACCAATTAAGCCAGACGGGTCGGTTCGAATCTGTGGTGACTACAAGGCTACCCTGAACCACGCGTTGCAACAGAGCGCGTACCCAGTGCCAGTTGTGCAACACCTACTGCACTCTCTTGGGGGAGGAAAGGTTTTTGCCAAACTAGACCTGGCACAGGCTCCCAGTAGACCCCTTAACGGCGGAAGCACAAACAATAGTGACTCACAAAGGGGCATTCAAATGTAACAGACTCCAATTTGGAGTAAGCGTAGCCCCAGGCGTTTTCCAGAGCCTCATGGAACGCCTGTTAAATGGCATAAGAGGGGTCGTGCCATACTTTGACGACGTCCTAATTTCAGCCAAAGATGCAACACAACTAAAGAAAAGACTCAAAAAGGTCCTAAATAAATTCAGAGAATCTGGCCTTAAAGTAAAGAAAGAAAAGTGCTGCCTAATGACTGATCGCGTCGAGTTTTTAGGATATTTAACTGATGGAGAGGGCATACACCCCACCGAAAAAAAAGTAAGAGCTATAAAAGACGCACCAGAACCAAAGAATAAAACTGAGCTGCAGGCATTTTTGGGACTGATAAACTTTTATAATGTGTTTCTACCCCAAAAAGCCACAATAGCGGAACCATTGCATCGATTACTGGACAAGAAAACAATTTGGACATGGGGGCTTAGAGAAAAAAAAGCTTTCCAAGGAATAAAAGACTTATTAACATCAAACACCGTTCTTATCTAGTTTAGCAATACACTGCCATTGACGGTGACCTGCGACGCCTCGCCATTCGGAGTCGGTGCCAACCTGAGCCACCAATTGCCTGATGGGAGAGAGGCACCCGTCGCATATTATTCTAAGACCCTGTCCAAAGCCGAGCGTAATTACAGCCAGTTGGACAGAAAAGCTCTAGCAATTGTCGCCGGAGTGAGACGCTTCCACGAATACCTATATGGAAGAACTTTTCAAATCGTAACAGATCACAAACCGCTACTAGGAATTTTGGTGGGAAACAAACCTACACTGAATATTCTGTCCCCACGAATGACTAGATGGTCAGAGTTCCTGGCAGCCTATTCCTATACTCTGACACATCGCCCAGGGAAACAAATTTCCCATGCAGACGCTTTGAGCAGAGCACCATTGCCATCAACAGAGGAAGACCCGGCACCAACGATGACAGCATTACAAATAGAGACTTGCCCCGATCTACCCATATCTGCGAATGATGTCGCCAGAGCCACCGCAAAAGACCCATTGACTGCCTGCGTACTTAACTGGGTAGGTAAAGGCTGGCTGGAAAACCAAAAAACTGAGAACATTAAACCTTTCAGGACCAGACAAACTGAACTCTCAATCCAAAAAGGTTGTTTATTGTGGGGTGATCGGGTAATTATTCCTAACAAATTACAAACCAAGGTACTGGGTATGCTTCACGAAGGCCACCCGGGAATAGTTAAAAAGAAAAGCCTTGCTAGGAGCTATGTTTGGTGGCCGGGTATAGATAGGGACATCGAATACTGGATAAACTTGTGCAATAAATGCCAAAGAATCAGGCCGTCCCTGCCAAAAGCTCCCATAAGAGACTGGGAAACCCCAAGAGGCCCCTGGTCACGAATCCACATCGATTTTGCGGGTCCTACCAAGGGGCATACGTTTCTGATTGTCGTGGATGCATACTCTAATTGGCTGGAGGTAAAAATTATGCCATCTATGACAACAGAAACCGTTATAAAACAACTTGACAAACTCTTTGCAACCCATGGCCTATCGGACGTCCTAGTGTCCGACAACGGGCCACAATTAACCAGTCTCCAATTCGAGCAATACCTAGCCTCCCTAGGTATAAGACATGCCCTAACCGTGCCGGCCCACCCGGCTGCAAACGGTAGGGCAGAGAGAATGGTCAGGTTTACCAAGGAGGGTTTAGAAAAAATGGACACTGGGGATGTCCAAAATAAAATAAATCGATTACTCACCCTCCAATATATCACACCCAGTACTACAACCAACAAAACCCCAGCAGAATTACTGATGGGAAGGAAACTAAGGTCGCATCTAGACAGATTGCACCCAAATTTCACACCAGAAAACCCCCCCGACTCCTCCATTCGATGCAGAACCTTTGCAATAGGTGACTTAGTTTATGCTAAAAATTTTACCGGGGACCCATTATGGCTACCCGGACAAATTACACAAATAACAGGCCCCAAATCTTACCGACTAACGGTAGACGACGGCAGGGAATGGAAGCGGCACATAGACCAGCTTCGCTCCTGAAACATAGAACGAAATGCAAACACACAACCACACATAGAAAAACACGATGAAATTCAAACCAAAGAGGGGGGGGAAATGCGAGAAATCAATAAAGAACCGTTTAAATTAAATTCTGAAAACAATAAAAATCAAAAAGAGCAAATAAAAGACTCACGGTTTGAAGAAAGTTGCGAGAAGAATCCATTCGAAAGGGCCAGGCAGGCCAGCTCGACCTGCCCGGAGGAAACGGGAGGGAGCGGCAAAACCGCCGACCTAAGAAACTCAGGCGGCAGTAAAATGGCTGACTCACCCTTCCAGATGGTTCCATGGAGAAAGACTGGAGAAACAGCAACCCCATCTGAACCGGTCGAAGTCCCCAACAGAAATGAACCGCGCAAGTCCAGTCGAATCAAAAGAAGCCCCACCTACCTGCACGACTACGTCACTACGTAGGACTGAACTAAGAGGGGAGGAGTGTTCTGTATAAATAATAGTAGACTCCAAATACTTCATTCCGATTGGTTAACAAAACCTAAAAGGGGATTGGTTCAATAGGAACCAATCCACGAAGCCGCCCCAGGGCGGCAAAACCAAATGCTTGTCATTGGCTACAAGCCGGCAGACAGAAACATATAAAAGGGCTGTCGCGGCTTGAGCCAATGTTCCGTTTTGCAACTATATTTGAAATAAAGACTTGTTGTTGGAACCCGGTCTACCTCGCGTTTTTCCGGACGGAACATGTACTATATCACTTTTCCTGATGTTGATTTTATCCTCCTGTTAATACAGTTTAGGATTGTGTTGGCTTTTTGATAATTGCAGCACATTGCTGTCTCATATTTAAGTGATTCTCCATTAGGGTTCCAACATCCTCTCACGGTTACTGCTGTTGAGCCAAGTTTCACCTAGTCTGTACTGCTATTGAGCCAAGTTCCACCTTTTCTTGCCTAAGTATAAAACCTTACTTTTTTCTACATTTGAATTTCATTTTGTTAGATAGGGGCAGTGTTCAAGTCTGTCAAGATCCATCTGGATTTTGAGCCTATCTTCTGGGGAGTTGACTATTCCTGCTAGTTTGGGGTTTCTCTGAAAATATGATGATTTTTCCTTACATTCCTTCATCTAAATTGTTTATGAAGATATTAAAATGTACTGGGCCTAAAACAGAACCTTATGACACACCACTGCTTGCTTCCTTCAACGTAGATGTAGTTCCATTAAGGATTATAAATTGAATGTGATTTGTCAACCAATTATGAATCCATCTGGTGGTGATGCTGTCTATCTCACATTTTTCTGTATTTATTTATTTGATTTGTCAATCGATTACAAGATAATAGGTATAAGTATAAGCATAGTTATGAATACATGGAATGGATATATATAAGAAAAATAAAAAGAATCAAAAGGACAGTTTTCTACCTTTTTTTTTGTTTAAATCACGTACAGTTTAAGCCAGACATAGAGTGTGAATTTCATACAGAGAAAGGTTAATGATGTACAGAAGCTTTAATAAAATTGTGTCACAATTGTTTCTTGGAAAAAGAAAGCTCATAAATACATGCAGGGCTGCTGTGAGGATTATTGTAGATATTTGTTGGATTATCTGTGAAATAATTTCACTTATACAGTAAGGTTTCAACTCAAGTAAATCTGAACAACTTTATAAAGCACTATATGGAAATGGAGGCCAGCTTTCTGTAATTGTTTCTGTTCATCCCACATCACTACAACGAGACACCAACCAGAAGGCAATGGAAGCCACCTTTGAAAATGATTCAAGGAAGCTCTAGATACTTGTCCATATAGTTGACAGGAGTTAAGTCTGGTGAGAAGGTGCAGAAGAAAAAGAAATCTGATTCAATATTATTCTTATGTTGAATGTTGTTTAAAAACTTCCAAACAAGAAAGAAACTTTTCTTTTGGTAATGACCAGTATACAATAAGATAAACTATGGTAAAAACAACCAAATGAACAATAAATGTATCTGTATAAATATAACTAAAGTGAATAAAATATATTAGTCATTCTAAGTACAGAGATAGTTTACTCCCTGTGGTGCACTTCTGGATAGTGCATGGACATGAACTGAATAGACTAGCAGTCTTAAGTAGCCAGACAGCTACCGTGTATTAACAATGTAGGCTCTTGACTAATGTACCACTGCCAAAATAGGCAGCATTTAGAAATGGGCATTCTACAATAAATCAGTAATGTTGCATCATTTGGGAAAGAAATATAATTTTCTGAATGGAGGTTTTATTTTTTTTGGCTTTATCAACTTAAAGGCAGATTTTGACTCCATTTTCCAATAAATTTTTTGGTGGAAATTAATTCAATAATATTTTTCCTTGCATCTTTATTCTATTTTATTTATTTCATTTTATATACTTTATACCTGTCCATTTTATATCGAATTCTGGGAAGCTCTCAATCAACAAGTGAAAGAATATCAATAATAAACTGAAATTATACATTTATATGTTAAAACCATAAATATTAAAAAGTTGGTACCAGTGGTGGGATTCAATTTTTTTTTACTACCAGTTGTGCGGAAGTGGCATGGTAGGAGTGGCAGAGGAAGGATACTGTAAAATCTCCAGTCAGAGGTGGTATTTGCCAGTTCTCTGAACTACTCAAAATTTTCTCTACTGGTTCTCCAGAATTGGTCAGGACCTGCTGAATATCACCTCTGATTGGCACCAAAGTTAAACTTCCACATGTGGCTCTTCATTCAATCCTCTCATTCAGTTCATTCTATCCCTGTGCTTGGAATAAAAACCAAGTCTTAATGCTTTTCAGAAAGCTAGGAGAGTAGAGGTCTCTAAATGACTAGGGGAAGGTTGGTCCAGTTTCCTATATGAGGCTTTTCTACAGTATGTGTCTGCTCAAATATAGAAATTGAGGTTGTTTTGTACCTCCTTTTAAAGTGTACACGTACTGTCAATTACATGTTTTAAATTGTACATGTACTGTCAATTAATACACCAGCTTCTTTGTTTGATAAGTTCCAATCATGATAAGAAGAGTGAGGTGTTCTTATTTAACACTGTACACCAGAACAACTAGACACAAGAACAGTTTTCCCCGAACGCCATCACTCTGCTAAACAAATAATTGCCTCAACACTATCAAACTATTTATTAAGCCTGCATTACTATTACTATTAGTATTAATCCTCCCATCCTTCCTTTCACCCATCTCCTCCCACTTATGACTGTATGACTGTAATTTTGTTGCTTGTATCCTAATGATTTTTATTTACTGTTTCCTGGTATGATTTGATTGCTTATCGTACCCTATGACTATTATTAGGTGTTACACCTTATGATTCTTAACTCTTGACAAATGTGTCTTTTCTTTTATGTACAACTGAGAGCATATGCACCAAGACAAATTCCTTGTGTGTCCAATCATACTTGACCAATAAAGAATTCTATTTAATGACCAATTCACATGTGTTTCAAAGGCAGTAGCATTTTTTTATTTATGCTCATAGCTTATAGAAACTATTTCACCCCTTCTATGCAATGCTAACTTTGTAGGATTTATGGGGTTATCTTCTCCCTTTTAAATATATGTGAGTAGCTGTGTGCATATACTTGTATCTTTATCAATGGTGCATTAATTATGTGATTTGATCTTGTACTGTCTTCTCGCATGTCATATTTCCTAATGTAATGGTACATAGGAATGACTTTGAGAAACAGAGAAAAAGGTGCTGCCTAGTGGACAAAAGTGTGTGTGTGTATGAGAGAGAGAGAAAGAGAGAGAGAGAGGAGGGGGGGGGAGGGAGAGGAAGAGAGATGGCAGATGCATAACAGACAAACAGTCCCTTCTAAATTATCATGCTGTAAAAAAATTGTGGGAGATTTGTACTTTCAGACTTGCAAGATTCTGTTAATATAGCCTTATAATAAAGTACAATTAGCTCATCTGGTCTGTTTCCTGTCTGGCTACCTGGGGCGAGTGACGCTTATCACTTCTGAGGATTCTTTTTCTATCTGAAATTTTTACCCTGTTTTTTTTTAATAAAATGAATATACTGATTTCTGGGAAGAAAACCTCTCCCACATGATTAGCACTTAAATAGGATAGATAGTTTTTAAAGCTATATTATATTCACTAAATCAGTGTACAGTTTAAGCAAGAAAGATTTGAATACAGTATTATTACAGCTTGTAATGACAGATATAAAGTGTAGTTACAATGATTGACACAGGCTCTATCGAGACACCAAGAGGAAGCAGGCTGCTTGGAGAGAGAAGGCGGAGAGCCTGGGCTACACTTCGGAGGTGCTCCTCAGCTGGTGGAAGCACATGCACACCTGGTACGGGAAGCTGCACCTCAAGAAATCTGGCCAGGCCGCGGTCAAGCTGACGGACCAGGAGACCTACGTGATGGCCAAGTGCAGCTTCTTGGAGGGTGAGATCCGCCACCGAGGAGCAGCCCCTCTCACAACCCTCTCTCTCAGGCAGCCTGCTGAGAGCCAGTCCTCTTCTGGCAAAGAGTCAGCTCCTGTGTCCAGGCAGGTATCTGTGGAGTGTCCCACGACGGAGACCCCCCCGACAGCTGTACTACCCGTGGTGGAGCGCATGGAGGACCCCCTGACACAGTGAAAGAAAGGAGACGGCACTTCCACCACAGCCCAACCCGCATCCACCCTCAGCTCCACCTCCACAGAAAGGCAGAGAGGCAGATTGGAGGGGCAGAGCCACACTGTCCTGCTGGAGATAAGAGACACCATCAGGAGCAGCGTAGATCTCCTCTCTCAGCTGGTACACACCGATGCCCCATCCTCCAACTGCAAGCCCTTTGTCACCTATGTCAACCAGACCCTCATGAACATGTCGGAACCCCAGTACCAGGTGGTGAAGGACAGGATCACCGATCTTCTTCACAAACCTCCAGACCAAGATGAACCTGCTCTCACCCAGTCCAGGCCTGCTACTCCACCCCAGGTGATGTCACTGCCCTTCCAAGGCTTTCCACAGGCCCTCACCTACCAAGACTACGGCTACCAGGCGGTCCAGCAGCACAGGCAGCTCTTCCCAGTCCAGGCACAGGTACATCAGATGACTCCGGTGCCACTGATGCCACCGATGCCACCCATGCCACTGATGCCACCCACGCCACAGATGCCACCCATGCCACAGATGCCATTGACGCCAGTCCTCACCCAGCTGCAGACCAGACAACCCCACTACACTGCTCCTTCCTCCACCCCACAGCCAAGCCCGGCCTCAGTACATCTGTCCTCGGTACTGGGGCTGACAACCCATGTCATGGAGGAAGGGACTCAACATCACGGGGCTGAGCCAGCTGTCTGAGAGCTTCCTCAACACACCATCCCTTGTTGTCCTCTCGGGGCCAGGCACCCCAGTGGCGCCTCAGACCAGCACTCCAGCACCAGCCACCTCCACAGCACCTGGACCCTTCACCCCTGAGACAGGATCACCGATCTTCTTCACAACCCTCCAGACCAAGATGAACCTGCTCTCACCCAGTCCAGGCCTGCTCCTCCACCCCAGGTGATGTCACTGCCCTTCCAAGGCTTTCCACAGGCCCTCACCTACCAAGGCTACGGCTACCAGGCGGTCCAGCAGCACAGGAAGCCCTTCCCAGTCCAGGCACAGGTACATCAGATGCCACCGGTGCCACTGATGCCACTGATGCCACCCACACCACTGATGCCAGCCACTCCAGAGATGCCACCCATGCCACAGATGCCACCGACACCAGTCCTCACCCAGCTGCAGACCAGACAGCCCCACTACACTCCTCCTTCCTCCACCCCACAGCCAAGCCTGGCCTCAGTACATCTGTCCTTGGTACTGGGGCTGACACCCCATGTCATGGAGGAAGGGACTCTCAACATCACGGGGCTGAGCCAGCTGTCTGAGAGCTTCCTCAACACACCATCCCCTGTTGTCCTCTTGGGGCCAGGTACCCTAGTGGCACCTCAGACCAGCACTCCAGCAGCAGCCACCTGCACAGCACCTGGACCCTTCACCCCTGAGACTGGGCACACCTCCGAGTGACCAAGAAGAGTGCCAGAGACTGGGTGGCTACCTGTTGACTTTATTTTTGCTTTGGACACTTGACTTGGGTCATTTTTCTTTTACAGCTTGTTATTAATAAAGATTATCTTTGCTTCACACACTTGCTTCATTTATTTTTGTCAATAAAGTCTTGGTGGAAACTTTTAGAAATGGTTTAAGCCTTTGCATGCTTGTGGGATGGTAAGGATAGCAGTGGGATGGGCAGGGATACCTGTGGGATGGGTAATAGCTGTGGGATGGGTAATAGCTGTGGGATGGGCAGGGATACTTGTGGGATGGGCAGGGATACCTTTGGTATGGGTAATAGCTGTGGGATAGATAAACCTCCAGTGCAAGCATAGTGGGACTGTATGGTCCACCCTCACAGGTGCCACACCTATGGCCTTTTATTATCAACAATAATGTAATCAATCATCCACACATTTCAACATAAACACAACTCTTTATTAAATGTCCTGTTCATTGTAGGCCCACCCAACATACATGGCCCAATCTCATCAGTGTGATGAGACAGGCTGAAGGAAGCATCCATTAAGCATCTATCATCCTGTCTTGCCACTCCACTGCTCCAGCTGGGGAGTTGCACCAGTGTCTCAGGAGGTTGCGCTGCTTCTTCCCTTCACATGAAGCTCTGTTGGGGCCTTGCACATCCTCAGTGTCTATCAGTTTTCGCCCTTGCCTCCATTCCCCAGCCTCCATGTCCCCATTGCCTTGTTGGAGGTCCACGAGCCTGTTCTGCAACACTGTGTAGCGGGTGCGCATGAGATTGTGCAGGATGCAGCAAGCTTCCATGATCCTCCTCACGGTCTCTGGGCGATGCTGCATGGTGATGAGAAGTACCTGGAACCTGTTGGCCAGGATGCCAAAGGCGTTCTCCACCACCCGCCTTGCCCTGGACAGCCTGTAGTTGAAGATCCTATCTTCACAGGTGAGGAGTCTGGAAGTGTAGGGCTTCATGAGGTAGGTTGTGAGGGAGAAGGCGTCATCCCCCATGATGAAGTAGGGCACATCTTGCGTGTCGTTCGGCAGGGGGTCTGGATCTGGGAAGCCCATGATGCGGTTGTGTTCCAGCCCGTCCTTGAGGTCACTGGCGTTGTATACCTGGGCATCTGAACATGAGCCGTTGTCTGAAGCATCGATGTACATGAACTTGTAGTCAGCATCGACCATGTTGAAGAGGATGATGCTGAAGAAGCCCTTGTATTTGTGATAAGTGGACCCTGAGTTGGCTGGAGCTTTGCAGGCCACGTGCTTCCCATCTATGGCTCCAATGGTGTGGGGGAAATTCCACTTCTGATACCACTCCTCTGCAACTTTCTTCCATCCTTCTTCAGTGGAGGGGCACTGGAGGAGCTCCTCCAGGTATTGTTCAATGATGGCCTGCACCACTTCTCTGACCACAATGCTGATGGTGTTGTGTGGCACCCTCCAGGCGTACTGCATGCTCCTGTATGTGGTCCCGGAGGCCAGGTGGCGCAGAGTCAGTGCCACCTTCAGCCCAGGATCCAGGCTGGGCTGGAAGTTGGTGTTTGCCTTGTCAACCTTGATCTCAGCTGCTCCACAACTTCGTCAAACATGGCTGGAGGCATCCTCATGAAGTTCTGGAATGCACGAGTGTCTTCATTCCTCAGCTCCACCATCAGCTTGTTGTACAGTCCATACTCTGCTCTTCTCCCGATCCATCTTCAGACCCAGACGCTTCTTGGCCGCCTTCTTTTCTTCGCGTAGAACAGTTGAAAGAGCCTGTAGATGGCTTCACACTGTTGCAGAATGATGGTGGCTACCAAAAGGACTGTGTTACTATCCATGGTGGACATCAATGGATGCTGTGGAAGAGCAAGAGCCAGATGAAGGCTGCAGAGGTCTGCACAGCAGGGCTGCTGGACTGAAAGTGAGATCCAGGTGAGTTCCTCCCCCTTTTTATAGGCAATATAGGTTTTCCACTAGGTGTCCTTTTGCATCCTCTAGGCATCCTGCAGACATCCTAAATATCCGAGATAGGTCCCCTCTGCGAATGTTTTTTCCGTTTTAAATGCTTTGTATGCGAGCTGCATCCGCTTTCATCCTTTCTCCATCCATGCTACTAATGCTGCGCGTCCATTCCGCGTCCGTTTTGCTTCTTCCCTGTGTCCGTTTTCCACTGGAGCGGATTTGAGTTGCGTGGATGCGCAGCGGATGCCTAGCAGATATAGCGGACACGTAACGGATGACAACAGATGTAGAACAGATGTTGCCTGTATGCGTTGCGGATGCAGAATGGATGTGTTGGATACATTTTCTGCTCAAAAAGTTTTGAGCAGCTCAAAACTTTTTGAGCGGATGGAACCTCAGTCGATGGATGCTGGATGGATAGAGAGGATGAAAAACGGAGGCAGTGAGTACAGAACGGATGAATCACGTTAACCAATGGATGGCAAGTGTTTCTCTCTGTTTTACATCCTCTTTCCATCCGTTGGTGCAGTGTGACATGGGCTTAAGGCATCACATCAGTGGTGGGATTCAAAAATTTTTACTACCGGTTCTGTGGGTGTGGCTGGGGAAGGATACTGTAAAATCTCCAGTCAGAGGTGGTATTTGCCGGTTCTCCAAACTACTCAAAATTTCTGCTACCGGTTCTCCAGAACTGGTCAGAACCTGCTGAATACCACTTTTGCATCGCACGAAGCTAGCCTTAAAATAATAAGGTATTTCCAAGTCAAATTAATTTTGAGATGGCAAAAATTTACAGCAAATCACTGGAAATGATTATAGGACATAATTTATGGTAATAGTAGAATTATCTATTTAACTGTTGTCAATGTGATATATTTATTTATGTACTGTATGTAGAAAGAGATAAATTAATTGACTTTTTCCAAGTCTTAAAAACTATTTCCAAAAGAATAATTGAAGGTTGGATACTTATCATTTCAGAAGCAATGTGGTTGACAGTATATTGACTGAGAGTATAACACTTTATATTATACACAAACACACACAGAGAGAGAAAGAGAAAGGGAGCGGGAGGGAGGTAGGAAAGGAAAGAGAGAGAGAGAGAATAATCCCATCTCATATGCTAAATCTGGTGAATTGTAAGATTTTAAAAATGTAATTCCAAGATTACATTTTCTATATTCTTGAAACAATAATATGATTCAATTTCATGGTCCATACTGCAATTTTTCTATGGCCCTGAACACCTTGATCTCCTTTTTTACACTTTTTAAAAAATGTGATAAAGTGAAAAAGAATTCCATTATATTGCCTGAGGTATTTTGTAGCTTTTGGAATCTTTAATAAAGCTATTCTGTCAACATTTTGATTTCTTTAATAATAGACCACTGCGTCAAGATTTTTTTTATAGATAAAGTCTGCCATCCTTTGTTCCTGGGCCAGCATCCATAAGAAAGATATACTAATTCCCTCTGAGTTTATATCATTATAAATTTAGTCAGTCATCATTATAAACATTTTTAATTACTTAGAAACCTTTCACTGAACAAAGAAGCCTAAGTATTTTCTTTTATCTGCAGCATGTGTGGACTTCTATTTTGTTTTCTATTATTTTTGTTATTACTATCAAGCTTTATTTTAAGTCACCATATAACTTGGCAGTAAGGATAAACTAGATAATTAAAATTATTAACCACTAATTTCTAATTTCAGGTACTGTTTTGAATCCATCAGAAAGAAATCAGCTCCCTTTGTCAAAGTGGGATTCAGGCAGAAAATCGAATAATTCGGTTGTTTCCAGAGTTATGCTGAAATCTTCTCCAAAGAGGTCATCAAGCATAAATAGTCATCAGGTTGCTACAACTTTGCTTGATCTTTGGTCATCCAGTCCAGAGGAGTTTGTCGTTATTAACAAACAGCAAGTCCCCAAGTCTGATTTGGCTTGTTGCCGTACCACGGCCTCTATTGAGACCATTTATAAATCTCCCACCTTTCAAACCTTTGATTCTCTAGGAAGCCCAATGACAAATACCTTGAAAACCTCTCCAGCTTCTCAGCAGTACTGTGGGCCTAATGTAGCTAGCTTACGAAACCTCCACTTTTTAACACCAAGCATAGTAGAAGCAGTTGGTTTGAGTGGGGATCCCGCCCCCAGACCAGGTGAGTTTTATCATTTCTATGTTTAGTTATAGGTTTTTGGCTCCCAGCCTTGCTTTTTAGTTTTCCAAAACTTTCATTCTTTTTAGATAATACTAGATAACAAACTTTCATTCTATATACATATTAAAATAATGCTTTGGTTACCTAGCCCTTATGACAGTTATTTTACAACATCCTATTTATATAGAGGTAGTCCTCATTTATTGACTGCAGTTGGGACTGGAAACTTTGTCACACTTGCTAAGTGCAATGTTGTATGACTGTCAGTTCTGGCTGTGATTGTTAAGCGAATCACTAGTGGTTGTTAAGCATGTCACATAAGCACAACTTGCAACTTCCTGTGGTTTCTCCCTTAACTTTGCTTGTCAGAAGCCTGTGAAGATTGCAAACAGCAACTGTGTGATCACAGATGCTGCAACTGTCATTAATGTGTGCTGGTTGTCAAGCATCTGAATCCCAGTCATGTGATTCTGGGGATGCTGCCATAGCTGCAATTTTGAGGACTAGCTGTAAGTGTTATTACTCAGCACCTTTGTAATTTCAAATGATCACTGAATGGCTGGTGAGAACTACCTTCTGTTAGTTTTTCTTTGTCTTAGTAATTTCCAGCTAAGAATTCCTTTCAGTAGCAAAAATGAGCTACAATACAGCAAATAGACAATTTGTAGGTTACCAAAATCTGAAGTATTATGGCAACATGCAGGTATAGAAAACTGCTGACATTTTGTGGTCATCTGAATTTTTGCAGTACAGCTGTAGTACCATTTTCAGCTATATTATAGATGAGATTTTTTTAAAAAGTCAGTTCTTGAGTATTGCTGATGTAGTAGGAAATCTAAAAACAAATCTTTCAAAGTTGGGATTCATTTGACAGTGTTTTCTAATTTTCTACTCTATTAGCTTGTAAATAGTGGAACATGATTATGAGACTACCTGGGCACCTATGAGTTAAGGAAGGACTTAGTAATAATAATAGAATATATATATGTATGTATGTATGTATATATATGCTTGCAGCTGCTTCTTCCTTTTAACTGCTAGTGGGGTGTGACTTGATTGGGTGGGGGCTTGGCTGGGTTCTGATTAGGTGGGTGGGTGTTCTCATTGGTTGGGGGTTTGGCTGTGTTCTGATTGGTAGGAGGGTTAGCTGTGTTCTGATTGGCTGGTGGTGTGTTCTATTCAGGTGGGGGCTTGGTTGTGCTCAGGTTAGTCTTAGTTGCTGGGGGATTTGAGCTGGTGAGCTGTGATCCTGTTGTTTGGCTTCACGTTCGTGGTCATGCCACATTTTCATGGTGGATGTCAGTTCGCTTCTTGTATGGGTCGGAGGGGTTTGAAACGTGTAGTGATGCAGCTGCGGTACGGCTTCTGGTCCATGGTCGTGTCTCATCTTCTGTGTGGGTGTGAATCTTTTTTCTACATGGAAGTGTGGTGGTAGCATCTTGTGTGGCAATCGTGGATGTGGGTCTGGTGTCATTCTTCATGTTAGGTACTTGTTTATTAATGAGGGCAAGTTTCCAAATGGCTGGTAGGCAGAAGGTATCATCTCATTTATTCATGCTGTGTAGGCGTTTTTCTATCTCTATGGCTTCTCTGATTATTCTGTTGTTGAAGTGTTCGGTTTTGGTGATAGTTCTGGTACTTTTAAAGTCAATTTGGACCAGGGAAGAGATCAGGTTTTTTTGATTGAGTTCTTTTGTTCTTCAAAGCGTGCACTTATTCTTTTGTTACTTTGTCCGATGTATGTGGTAGGCAAGGCGGTGCAAGGGATTTCATGTACTCCTTGGTTTTCTAACTCAATTTTGTCTTTAGGGTTTCTTAGGATGGTGGATATTTTTCTGTTTGTGCAGAATGCTGTTTTAATGTTGTGTTTTTGAAGGATCTTGCTGATTTTGTCTGTAGTGCCTTTTATATATGGGAGGAGGGCTTTGCTGTTCTCTTGTTCTCTGTCGGTACAAACAAACCGCACTCTACATGGACTCTCACACCACCACCCAGCACAGATCAATTCCGTAGCCGAGACACTCATCTCCAGAACAAAATGCTTAGCCAACGAACAACACTTAAAAACCGAACTACACACTCTCACTAATGTACTAACAGCCAATGGATTCCAAAAAAAGATTACCCACCTAATCCAAAAAGAAACCCCAACCTGAAACCACAAGCCTGAGGATGGCAGATGAAATTCTGCCGACACGTTGCTACAACTTTAAAACCATAACTATAATGACGTGGGAAAATACACGAACAAAGCTGAATACCATAAAGGTAAGTACCCGCGAAAACTTAAGAAAACAAAAGTTGTGGCAACGTTTCAGCATCTATATATCTCTATCTATCTATCTATCTATCTATCTATCTATCTATCTATCTATCT
>BLBF01000022.1:44120131-44212353 GCA_015471245.1 Laticauda colubrina
TCTATCTATCTATCTATCTATCTATCTATCTATCTATCTATCTATCTATCTATCCATCCATCTAAGATTTATATGACCACTTATTTGCCTTCATTTAATTCTCTGTTTTTACTATGTTGTTGTTATTCTATTCCTTATTATTTTGTTCAGTTGCATTTGTTACCCAGAGTCATTGCATGAATTTAATGACAATATAAACTGGATACATAATTAATGGATTACAAATGAATTAATAATCAACTAATTCATCTTGTTTGGACACAAATGGAGCAATCCATGGAACTAGCTGTCCATCCTCTATAGATTACTTCCTTTGCTATTTCAGCAAGGTGAGAATGTATGTTTTCACAGTGAGTCAGTTGCCTTGAAAATCCCTTGAAAAGGTCTCAAGGAAGTACGTGTCTACAAACCATTCTCTTACCCAAAAAAGAAAATAAAAGCAAATGTTGATCTATCTGCTGCTAGCCTAATAGATACCATGCATAATTAGAGTAACCAAGTGGAATGGGAAGTAGGAAAAACAACTTATTTGGAAATTGCTGTTTTATATCTGATTTTTGAAAGAAGAAGGGATTGGGAGAAGTAAGGCTGATTAACAGCTCTCCCAAATGAATAGAACTTCACTGCTATATCGGCATGGTGATTTCAATCCATGAAGGATAAAATCGGAACAATAAACCTGCAAAGCTGTAAAGGAAATTGAAAGTTCAAAGTGAAGTGATCTTTTTTATACCTATCTCACTGGGACATTCCCTTAAGAAAATGAAAAGGTGTTTTTAATGTCCCAATAGGCTTTTAGCTCCAACAACACTAAAGAAAGAGGAGGAATCACTAGTGAAAAAATACTTCTATGTATGGTCATGTAAAGGTGCATGCATGATCTTTTTGTAATAAAACTATCTGATTTCAAATTTTCTATTTCCCCCCTAAACATTC
Source organism: Laticauda colubrina (assembly GCA_015471245.1). NCBI lineage: Eukaryota > Metazoa > Chordata > Lepidosauria > Squamata > Elapidae > Laticauda > Laticauda colubrina. The sequence goes on from BLBF01000022.1 coordinate 44,121,068, forward strand.
AACAGTTAATTTGAATAATAATATCAATTAATTTGAGTAATAATATCAATATTATTGTGAACAGCATTAGAACATGTTGATTTTTTTATCTTGATTGAGATTTTAGTATCAGCTTCTGAGTTCTGGTTTATATCTTGTATATATCTGCAGAACACAAAACATTAAAACATTATTTTTGAAATATCACTTTTTCCTTTAAAGGACATAAATGACTTTTCTAAAATGGAATGTATCTTTCGCATTCTTAATTTGAAATTCATTTTGTACATGAGAGCATTTTTCAGAGTTCAAGGTAAGCTGTCTGTTTGGTTGATTGGGATTGCAATCATGTTTTAGGAATTATTATAAATTTACAAATGAGAAACAATCAGACAAATATCTATATTTGGATGTGAAAAGTTTATATTATATTTTATGTTTGGTTAAAAAATATTTTATCCATGGATTAAAGGCAATTTCTTTTCTGATTCAACTCTGCCAGCTATGTGTATAATGTGTAATCTCATTAACTTTTCAGAGGCAATGTAAAGTATATGATGAATTTTTATCATTAATTGACTGTTGCTTGTCAGTTGCTTGCATAAATGTTTATTTACTTCTAAATGGAAGTATCATCAGGGGAAGTTGTTGACTGCCTCATGTTTAATGTGTTTCTGTGCAGTTATCTATTTTCAACTAAGCAGAACAAAATGCTGACAAAATTGAGCTTTTCCTGATGCCACAAGGATAAACATTATTAAATACATATATGGTGTATATTTTCAAGCATGCATGTCAAACAATTACCACACATGACTTGAGAGAAGGATAAAAAAATAACTGAGCTTTGAAATAGGCTCCTTAATGGTGCTTTCTGGGAGCCTGCGATTTTGGAAATGGAAGAATCCATAGAAAACAGTATTTTTACTTAAAATGGATTAATTTTGTACCTTTATAGATGGAGTGCAAACTCTCAAAGTATTTGAATACTGTGTCTGAAGCAAAGCAGGCTGAAGGGACAAGTTACATTAATTTCCCTTTAAGAAAATGAAAATATTTAAGGATGCAATTTAAAAATCATTTTGGAGACTCTCAGAGTGATATAAAATGGGGTGAGGAATGGCTATATACATATTTTAAATGAATAAATCTATTTTTCTATTGGACAGAAATATATAGTGTATGAATTCAGCTTGTTATTCACAGGCTTCAAAAAGCTCAGTGCTGTCTGTTTCTATCAGAATAGATATTAATTAGGGACTTCTATACTGCTATGCGATCCATTCTCCAGCTGTTCAGATCTAGTTTTGCAATAGCTTGCTGTTGTTTCCAAAAAAATCCCTCAGCAATTGAACACATTGTTGAAATCGAACCACTCCTCTCTCAATTTGGCAGAAGACAGATTGCCTTCTGTAGATGTCAGGCCCACTTGTCTTTGCCTTGTTGCCATTGTTTTCGAAAGATGCTTTGTATGAAAAAAGGATAAATTCTGATTCCACTATCATGATAAATGCAGAAAATTTGTTTCTGTAACTGATAACCATAAGTTGATCTGAGAGCTGTCAGAAGTGTTTTATTGAACATATAATGACAGTAATTTTTTCATTGTTCCACAGTCATAATGAACTGTTTTTCAAAAGCTTGCTGTTTTAACTGACTGTCTCTGCTGAATTTCAGACCATTGCAATTTCAATTCTGTTGTCATGGTTGATCTATCTTAAAACCAGGATATGAGAACAATCAGAAGCAACTATGACTAAGTGGAAAAATTAACTTGTAATTTTACAGTTGAGCTGGTGTTTGATAACATATCAATGTGTGTACATGTTTTGTGTATATAATTTTATTTACTACAATTTATTGAAAAATAATGATTTTTCTGAGTGAAAACAGATCATTAGAAATAACTATGTATAATTCGGAGTGACTCAGTTCATATCTAGATCAAGACAAAACAAAACAAAACAAAGTATAACAGCCAATGATCATACTGCTAATATATAGATATGTCTCAGTGGCGCAGTGGTTAGAATGCAATACTGCAAGCTACTCCCACTGCAATTTAGCAGATCAAATCCCACCAGGCTCAAGGTTGACTCAGCCTTCCATCCTTCCAAGCTGGGTAAAATGAGGACCCAAATTGTTAGGGGCAATATGTTGATTCTGTAAACTGCTTTGAGAGGGCTGTAACGCACCAAAAAGTGGTATATAAGTCTAAATGCTATTGCTATGTCATATCTAATGACATATCTATCGTCATTAGATATATGGAATCTTAAAAAATGCAAAAGAATTAGTACATATAAAGTTATACATTGTTCAAACTTTCACTTGTCACATGGTTTTATGGCATCCATGTATTTTCTAAATGTGTATTTATTGAACATAGAATTCCCCAAATCAGAAGAGATTTGGCACAAGTTGGTAGGTGGGAGAAGCCAGAAAAGTAAAGATTAATTTGAAAATGGGCTGGAGCCAGGCAGAGTTTATAGAGAAATAAAATTCTAGGGAAAAAAATCTCTTTGGGAAATGCTTCATATGTCTTGACTCTAAGCCTCCTCCCAATTCTTCTTGGTCACGTAACCAGAACATACAGGTCTGGGTCTGTAATTCCCACTGCATATATAAATATAAAATATGTAATTTATACAGAAAAAAATAGAAATATTTATTGCTACAATTTATAGGCCACCTGACTTACAGTTAAATTTTAAAAAAGGATACAAAACACAAAAAAGAATCATACAATATCTAGAGCAATATAACACCAAGAAAAGCCTGTCAAACAGAAGCTCAGTCTTTGCTATGTTCCAGAACCTATGAATGATCAGTTTCCTGAACTTCATTGAGTTGGGAGACATTTGGATCTCTGGGGCAGTAACATTCCAGAGGACAGGCAGCTCAACAAAGAGTGCATGTTTCCTGGCCCCACAAGATGACAACGGAGTGTGCCCACACCACCTGATTTCACTGGAAGACAAAAACAATTGGAGATAGGGAATCCTTCAAATAGCCAAGTCTTATGCCCATAGGACTTTAAAGATGGTATCCAGCACCTTGATTTGTCCCTGGAAATCAATTGATAACTAGTGCAACTTATAGAACAGTGAGGTCACAAGGGCATAATGAGGCAAGCCCAATGTTGCCTGTGCCACCAGATTGTGTACCAGCTGCAGCTTCTGAACAATCTTCATGGACAGTCCCAGAGTGAGTTACAGAGTAGAGTAAGTTGCAATAATGCATCCAGTTTTGTTTACCACATTATAAAAAAGATGTTGAGACTCTAGAAAAAGTACAGAGAAGAGCAACCAGGATGATTAGGGGACTGGAGACTAAAACATACAAAGAACGGTTACAGGAACTGGGCTTGGCTGGTCTAGTGAAGAGAAGGACCAGGGAAGACGTGATAGCAGTCTTCCAATATTTGAGGGGCTGCCACAGAGAGGAGGGGATCAAGCTATTTTCTAAAGTGCCTGTAGCCAGACAAGGAATAATGGATGGAAACTAAAGAAGGAGAGATTTAACCTGGAAATAAGGAGAAACTTTCTGACAGTGAGAACAATCAACCCATGGAACAGCTTGACCTCGGAAGTTGTGGGAGTGCCATCACTTGAGACTTTCAAAAAGAGATTGGACTGCCATTTGTCAGAAATGGTGTAGGGTCTCTCGCTTAGGTGGGGGGGCTGGATTAGGTGACCTACAAGGTCCCTTCCAACTCTGATTATATTATTCAATGTGTTATTCAATGTGAAGTGAGCAATGCATGAGTGATTATATGAAGTATCTCCCAGTGCAAACTAACACATCATGTGTGCTTTTGCAACATTTCGTTTGGCCAGAACTGCTACCTGTTCTTTGAGCCGAGCTGTGGGTCCACAATGATCCTACCCAAGTTGCACACTAGAGTTAATGGGGAAGTGCAGCTCCTTCCAAGACCAAAGATGGAAGGTCGACAGAACCAGGGGTGGGGCAACTGAATTGACCCAGGGGTGGGTCTTCTCAGTATTGAATCTAAGAATGTTTCTCCTCATCCAGACTCACATAGCTTCCGGTCCTGGGACAGGTTTTTATCAGCATCTTTTAGTTATCTCAGCACCAAGATATACAATTGGGTATGATTAACATACTGATTATGGTACCTGATCTGTAACCGATTGATAACCTGACTTATGCTATGATTGGTAAACATGTCATTATTTCCAACCCAGTGAAATCTTGAAAGTAAGTAAAGGAACTCAGGAATATATTGTCTCTCAGGTCAACCATTCTCTGCAAAGTGAAGATAATGGGATCAAATCTGGAGTAGAGAGAGAAGTTACAAGATAAAGTTTATTTTCTGGTCACTTGCCCTGAAGCACTGTTATGCAAGTCTTTTTGTGCTTCTTGGTGCATATTTGCCCAGGAACACTGTTGTCATTTGAAGGAATAACATACATCATGCCCACTCACAGACACATACACCCACAGACACACCCATACCCAGAGAGAGAGAGAAAGAGAGAGAGGCAGACAGACAGACGACATTTAATTTATACATATCCTGAAGCCACTGCAATGGCTTCAGGAGGAAGGAATGTAAATAATTCCAGAAGTCGGAAGGTCTTATGCTTTGCTTGTTTATTATAACTTCTTTAAAATATAATAACTAATTAAAATAATCATCTTTGTGTTTATTTTTTCATCTCAGTTTTGAAAGGTTAAGTATACTAGATGTGTTACTTTATAAATGGAAACAAGCTATTCATTTTTAAATTGTAGACATGTACTTTTTAATTTCCCCAGTAATACATCAGCAGTAAAGTGTGTTGTAGAATGCCAATATTTTGTTTAATGTTTGTTCTGTTACAATTTTTTAATCTTTAACTTTATGTTTCTTTGCCACTGGCATCCAAGAAGTGTACATGTAGAAATGAAATATAGTATGCAATTAAAATGAAAAGGCCAGCCCCTTGAATCTGAATTCAGCATGTTTGATTCAAATAAATATTGATATTAAAATTAAATGGCTGAGCTGTTTTTAAATGACATATTATGAATTCAGTGAGGGAAAATTGTAATTTTTACGTTGATGGCACAAGAAACTCTCTGGTTTTCCACAAAAAATACAAATAAATAACTGATAGGTGATTCATATCTTTATCATGTGTTAATGACAAGAAACCTGTTTATATTTTCATCCTAAATTCAGCCTAAATTCACAACCTGGGCTGTTTGTTTATAAAATGAAATTTGACATATTATTCAGCCTGATGTAAAAAGGATTACTATAAGAGCAGGCACATCTCTAAGAAACTGTGCATCTTCGTTATGATCTTGCTCACAGTTCATAATCTTATTACTTCCTTCAAAAGTATTATTTCGCTTGAAGACACAATCCCAGAAATAGAGGACAAAGATATGTTTACATACTTTGTACAAACAATATTTCTTTAAAAATATAATAATTAATTAAAATAATATTTGGGCTTATTTTTGTATTCATTGTAGACAGATTCCATTTAATTTCCCCAATAATACATCAGCAGTAAAGTGTTATTGGCCAAGGTCTATTGAGTGAAGACCTTGCATCTTACAAAATATAGAATTCTTTTTCAATTTGGAATTGAATTAGCAATACCGTATCTAGGATTAAAAAATTCAGACAACCATTATATTAAATTAACCAGGCTCAGAATTAAGCAGGTGATTATAACTCCTTGAATGAAAACCATGTTACAAGAGTCAGATATAAAACTTCACTTAAAAAATCCTTTCACCTGGAAAATTTTTCTTCTTGTAGGCCCATCTCAAAGTTCCATTCTTGAATGTTAATTGAGAACATGGTGGTCTTACAGCTCCATTTATGATGGGATTCTGAACCCATTTCAACCAGTCTTGTCTGGATTATGGTAAAGAAATGGCTTCGTTGCCCTATTGGATAATTTGTGCCAGTTGTAGGCAGTGCCACTCTACAAGTAGTTCTCATTTTACAATCACAGTTAGGACTGGGATTTTTATCACTAAGTGATGGTCATTAAATGAGTAATTATGTGACTAATATACTCAGTTCTACTATTTTTTAACCTTCCAAAGGAGAAATGCGTCGAGTGCTTCCAACAGAGCAATGCCTTAATAATGAACTGGATGACAGAAAACAAATTGAAACAAAATCCAGATATGATGGAGATGCTGCTGGTAAGGAAATAGTTGGATTCTGAGATTGATATGAAGTATATACAATGATGTACTTCTATAGAAAAAACAGGTTCATAGTACTGAAATAATTACATTGGCTTCTAATTAGAACACAATTCAAGATACTCACACTGAATTTTGAAGCCCATACAGGGCCTATTACTCTGTGGGGCAACTACCTGTTCCAATCACTTCAAAGAGCAACAGAGGCTGAATTTAAGATTTCTCTGTGGTTTGCTACTAATATCTGTTTGAATTCTGGGAGCTCTGTGGGAAAGCATAACAGGGAATGGAGGTAAATGTGCGGCCTGTTACCTGGTCTTTGCTCTCTTTAATCCATAGGATTACAAAATCACTATTTTGCAGAGCAGCCTAGGAGGAATTGTGGTTATCAATGAGTTACTATTCAATACATGTTCATTCATCTCACATTTCTTAACAGTACTATCATCCACCAATTATTCTAATTTTGTGTTTACTGCAATATTTATTTTATTGTATCAATTTTTCACATCTTCTGTAATTTAAGCCATGGCAGATGAAGTGGGCATGAATTAACTTTTACAAAATAAATAAGGAAAGTTAAAAATGGTAAAATCAAAGTCACCTGTGTGAGCAGAACCGAAGTCATGTTGGATGGCCCATTGAATTAAATAAGAAAGTGTGTCTCAAACTCAGTAGCTCTGCTAAATAAGAAAGTGTTCCAGTTTGTGCACAAGAGAAAAAAAAACAAGATGAGGCTAGAACAATGAGGAATTGTAATAAAGTGCTGAGGTGTCAGAAACTGTGTAACTGCTTTTGCTAGATAGGGAGCTAGTATGAACCTTCGAAATATATGTGTCAATTGGAAAACAGAAAGAATGTGAGCCAAGCCCTCGTACGAGGGGGCGGACAGTTAGGGTATAAAAATGCTGCCTGAATTTTGCTCTGGGTTCCTTCAATGCCTGAGGGAACCTGTTTCTGTAGACACGTGAATAAAACCTTGTTTTCCTTGGATCAACGAATCTTTTGGTGGTTTTTTTATCTGCTTCTACCTCACACCTAGAATAAAAAGCTAGAAATCATCAGTCATCACTTCAAAGAGGCAGTTTAGAGATACTATAATAAAATCCTGCCAATTAAAGGAAATAAAAATATATTGAAGAAGTAATAAGTGCTCTTATGACATTGTACAAGATACAATTGTCATGCTGTGCCCACTCTCCAAATCCTCACATATCAGCCTGAAGCTGACTTTTCACTGTCTTCATTTCTGTCAGATTTAAAATGCTGAGGCCTGGCAGCAAACAAAGCATGGTAATAGGTTCTCTTTCTAATTCAGGGCTGTCAAACTTTATTTCATTGAGGGCAGCATCAGGGTTGTGTTTGACCTCGTGGGGGGCTGTGGGCATGCCCAGGGGATGTGGCCAGCCTGACGGTACTCATCATTGCTCTGTTTTTGGCCACGACAGCTTCCTGCAGCTGTCTGTCAGTGAAAACAGAGCTGGGGAAGGCTGTGCATGGTCTCCCTGAGCTCTGTTTTCACTGACAGACAGCTGCAGGAATCTGTCATGGCCAAACATGGTGCCCACTCCATTTTCACTGGCAAAGGCACTGCAGGCCAGATCTAAGCACCCTGCAGGCCAGATCCAGCCCCCAGGCCTTGAGTTTGACACCCCTGTTCTAACTGTCTATTAGGACTGTTTTAAGAATAGGATTTGATGCCCTGCCTTCTGAACTATTTTTATTCTTCGGTCAACAGATATCACCTTATCTTTCCTCCTAGCCAAAGAAAAATAAATTAATAACACTCCCACTTTCACTACATGTTACACGTGTTTGTCTAGCTCTTGAAAAAGCAGTAACACCCGGTTATCATGCAGGGTGGGAAAGGTACCCTATTTAAACGCACACTCCTTATATTTCTGTTGAAAAGACCTTGCTTGTTATGACTATAGCTCTGCTCCTTGTTGTAAAGATAAGCATATAACCTATGTGTGGTGGTGAGGAAGACAGCAATAACTTGCTTGAACTGGGAATGGTATAAACCCAGTGCCAATGTTTACATTATATGCATGGAAAATATACCTTACAAAGAAGGTAAAACTGATTAGATGGCTGAGGTTTTCTGAAGTTTTAAAAAGTCAAGAATACACTGCTGTCTTTTGGAAACCTTTCCAATGATATAAAATGAGTAGGCTGCTTTTAAGTTTGGGTAAGAAACTGGATACATATCAACATAATAACTGTTGACTTCCAATTCTAGGTCAAACGGTTAAGTATTTTCACAGTTTTGAACTGGCATTTTTCAAAAACGATCCTTAATCCATCTGCAATTTGAAGTAATCTAACAGTCTTTTATGGCAACTTCTTAAAGGAAATAAAGGTTTCTAGGAGTAAGTGCAGGCCCTTCTTAATAATATCTCTAAATTTACTCTGATTACAAGCAGCCATCTATGCTTAGCTTTATATTACCCCAATTTTTAGCTCAAAAAGTACATTACTGTTTTCTACTGACAGAAATTAATGTTGTACCTGCAGGTGTCTTTTAAGAATTTAAGCAGTATCTAGTTAACTGGCTGGTCATGAACAGCTAAGTAGGGTCAGAGCTAATTAATACTTGAATGGAAAATCACAGGGTTGTAGATGATGCTTGGAAGTCAGAAAAACATCCTGGAAAAAGCAATGGTAAATCACTTCCATATTGTGAAGAAAACTACATGGATGCAATTGCAAAACTGTGTATGCAAAACTGTTCAGGTTTTTGAATGTCAACATCTTGAACTATTAAGTAATTTCACACAAGATGGAAAAATACTATATTTTCTTAGTTCATCTTTTTGTTGGTGGGCCTGTAGCAAAAAAGCTTTCAGCATGTTATATAGCTTCCAGGCCCAATAAAATGTTTAATTTCCTCCATTCTGTATTGTGATCCCATGAGTTTATATAATGAAGAGGAATTCTCAGTTTTATTTTAGTCTGTTATATATTTCCTAATAATTTGATCGTTCTGCACTTCTCCGTGGTCCTCTGAATTTCTAGCAAAGGGATGTCAATATCTTGAATTGCTGCATTTAAGATTCTCCAAGTCCCAAAGGATCAACAACAATTTGTGGCTTCAGAGAAGTAGCCACTGATCTATCCATGATCCTCATCTTCAAATCTTCCATTTCTCCCTATACTTCACTTAGGGAAGGAAACAAATGAACATACAGAAATTCCCTATTTGAACACAACAGATCCTGTTTATCTTGTCAGCAAAGTCTCAGTTCCCAGAAGCAATTTATTCTTCTGGAACAGGAATGTCATAATCTGTGTCATGGATCAACCAATCATCTATTTTATTTAATGTTCTAGTGGCTAGAGCAGACAACATTAGGTAAAAGAAAGGAAAACCATGAGGAGCAAGTCTCTACAATGATGAACAGGAGGATTTAGTTTGCTGGAAATAACTCGAGATGGTAGATCATCTGGTCACCAGTTAAATACTCCTGATACTTTTTTCTTGCCTAAATCCGTTTATTGCTTAATCAATATATAGGATGGTATCCCCATTTCATATTGAACTTTCCTGAACCACCTGGTGAATTTTATTTCAGTACTCATCATGCAGTGTAACTAAAGTGGCTTTGGAAGCCTCTTTAGGAGAATTGATCAGTGTACTTGGTACAAATAATTTTATCTTTCAAAGGAGGGGGACAGATTGGAAGTTTAGGAAGTTCATTCAATGAAGAGGCTGCCAGTACTGTTTCCTCCTGCTGGAATTGCCATTCTGTGTGATAGTATGGCCAGTCCTGATGTAATTCTATAAGTTCTGAATCATAAATGAAGAATCCAACAACCATAACCTGCATTTCAACTTGGAGGCATCTGTTTCTGCCCATCTATAGCAAAAAGAAAGCAGTGAAGGATTATCTGTTATCCATACCCACACCAGCTGCCAGACACTTCTCTAGTTATGAGTTAAGGCTTGTTACTGGTAGAAGATGGTCATAAGGTGATCCAACATTGAACTGACGAATTTCCTGATACTCAGAACAATTAATCAATGGAACTGCCTCCCCCCCCCCCCAAAAAAAAAAAAAAAAAAACCCCACACAGACAATGTGTGATCCTAGGTTACAAATCCAATTCTAGCATAATCAGGAAAAGAAGGGTGTTTATTTTAATAAGAGAACAAGTATGGATTTGACAGAAAAGTTTACATGCAACAAATTACTTGAGGGTAAGATCTGTATTCCAAAGCTAGCAGTCAGTAATCTGTAAACAGTCTGAACAAACAAACAGATAGATGAACAGGGAATAGGAGTGGATAAACTATCCACAATTGAGCAAACTACACTTAAAATAAATAAATGGCTCCTCACACAACTAATTAAATGTTCTCTGCCAAGTTTATTTAAGAGTTGCTTCTCAAACTGCTAAAGATTCAAGTGACGTTATGGAAATAACTAGCTTCAGGCTTTCTCATTATCAGTGAAGAGAGTCTTTCCCTTCCTCTTTAATGCATTGTAGGACCATGAGAAACAGAATAATTGAAAACAAAGAAAATTCAAACATTTCCCTGAATTATGTCTCTTATTGTACACAAAAGAGGTAGTCTAAGGAATCTGAGCGAACCAACAAATCATTCAAAATTAGAGTCCTTCTAAACCGACTATACTATCCCTGAAGTAGAAAGGGATGCTGGATGTCTTGCATTCCTGAATTGCTTTGCCTAGAATGTTGCTGGCTACCATTTAGAGACTAAACTCCCAATTGCTATTGTTACTAATCAAAATCACTTTCTCTTAGCCTAATCTTGACCAAAATAGAACACACTGTCCACTGAAGGTAAGGTTGTGGCTGAGGTAAGCTCTTAATATAATTTATATTGAAAATTTAAACAGGAAATAACTAAGAATAACTAATATGAAGTGAAAAAAGAGAAAGGAGACAAATGACAATGAAAAACAAGTAGTACAAAAAGGAAATATAGAAAGAAATGAAAAGAAATAGAGAAAAGTAGTTTCCAATCTCCTTTAAAGCAATTTACAAGTATAAATTCAAAATTACCTCTTACACTATGATTACAAAAACAATTTCTATGATCTATTTTTTAATCAACACAGCAAATCATGTTTTCTTTTTCCATTTCATGCAAAAAAAACCTATAAAGGGCTTTCTATCAGCAAGAAATGAAAGTATTGCCTTTTCTCTGATCAAGGAACTTAATTTTGTTATCTCTCCAATTTCATCATCTTGACCAAGTATTACTCCATATTGGTAATGCCAAATCTTTCCACTTTTATGTGTATAATAAACTTACTGCAGTTGTCATGCATAAAATCAAAGGTCTATGACTTTTCTCCAGCTGTTTATCCATCAATCCAAAATAAAAGTCTCTGCTGAAAAGCCTCCTGTTTCTATTGTTCTAATTTCAGATCCTATATAATTTTTATTCTTTGTCTTACTGTGATTCCCAATACTAACTGAAAAAGTGTTGTGTGTATATATTGTTCACAGCATTGGAAATCACACTCCTCCATTGCCTTCATAAAAAACCCAAACATTCCAATTCATCAAGTAACATAAGAAATGTTGAGAGAGAGATCTACTACTGCAATACTTTTCCTCTTTTAGAACCTCACATCATGCAGATGTGCTGGGAGATGCAATTCAAACATATCTGGCAGGCACAAAACTGAAAAAGGCAAGATTAAAAGCTTTTACCCATTATCAAGGTTTTCATCTAGATGAACCCTTCCTTTCTTACTAATTGCCAGAGTTAATGTTTCATTTGTTTTAATCCTGCCATTTATCAATATTCCTCTGAATACCTGTCTACAAAGAATGGTTTGGATTTTTTTTTTTTTTTGCATTATGATCAACATAGGAAAAGGGGAAGCTGTCATGGTATACTATACTTTTGATTAAACCATGCTGAATATTTTTTAAAAAGCTTGTTTGATGATTCGATGGATAGTAGAAATGTGTTAGTAGGGGTGATTTTTGAGGCAATCACAGAAAATGTGATTTGACTGACTATGATTCTGTAGAATTTAATTAAAAATAAAATAAATATGTAGGATTTCAGGTAAGTATATAGAAGATTGCTTCAGGAAGTAGCAACATCAGTCTGATCTTTTCAGGACCTGGAAGCTAAGCAGAACTAAACATGGTTAGTACTTAGATGGTAGATTCCTAGGGAATCCCAGGGCTGTAGGCTAGACTGAAATATTGAGGAGAGAGAGAGAGAGAGAGAGAGAGAGAGAATCTCATAAGTTTAACCAACCATTTATGTGTACTGTATTAAGCCCCCATAGTATGTAGAAGGAAGGAAGGTACAATAGTACAATCACATCACAAATGTGATGGAATATCCTTTTGCAGCAGAAGCAGCAAGATAGTGTTTTGCCAACTCAGAGCTTTCTCAGAAGGAGGCCCAGATTAAGAGACTGCACAATTCTGAGCTGGATGGGGTATAGGCAGGGGTGGGATTCTACCGGTTTGCACCTGTTCACTAGAACCAGTTGTTAACATTCTAAGCAGTTCCGAGAACCGGTTGTTAGAAGAAATTACTGGCCTCATCCTGTAAGGAAGGCAGGAAGGAAACATTCTGGTGTTGCTTACAGAAACTGCCTCTCCGTTAACCCTTATATACATTCTTGGCAGGACTAGACTTCCTGTCTCTGGAACATTTCTGGAGGTTTTTTCCCCTCCTTTGCTGGTACTTTGCTTGTGTGGAATGACCATTCAAAGTCACAATGGCACTGAAAAAAGTGACTTATGACCATTTTTCACACTTATGACTGTTGCAGCATCCCCACAGTCATGAGAGGCCAGGTGAGGAGATGTGTGCCTCGATATGAGTGATGTTGAGTTGGCCATGCCCAGCCAATAACATGACCACCAAGCCACGCCCACCAACTAAGCCACGACCACAGAACCAGTTCTTTAAAAATTTGAATCCCACTCCTGGGTATAGGGAAGCGTTTCAGAGCTGCTACACCCTAGATTCTCTCATTCTCTCAGGAAACATCTTGTAGATTAAAAAGTTACAGTTTCATTTTGCCAACATTCTGTCCTTTAGGGGCAAGCAAATAAAACATTAAAGCAATTGGATTTCACTGTCTTGTTTTTGGACTTAGCTTCAGCAGAAGTTTCATTTTAACTCTGCATGGTTCCTAACATGCTATTTCAGAGGTCAAGCAGCCCTTTGTAAAAAAAGAGGTTCCCAACATCTGAAATTAAGGAAAAGAGAAAAATGTTCCTTTTAAACATATCAGCAAAAGATAACTAATTGCCTGTTCCAAGCCGACTTTTTCATTTTAAACATCATGACTAGAAGAGGACCCTGCTGGGAAATTTGGTGACTAGTGATAGGCTAGGCCAACATTCTGGTATGTTTGGGAACATAGTCTCAGGAAGGTAGGATTATCCCTTTCACCAATAACGTGGATGAAATGAAGGTGCTTTACTGCATTTTATCAAAAGAAACTTTAGTCATAGGTTTCAGAAATCTTTTTTTGCCCATTAACATCAGAATCATTTTTTTCCATTAACATAGTCCTTATTTTGATGATGCTTTTCTATTTTTGCCCATTACTAAAAAAAGTGTGCAATGAAATAATTATGTTGAGCTGGAATCAAAATCCTAAATGTGTGCAACTGGGTGAATTAATATAAATGATGCATTGCTTTCCAGCTTATGCTGATACACTGTAGACTGTGCTCACACACATCAAGTCTCAAATCTGATTGACAGCAGAGACATCTTCCCTCGAAGGCTTGCCTTATATTTATAAATTCTCCCCTTAGGGGTCGCTAGAATCTAAAAGCCAAACAACTAGACAAAACAATCACTCACAGCCCATCCCTTTTCTGTCTTAACTGTTAATCAAGGTGATCTTATGTAAAGATGAAACCACCTTCTCAAATGTTCAAACATGTTTGCGCATGTTATCCTTAATCCTGACCTGGTTTTCAGGTTTGGATAGATATGCGTGTACACACACTCACTTGTAGTAGCATTTACTTGTCATGTATTTATAAAAGAAAGAGGAAGACAGAAAGTAACAGTATAACTGGATGCAGGTTATAGAGAAACTGTACAATTCAGGTATTTTTTAAATGATGTGAACTCGTTGGGCATTCTGGACACAGCATATGCAAGCATTCAAACACACAAAATCAACTCTTTCACACAGAGATGAAAGTAATATCTTAGGTGGGCAATGTCCAATTAACAAGTCTGAATACACCCTCATGTTGCAAGTTCTAAATGTCAGAAAATGGAATTTAGCTTACTGTAAAGAATAAAAAACCCAAAAGCTTGTGGAAACAAGCATACTGGAGGATAATATGCAGATTGAATATAACAGACAGCTTGCTAACTCCAGTTTGCAGTGATTCCAACCTTCATTCAAAACCCTAACATCCAAGACATATGCCAAACCTGCTGCCAATATACAACTTACAATCCTATTATATTTGCAATGTTTTATACGTCACATCCAGATTATTCAAATCTGGACTGCCTTGAGGTACTTTATTGGTGTTTCTGTCCAATGTGTCATGCTGAGGGATATCTACAGTAGCATGTGCCTTGTTCATTGATTGTTAACTTGGATCACAAAGTCCAAAATTTAAGATATTTGATTGCAGAGATTTTTGATTGCAGATATTTGATTGCAGATATTTGAGTGACTTTGAGCTAATAATTCTTTTAGCCCAAATTATCTCACAGTTTTAGTGATGACGTGAGAGGAGATCCTGTACCTCAAGTTTCAGTGAAAAGGATATAACTGCAATCAATTAGCAATCAATCAGTCACTCAATCAGTAAATGAACAAGCAAGTTGTGAAATATGTCCAGGCAACAGCACCTAACTACAAAGTGAACAAAAGAGTTGTCAGCATTACAACTAGTACTTCAAAAAGAATATTGCTTACAAGCATAGCTCTATGCATCCAGCATTAATGTTCATCATATATGAATTAGACATTCATTACATAGTGAGGAAATAGATTACATATCTTCTGATGCTGGTTTAGGATTAACGTCAATATAGGATTAAAAATGAATCTTTTGAAATTTCTTGAAGATCTTTGGAATTCATGTTAACATAAGAATGCCACATATGATTAGCCAGGCCTGAGGGAAAATATGTATCAAACAGAAATAAAAATGACGGACTTGAATTCCATATCGTTCATGTTCATGTCAGCCAGCCTTTTGCTTACAGAATAACAGAATGAGAATAACAACAAACGTTTGGAGATTATATATTCTCATAGAATATTTCTTGCTAATTCTGGATCTGGAGATTTCCCTTGTTAGCTGACTTTCTTTCCTGGGTAGGAGGAAGAGCAGCCTCAGTTTCCAAATAAATTGCCTTTTCTTGTACATTTCCTCACAACCACCAAGGTTGAGAAAGATTGAAAGCATAGTTCTCTTGGAATACCTGATACCTCTTTCTTGTAATAGAGAAGGGACATTGCCAAAGGCATGTTTTCTTCACAGTCTAGCAATAAATATACCATAAGATGATGTTGTTTGTGAAAATACAATTTTAATTTTTTTTATCTGTGAAGTCAAGGCCAAACTAACATGACTGGAACAGTCAGATTTAGTGTTCATGATGCTGTATAAAGTCATGGATAGGGTCTTATTTTTAAAAAAATAAAAATGAGGAATCCTGATTCTGTTTGCCATCTCTGCAGTAGCTGGAAACATTATTTTCTCTCAGTTCCAGCTTAAATGCCAACACTCCAGTGCCAATGTTTTTTGTAAGGGAAAAAAAAGCACAACTGATGTAGTGTGCTGACAGATGTCTGGGGGAAGGGTATTTACCTCCTACCACATGCATTTTGTTTCAACTTCCTTTGCCAAGTGCATATGCACACAAGTATGCAAGTGCACACAGACACACACACACACACACACACACAGAGACACACACACAGATGCAGCTATATTTCATAATTCATTGAAGTTTGGGACCAGGAAGATCCAAATTCAAATACCCATTCAGCCTTAGACTTTGATTTGGAGATTAGCAGGGTTACCTTCAGTCTATCTACCTCACAATGTTATTGTCACTGTATTGTTAAAATGAAGGGAGATCACCACATATATATGAGCTCAAAAAAAGAGAGGATTATAAATGCCTTTCAAAAAGTAAAAACAATTAAAATAGGCAATATTTTAATAAAAACTGGTGGATATGATTTCCACCATTGCCTTTTACTATTACTTTTTAAAAGTTTCACCAGAGCTGTATAATTGTAGATTATAATAGTACGTCAAAAGCAATACAATTTTTGTATGTTGTTTCTTTGTTATTTACCATACCTGAGTGACACTACTTATAAAAATGCAGAGCTGAACAGCCACTGATTTTCAACCCAGCTGGCTTCAGACAAT
Source organism: Laticauda colubrina (assembly GCA_015471245.1). Lineage (NCBI taxonomy): Eukaryota > Metazoa > Chordata > Lepidosauria > Squamata > Elapidae > Laticauda > Laticauda colubrina. The sequence continues at coordinate 44,137,607 of BLBF01000022.1, forward strand.
TAAGTATGAGAACATAAGAAGGGCAAGATATGTGCTATCTTTGGAACAACAATAAAATATAAATGGAACAAAACGTAAGAATCTAGTTTTGCAGAGCCATCGTTCTCAATGTTTGACAGAATGAGAGTGTCAGAACATCACATGAACACCTCCACTTTCTTTTTCTTCCAGTTTAATTCATTAAACAGTATTACCAATTTCCTCAAAAATGCCAACTGGCTATATTCACACAACATGCTATAATTAGGTTGTACATACCCAGACTATTCGATTAGTTTCAATGTATTTTGCAAAACCCCAAAATGGGCTAATTCAGTAATTAGGTTAAGAATTGTGTGGATTTAATTAATAATCAATATGCCTAAATTTACAGTATTCAAGTCTACTCTTTAAAATGTCAAAATCAATGTTACATTTTTAGGGTTATTTGAGGACCATTTCACCCTACTTACATTTGCATGTCCCATCAGATCCACCAAGAGAGGCATGCTGTGGGTACGATGTCTCAGGGAACTAAACTTGGCAGCCCCAAAGAGGTAGCCCTTCTCTGCCATGGCACCCACTTTATAGAATATTCTCTCCTGAAGTGAAGCCAGCTCTGTCCCTCCTTATTTTCTAGAAGTCCCTCAAGATCTGATTTTGTCATCAATTTTTTTTTGCCAGCAGCTGACACTGGGGAGATCTGCCATTCAAATTCCTTATTACTTATTAAATCTTTGAGGACAGCACCAGTGCCTGGTCTCATTTCGGTGGAACATTGCTCTCAGCAATAAGGGCAAACCAAAGCAAGCATGCTTGCATATTTTTGTACTGTTTTCAGATTGGAGGCAAATACACCAACATAACCATGAGAAGTCCACAATCAATCAAATAAATGAAATAAATATCATAGCATTCTGCACTAGAAAAACATGTAAACTAACATGATTTAGAAAAGGTTACAACTGGATAGATTTTCAGAAAAATAAGCTGTTTAATTTGTCACAGCAAAAATGCCAAACAGATTTGTAAGATTTGTTGGAGCAATTCTGAAGCAAAAAATCACTGGCTGCCAGCTATATATAGTGCCTTTCAATTGCTTTTTGTTAACAGAAAAGGCTGGTCTTCAATATTAAGCGCAGAAATAGGTGAAATGTTTACTACTTCATCCCCCTTCTATAATACTGAATTTCCAGATGTTCCTCTCCCGTGCTGGTTGTGGCCCTCTGACATTGAAAGATACCAGCATTTGTTAGTAGAATTGCATCAACCTTTAGAAAATTGTGAACACTGAAATGTTTGTGCAGGAAACAGCACTTTCATATAAGTGCCCATCTTTGCCTCTTGATACAATGAAAGATGTGTAAGACTGGGTTTTTGAGAGTGGAAACAACTTTGCATCCCCCACCAGCATTGTTACAATAGGAAAAGATGGTGATGAGGGCAGATTGTTTCAGTCATGGCAAGAGAAGTCACATATTTTGAGCTAATCAGCAGAGAAAAAGATACCACACTCAGCAAACATGACAGCCTACCAACACTTTCCTGTTCCCTGAAATATACATACACGCGCACACTTACCGTTAGCTCTTCTCCCCCTTAACAGACTTATTGCTATAGCAACAGGAATCTTAGGTCACGAGTCTTTTTTAAAAATGTCACCCCCGATTGTAGAAGTGGCAATGGAATCTAATTTTCATCAGAGACATTATGGTTGTTTTTGCATAATTGTATATTAATACTCAACATGACAATATTTGGTTAAAATTCATGAGCTCTGTTCTAAAATAAGAAATGATGGCCAAGGGCTTATTCTTTTCCTTAAAAAAAAATATTGTAAGACTTGAATTCATATTTCAGTAGGCTTCATGTATTAATCTAACTATTAATAAGAAAGGAAAATAAAAATGAATTTGTTAAATTCACAGAACAAAGGGCAAGTTAAATGTAAATGCTTTGCTCGAGTAATGTAGAAATGTCATATCACAAGATGATGCATAGCCTATATAAAATCTAATTTTGCACAGATTATGGAAAACCTGGACCCACTTCTGCAAATGTCAACTAATTTATCCAAAGCATTCAACCTCCCATCTCATTTTGGCACCCTCAAGAAGTTCCCAGGACTCAACAATTATTTTTGGTCAGAAAATGTATTTTTTGCTTTTCTTTTGGCTTTTTAAAATACAATAAATGAAATAACCATTAACCCTCAAATTAAATATAATTAAATATAATTCATTTTTTGTATTTTAAATATCTTCACTCCTTTGTCTTTATATGCATAATGTTTATTAAGAATTTTGATTTTAATAATAAAATCTAACACAAGCTACACTTAAATAAAAGCAATAAAAAAGAGTAAAACATGTAATAGAACAGAGTAAGACAATAATAAGAGAAAATATGTAAAAAACTGACTTGTAGCCTTCATCACAAATATACATTTTTTGGTAACTCTTCATCCTCTCTAAAGTTACAGTTATCTTGTCATCTCACATCCCATCTCTTATCTATAATCAAATCCATAAAACATCATCTTTTTCCATCCTGGTGTCAGCAGAAAGGATAGCCAGAAGTAATAAAAATCTCATTTTAACCTTCATCAGATCAACCAACTTTATATTCTGTCCTTTTACTTCTAGCAGTCTTAATCTTTAGTTCACTCAAATATTGTTGTAGGATTTGATTTCTTACTTCTTCTTTGTCCCATTGCACAGAGTTCTTCAAAGTTTTAACGAGCTTCTTTTGTAAATCCAAAAGGAAAAAAAAATATCCAGGTCACTTTCTTAGTTTGCCATTTGTGTTTTTCTTTTAAACTTTAAGATCTTTGCCAGTTTCTTTTATAGATCCAGTGAAACATCTTTTTTCTAAATTCAGTGTCTTGGTCTCTCAGCTATAATTCTACTTTCAATAACATCTCAGATAAAATTTGTTCTACATTTGGTATTTCTTCAATAACCTCTTTTGGACATAATCCATCCATAGAAGCATACATAATTCCTGACATTGTTGATATCATGACTATTATTTTCTGATCCCATTCTTCAAAACTTTCTTTCAATCTTTTTATTGTCATAACACTTTGCATCATCTTTCTGCCTTTTCTCTTCCTCTTTTGATCTTAGCTGTTTCTTGCTCTGTTGTATCACCTATCATCTGCATTTACATTTAAAATCTTTTTCTTATCCAGATTTTGCCCCAAATCTTGAATTTTTCTTATCATACCCTCTTTATCATTCTGTCAAACATTCATATTTCATATTTTCTGCTTAAGTAGCTCCACAAACTTCTACAATACTCAACAATATAATTTTGTTCATTCTATTTACAGTATATATAATTTTCCTTATGTCTATTTTCCATTCACTCTCTTGAAGATTATTTTATATTTTAATACTTCTGTGTTCATATTTCTTTCATTTCTTTCCTTTTCTTTCATCTTTATTTTCTTAACATCCCTTCACCTGATAATTTGCCTCTCATGTTGTGTGTCTCCTCTCCTTTGCATTCTTTTCTAATTAGCCATGATTCTGACTGAATCCTTTTCCACTGGAGTTTAGAAATAGAATATTTCAATACTGAAGAGAAAATATTGAAGAAGAGAAATTACAAGCAAGAGGGATCTTAAAAAAATATGATGGCAACTGTCTGAAATAATAATAGTAGCAAAAGGAGCAGCAATGGAAATGCTGCTGCCATTGGTGATGCCTGAGTAAAGCATTTTGTTTGCTGGTGAATCCTCAATTTAACAGTAAAGTATAACTGAGTAAAAGGGCAGATTTGTTCTTGGAATTTCTCTCTTGATGGTAGATTTTAAACTTTCTGTCCAGCAGAAACCTTTCAAAAATGGATGGGTGAATTCCTGCATTTCTCTTTAACCTTATACTTTATTTTCCAGCAAGAAGTATTTGGATTGTTTTGCCTAAACTTTGCCATAGGCCATCATTCCCAACTCCAGAGTTCCCACAAGGGAATAGATGACAAGCAGGAAGATATATGGCACAGCTGGGAAATTGAGAATGCTCCAAAGTAATGCTTCCATGCAAATGGAGGTATTAAATCACATTGTGATAAATTATTGGGGCATATTATTATGGGTTTGAGTGATTTGCCTCTTCCATTGAGGAAAGGCATTTAAGCCTTCCTGCTTTTTTTTTTTTTATTTATTTATTTATTTATTTATTTATTTATTTATTTATTTATTTATTTATTCATTTATTCATTCATTCATTCATTCATTTATTCATTTATTTATTTTGTCAAGCAATTATAAGATAATAGGTATAAGTATAAATATAGTTATGAATACAGAAAATGGATACATATAAGAAAAATAAAAAGAAACAATAGGATAGGAATGGTAGGCATGTTGGTGCACTTATGCACGCCCACCCCCTACAGACCTGTTAGGAAAGAGGTGAGGTCAACAGTAGATAGTCTAAGGTTAAGTATAGTGTTTATACACTATACTTAGATCAGACTGAAGGTGGGGTAGTTCTAGATTTTCTAGGTGTAGAATTTCAAGTCTGGTGGCATAAGGTATTCTGCAATGAATAGAGGAGTAGAGAACTCTTCTTGTGAAATATTTCTGGACTTTCTCAACTGTATTAATATCAGGTACGTAATGCGGGTTCCAGACTGATGAGCTGTATTCAAATATTGGTCTAGCAAATGTTTTGTGTGCTCTAGTTAGTAGTGTGATATTACCAGAGAAAAAGCTATGTGGGATTAGGTTAACAACTCTTAATGCCTTTTTGGCTATATAGTTACAGTGGGCTCTAGCACTTAGATCATTACAGATGAGTACTCCAAGGTCTTTGATAGAGTTTGGATCATCAGCAAGGTCTTGACTATTCAGCTTGTATTTTATTTTCTGATTTTTTTTGCCAATATGTAGGACAGAGCAGTTATTTGTTGAGATTTGAAGCTGCCATTTGTTTGACCATTCTGATACATAGTCAAGGTCTTTTTGAAGGGTAGCAGTATTGTCTGTGGTGTTGAATAGCTTTACATCATCAGTGAAGAGAACACAGTTACTCTTAATATGATCAAAGAGGTCATTTATGTATCTATATCTATCTATCTATCTATCTATCTATCTATCTATCTATCTATCTATCTATCTATCTATATCTGTATATTATTCAGCTTTGTTCGGGTATTTTCCCACATCATCATAGTTGTGCTTTTAAAGTTGTAGCAACGTTTCAGCAGAATCTCATCTGCCATCATCAGGCTTCTGTATTGTGTTCATTTGTGAATACATATACATATACATATATAGATTTTTGGTTATTTGGGTTTCTTCCGCATAAAATTGGAAGTATTTTGGTGACGTTTCAACGAAATCTCATTCGTCATCTTCAGGCTTATGTCTTCGGCTTTGTGCTTCTCAGAGTCATGTGAGCTTGCAGCTGTTTTTTCCTTTTAACTGCTAGTGGGGGTGTGACTTGATTGGGTGGGGGCTTGACTGGGTTCTGATTGTATGGGGGTGTGTTCTCATTGGTTGGAGGTTTGGCTGTATTCTGATTGGTTGGGAGGTTGGCTGTGTTCTGATTGGCTGGGGGTGTGTTCTGTTCAGGTGGGGGCTTGGTTGTGCTCAGGTTAGTCTTAGTTGCTGGGGGATTTGAGCTGGTGAGCTGTGATCCTGTTGTTTGGCTTTGCGTTCGTGGTCATGCCACATCTTCATGATGGGCGTCAGTTCACTTCATGTATGAGTTGGAGGGGTTTGAAGTGGGTAGTGATGCAACTGCGGTATGGCCTCTAGTTCATGGTCGTGTACATACATGAAGCGAACTGACACCCACCATGAACATGTGGCACGACCATGAATGCGAAGCCAAACAACAGGGTGTGCTGTGCCCTCGTACTATTGCAATATTCTCCAAAGATATATAGGGAACAATGCAGGGATCGATAGCTGATGTTGAAGTATTATATCTATTTTAAATCAATAGTTTTGGGGGAATCTCTGGCTACTAGCCCAAATGGAAGGAGAATGGAGCAAAATCAAAGACGAGTCTTCTGCATCAATTCAAATTCATGGTCACTGGGCTCAACACATGTGCAAAGCATTTCACAATTAGCATTCTAATGGAATATGTGGATGATGTTGGGGATGAAGGGAAGAGATTCTGCCTAGGAAACAGTCAGACAAGAGAAGGCAGAGCACTGTGAGACTTGCAAAGTTCTGTTAATGTAGCCTTACAATAAAGCAGAATTAATCCTTCTAGTGGTGTTTCCGTTCTGGTTTATCTGAGAGCTGACTCTTTCACACTACATCCGTAGCATCCAGATCTGTCTTCCATGCTGAAGAAGATGCTTGATTTCTTCTTCTATATTTTGAGGAATGGCTGAAGAGTAATAATTTATGGTTTCATTCTGGACATAGCAGAGCAGAGGAAGGATTCTGGAAGTCATCAGGAAGAGAAGCATGTTGACAAGAGATGATTTAATATCTGAGAAGGCTGCCAAATCAATATACCTCTTCCATTGTTACTCCATGGGGATTTATATTAAGAGGAATGATGCGTCTGAATTTACTGATTACATACAGCCTTCATGGCTAATGTCCACAACTAAAGTTATCTTTCCATGAATTTGTTTAACTCACTCTTTTAAAATTAAAAATCATATTGTAAGATTGTTAATCTCAGGGTACATTGCTTTCATGATGGTAATTTTGGCCATTTTACAATATCCCAGTTATTTTAGGATTTTAAAGTTCAACATGAGTTGATGTTTTGGTTTATAAAGTTCATATTTCTGAATAAAATGCAGACTCTGGGATTTGCATTTAACTATCTTGCTGGATGATTCTCAAATATGTAATAAGGTTAGGGGTGGGATTCAGTTTTTTTAACAACTGGTTCTTGGGTGTGGCTTAGTTGGTGGGTGTGGCTTGGTGGTCATGTGACTGGGTGGGCATGGCCAACTTGACATCACTCATGTCAACGGGCGCATCTCCTCACCTGGCCTCTCATGACAGTAGGGATGCTGCAACGGTCCTAAGTGTGAAAAATGGTCATAAGTCACTTTTTTCAGTGTCATTGTAGCTTTGAATGGTCACTAAATGAACTGTTGTAAGTCAAGGATTACCTGTACAAAAATACAAAAAGCTTCTTTGTTTGCAAAAAGCTGCCCTAAATATCAATTATTAGATTAAAAATACCTGCAAGCTGGAGTTACAAATCAGGCAGGGTACCAGAGTACCTTGAGGAATGAAAATAGTTAAAATGCAGTGATAACTATCAAGCAGCCAACTCTTGCTCATAAAGTGAAACCCTTTAGCAGAGAGGTCATTTAAGCTCTTCAGAAAAAGCACACCCAGGAAAAGCAATCCTTAGATCCATTTGCACCACTTAAAAATACCATCTGGTCTCACTCACCTCACAATATATCCTAAGGAAATCATCCAGATTTCAGGAAAGGTCACATGCCCACCAGAAAGGCAATAAAAAAAATCAGGGCCAAGCTTGCATCCTGCCTCTTGGAAGTATACCCCAAAAGGACAGTGCCAGATAGTACTAAAGCAGTGAAGGGAGACCCCCTCCCCAGATAGAAAAAGAAACCATGAGGCAAGAAAAATTCAAACACAATATAAATAATTAAATCACAACAGTAGCTGTTGCTTGTTGAAGCTGAATAAGGAAAATTATCCCATCAATAAACATAGAATTAAATCACCAAGCACAGAATTAACTTTCACCCAAACCCAGTTTTAGACCAAAACTCAGAGTATGTAAACTAACGTTTGAATGTCAATCTTTCTAGCTAGCCAAGAAGCCTTGCTGAATGTCACTCATCTTGGTTTCCTGTCACTAAAAGCTTTGCTTCATTATTCAATTATTTCTTCAAAGTGCTGATTGTTCAGGGAAGTATTTGCTCCCAACAGCAGTGTAAAAATCTTAAAACAACTGTTCCCCTTTAAGAAAGCTAAGCCCCAAAAGTTCCAGAGACAGGAAGTCTAGGCTGTCTGCCAAGAATGTAACAAGGGTGGAAAAAAAATGAAAGGAGATTGCTTCTAAAGTTCTCTGAACTGTTTAGAAAGTTAAAAAGGAATTCTATAGAACCGGATAGAACCGGTAGAATCCCACCCCTGAATAAGGTCCTAAAGTAATTATTAAAGGTCTTATAGAAACTTAACATTTGTCATGGATGTTTGGGTTCTTTAGGGTTAGTCATAGCCATCACACATGTTTTAATGCATAAGGCAAACCCTTTACATGCTGAGATGAGCATTAGAAATGAAAAAAAAAAAAACCTCTGAAGACAGCGCACTATAAAATCAGTTTTGTGGTGTGAAAAATTACAAAATTGCATCATTTGGAATGCAAGAGACTACAGACTTGTGTTGTTGCCTATCCACTTGAAATAGGTGAGCTGTAAGGAAAAGGAACAAAAGGCCCCTGCACCAAACATGACATCAGGTCCGATTTACATTTTCAGGTTACAAGTACCTTTTGGCATTCATCTTGGGAAGGAATGTATTAAAAAATCAGCCATATTATAAAGCCCATTTCCAGAAATGCAATGTTTGCATTTGCATGGATATGTGTGTATGAAGGGGACTGTATCTCTCTATTAGCCCTACAACAACAATTTATCCAGCTCAGCATATAAAAGAAATATGATGTGAACGTGCTTCACTAAATGTTTTTAAACAAAAATAACTATAATATAATAGTTACAATTTTGGACCGGAATTAGAAGGCTAAAATTCAAAAATCCCAATAGATTTAACTGGATAGCTTTGGCTAATTTACCGACTTTCTCGACAATGAAAATTCTTGTGTAGATTAAAAAAGGTGAGGCGACATGATTGCAAATGCAATGTATATATTTCAAGCAAGAGAATGCAAGAAGATTGGCTCTATATAAGTTTCCCAGAGTCACTCAGTGGTAAAATGGGCAGCAAATGAATGAATGAATGAATGAATGAATGAATGAATGAATGAATGAATGAAGCAAGCAGGCAAGCAAGCTAGCAAGCTAGCAAGCTAGCAAGCAAGCAAGCAAGCAAGCAAGCAGCAGAGGTGGTGGGTGCAGAATCTGTTCTGAGCCTCATCTACTGCTTCCATTTTCCAAATACAGGCTGAAGTAGCTCCTGAGGGCTAAGAGATCATGCAGTTTATGAGCCCATGTGAATCATTTTTATATTTATAGTTATGCACTCTTACATTTGAGCTCCGTCTGCAATTTGTTCAGTTCTTATTGTATGAATATTTATGGCTATTTTTATAATTCTGATAATCAAAACATATGAACTATAACTTTCCACCTCATGGAGAGACAATTTTTGCCAAATAACTGTTAATCCCTTTCATTGCATCTGAAATGTTCTGGATTACAACCTTCAAATCAGATCAACGAAGCGTCACCATACAGTTAAAAATAGCCAAACAGCTGCATGGCCAGAAAGTTTAACAAAGAAATCCAATATAACTTCAGACTAATATCTCCTAATATTTTTGAGAAACCACTAAGAACACATGCTCATTCAGGAAATATATTAATTTCAAATGGGAAATCCATCAATAATCTAAATTGGCCTTTTTAAACCGATGGTACTTAAATGTATACTAATCTGCATCTTCCAGATATTTTGTCTCAAATTTTCAGTTTCTTGCCACACCACTCGAAGTCTAAAATTGTATGCGGGGCATCAGATTGCTACAATGATTTAAAACAAAATTCCACTATCTTAAGAAGTGGGGCTTCCATAGTTCACATTTTCTATATAAATACCTCAGAATTATTTTCAATTCTTTAGTAAGCACTGTGGGTATTCAACATTCTGAAAACATACCTTGCTTTCTTCTTTTTCTTTCTTTAGCAGTCTCCTTTCCATATTAGAATCTCCTCTACAACGATTATGCCAGTTTTGTATTGTGCCCACTAATAAAAGCACTTTGTCTTCTTATGATGGCTTGGCAACACAGTTCAATCACAAGTCAATCACCACTTGGATTTCTGATCTCAGATTCCACAAGGTGAGACATCCTAACTCTGTACCATTCTGAAAAACTTAGCATTATCTTTCAAATGTTAGTATATGTTTGGCTTTCATCTGTACAAAACATACATATTTAAATTACACATTTTGTTCTAGAGCTTAAGCAATATGCATTTTGTCCCTGATTCCATTATCCCCATAACAAGTTTGGGTCCCAATGGTACCCAAGCAAATTTCTGCATCGGGAAATGCATTTGAACCTGGGTCTTTCCAGTGCCAATCCAACAGCTACGGAAATAGGAATCTTTAGTCCATGGCAGCATCTCAATGTGAAGATACAAACTGCAATAAAACTCCTCAGTCAATCCTAAATCCCTGTCAATGCTTGGTTACCATACATTCTGAAAACAAATCAATGCTTCTAATATCAGTGTATGGGTGCTGTTTCCTTAAGATGTGATTCAGCCTTTTCCATTTGCCATGAAAAGGACTGAAATGAGGCAACAAAGGCAGAACAGTTGAAAGCTTGTAAAGAGCTGATAATAAGCTGACACAAATCTGTGTTCTTTAATTCCATACAGTTTTTTGCTTCTTTTCAAGTATCACAGCAAATTCTAATCACTGACATTGACACATCAGCCACTTCAATGTGATTACAGTTTATAACTTGCAGGCCATTTTAAAGTAGAGATGTGTATATATGCTCCTACATATCAAGGTAGAATCCAAGGGCTATACATGTATTATACCACATAACCTAAGTCTTTTATTAGTACTTAGGTGGTGTAATTATTAATTTAGTGTCACAAATATAAAGGACTTGCACTTTGGTTTGGCTAGCCCAGACAGCTTCAATTGCAAAATTCAATTGCACATGTCCTTTTATTCAGGGGTGGAATTCTACCAGTTCACATCTATTTGCTAGAACCGGTTATTAACATTCTAAGCAGTTCGGAGAACCAGTTGTTAGAAGAAATTACTGGCCTAATTCTGTAAGGAAGGCAGGAAGGAAACATTCTGGTGCTGCTTACAGAAACTGCCTCTCTGTTAACCCTTATTACATTCTTGGCAGGACGAGACTTCCTGTCTCTGGAATGTCTCTGGAGTTTTTTTCCCTCCTTTGCTGGTACTTTGCTAGTATGGAGTGACTATTCAAAGTTACTATGGCACTGAAAAAAGTGATTTATGACCATTTTTTGCACTTATGACTGTTGCAGCAGCCCCACAGTCATGAGAGGCCAGGCAAAGAGATGGTGCCTCAATGTGAATGATATTGAGTTGGCCATGCCTAGCCAATAACATGACCACAAAGCCACATCCACCCAGTCATATGCCCACCAAGCCATGCCCACCAACTAAGCCATGCCCACAGAACCGGTTGTTACAAAAATTGAATCCTACCCCTGCTTTTACTACATTCTATTCTGTCATAACCTGAGTTGGATAAAGTTCAAAAAGAGAATAAAAATGATTGGTGTCACAGAGGAAAATGAAGCACAAGCAGCCTTTTTCCTTAAGATTTCTCTTTTCATTGTTTTCTTTTATTTTGTCCTGCTCTGTCCTTTCTTTTTGTGGGATTTCCAAACTTTTCTAAAGAAAAGTGTTTGCTCTGCTTGTCATCTGGAAATCATCTGGAAATATTGTCATCTGGATATCATCTGGAAATATTGACTCCCATTATTTTAATATTATATTATTCCATTGGGTTATTTAAATCACTATATTGCTATTTGAGTCAGTACAGCTGCCTGATCCGTCTTGTAGTGCTGCACAATTCTGATAAACCATTGGTATGGTGCTATTGTAACAGTTCTATACAGAAGCAAGAGCACAATTGTAAACATATGAGGCTGACTGGAGCCCAGATGGGGGGATGCTTACCTGTCTGTAACAGTCAATACCAGTGGCTTTGATCCATTTGCCAAGCATCACTTGACATAACGTATTCCAGAGCAGAACAGATTTTATGCACTTTGTCACTGTTGCATGCTACTGGCTTAAGGGGGAAAACACTGTTTCAATAATTCCACAGCCAGGGATAATCGAGGCCTGTCTGATTCATAGATTGGAGGTGAGATCATGGGAATATCATAGAATATGGTAGGGAGGGAATGTTTCTAGGTTATGTTTCAGTGGTGGGATTCAAAAATGTTTACTACTGGTTCTGTGGGTGTGGCTTAGGGTCACATGACTGGGTGGGCATGACTTGGTGGCCATGTAACTGGGGTAGTCATATGACTGTGTGGGTGTGGCTTGGCGGTCATGTGACTGGGTGGGTGTGGCCAATTCAATGTCACTCACATCAAGGAGTGTCTCGCCTGGCCCCTCCCCTCCCAGCCATTTCTTGTCACACTCAGCCTCAACACATCTATAGTTCTGTAAAAATGTTGTTCACCTTTTGTTGACTTTATTATCTATGTACTATAGATGTACTTTCAGGGACCACTGAAAGGAGGAATTGGCTCACATGCTTTCCCCAAGAGGGTGATAGGCAACAGGCTTTTAGGAAGCTGCCAGAAAGAGGGGGGCAATGTATTTTCCAAAGCACCAGAAGGCAAACAATATATTTTCCAAAGCAGGATGGAAACTGATCAGAGAGAGAACCAACCTAAAAGTAAGGAGAAACTTCCTGACAGTGAGAACAATTAACCAGTGGAATTGCTTGCCACCAGAAGTTCTGGGTGCTCCAACACTAGACGTTTTTAACAAAAGACTGGACAGCCATTTCTCTTAAATGGTATAGAGTTCCCTTCAAGGTCCCTTCCCTTCAGAATAAGTATTGTTCTGTTATTCTGTCACTTTGCCCAGGACCTCTAGTCAGAATTTGGCACCCTCAGTTTTCCTGCCTGAGCAGGAGATTGGACTAGAAGACCTCCATAGTCCCTTTCAACTCTGTTAAACGCACCTGTATTTATGCTCTGGACTATTGACATGTAAACCCTGAAAAATACCTGGGCAAAAGAAAGGCAATAAAATCACTCTAGGTGTAGGGACAGTGTAAAATATTAATATATGATAAATAATGGAACAATTAAAAATAACAGCACTGAGTGTTCTCTCTCCTCCTCTTCCTTTTTTTTCTTTCTCTCTCTTTTTCTTTCTCCCCCTTTCTCTTTCTCTTTCTTTCTCTCCCTTCCTCTTTCTTTGTTGCTCTTTCCTTCTTGCCCTTCCTCCCTCCCTTTCTTCCTTCCTTTCCTTCCTTGACTCACAAACACACACAACACCTTTTCTGGGAAGAACTTATTGGGCAAACTCCAGAGCAGCGAGCAGTGGGACAATGAAGAAAGAAGCAGCCCCAGAACATCCATCCACCGTGCACATGGGCAGGGGTGGTGCAGGCAGGTGGGGGTGCCTCAAAAGGCAGGGAGAACTTTATCTGCTTTGCTGGGGCTGTGGCTGTGGCTGCGGCTGAGGGGGCAGCAGAGGCAGCCGCAGGAGCGGCCCAAAAGGCAGGGAGAAAGTGAATGGGAAGCCTTTCCATTCGCTTTCTCTGCTATGCTGGGGCTGGGGCTGGGGCTGAGGGGTTGGTGGTGGTGGGTGCCTTGAAAGATAGGGAGAGTTTTCTCTGCTGTGCTGGGGCTGGGGTGAGGGGTTGGTGGAGGCAGCAGCGGGGATGTCCTAAAAGGTAGGGAGAAAGTGAATGGAAAGCCTTTCCGTTCGCTTTCTGTGCTGTGCTGGGGCTGGGGCTGAGGGGGTGGCAGTGGTGGGTGGGGGTGCCCCAAAAGGCAAGGAGAACTTTCTCTGCTGCATGGGGGCTGGGGCTGAGACGGGCAGTAGGGGCAGGTGGGGATGCCTCAAAAGTGAGGCCAGGAACTCTTGGGGCTGCTTCCCAAAGCCACGCTGTGGCCACTGCTGTCCCCCCTGCTCTCTGGACTGGCCTGAAAAAGATGTCCCACCTTGGCCTCCTTCTGTCCAGAAAGTCCCGGGCAGTGGGGGGAGGCCCAGAAAGGCCCTGTGCAGTGGCAGGAGGTGTGGAAAGGGGCCAGGCAGTGGGGGAAGCCCGGAAAGGGTCTGGGGTGGGCAAGGGCCTAGCGTGATGCAGGTTTACCTGTGAGCAGGGCCAGCAGATCTGGGTTGCTCAGTTGGGGTGTAGGCACCATGTGGAGAAGTCAGGTTAGGCAAGCCACGAAGGGCACAGCATGCCACATAGGGAGGAATGACTGGGTGAGGCAAGCAGCGGGCGGGTGAGCTGTGCAAGCGAGCATCAGGTGGGTGGGGCAACTGAGTGACTGGGGACCGGGGAATCAGTTCGGGGGCATGACCAGCCAGAAGTTGCTACCAGTTCTGCGACCCACGCCAAATTCTTGCTACCAGGTCACCAGAACTGGTGCAAACAGGCTGAATACCACCTCTGGTATGTTTGTATTGTTGTCAGTTGCAAATGAGGAGAGACCATATAAAGAAAGCAAAATCTAACACATTTGCTACTCAGTTTATTTCTGTTAGAGTTAAAATTGAGAAATTTAACAAGTGCAACATTAAACAATGTGATAGAATGCTATGGGCCTGATAGAAAAGAGTGAAGATTCTGAATTTGGCTTTAATAAACAAGATATTCTCAAAATAATTACAGATTTGAAAAAAAGTGGTTTTTGTCCAATAGCATCTGGGAGATTTTAAAAAATTAGTTTTCCAGTCGAAAAAAAGTAGGCTTAGTCTAACAATTCTCATGGAAGAAAAAAGAAAAACAAGTAATAGTAAAGCTGTAGGTTCTTGCAAAAGCAATCTGAATATGCTCTCTCTAAATAAATAGGGAGTAATTACCATAGTAATTTGGGTTACTATGTAGCCCACAAATCAGTTATCCTTAACAATTCAGTTCTTTAAATTTACGATGTAATTCTTCAGTTAAAAAAAATGTTAAAATAGGTATATTTGGGTGAATATACAAAGAAAATTATTAGTGTAAATAATGTTCAGAAATACACGACATTTAGAAATGCTTGCATATATTGTAAATAAAACCTGTGCAACCATATGGATATTTTTCATTTAAATATGTAAAAAGTTTTAACCATTCAGAAAACATTTAAGATTGGAAAAAATGAAAAATTAAGAAATTAAATGGATTGATTCTTCCATTGCCGTTTCCATCTTTTAACCCACGACAACTCATAACAGAGATCTATGTTACTCTTCAAAGAGATGGTTAGTCAAAGTAAAATAGGAGAAAGATAAATGCATTGTAAGAAATTAAAGCCTTCTATTCAGGGGTAGGATTCAAAATTTTTAATAACCAGTTCTGAGGGCATGGCTTAGGTGGTGGGTGTGACTTGGTGGTCATGTGACTGGGTGGACGTGGCTTGGTGATCATGTTATTGGCTGGGTGTGGCCAACTCAATATCAGTCACATTCAGGCATGCATTTCCTCACCTGGCCTCTCATGATTGTGGGGATGCTGCAACAGTTGTAAGTGTGAAAAATGGTCATAAGTCACTTTTTTCAGTGCCATTGTAACTTTGAATGGTCATTCCACACAAGCAAAGTACCAGGAAAGGAGGGGAAAAAAACTCCAGAGACTTTCCTGAGACAGGAAGTATAGTCCTGCCAAGAATGTAATAAGGGTTAACGGAGAGGCAGTTTCTGTAAGCAACACCAGAATGTTTCCTTCCTGCCTTCCTTACAGGATTAGGCCAGTAATTTCTTCTAACAATCGGTTATCTGAACTGCTTAGAATGTTAATAACTGGTTCTAGCGAATAGGTGCAAACTGGTAGAATCCCACCCCTGCTTCTATTCCTTAATCATCAGCAAGTGCATTATTTTTTCATTTTTCTGGAGTAAAGATTTGACTATTCTCTGATTAAGAAAAGAGTGAAATGCACCTCTTTTTGATTTAGATGGATTTAATTCTGAAAGTACTGCTCCTTATCAATTCAGCAGGCCTCAAGAAATTTATCAGCAAACTCCATGCTGCATTTTCGACATCAGCAATCATCTACGCCACGGGTGTCAAACTTACGGTGTCGCATTGCCATCACATGACATTTCATGACATTTTTCCCATTCACAGAGCTGGGGTGGGTGTGGCATGCATGTGATGCATCTGGCCCGTGGGCTGCCAGATGGATACCCCTGATACACAATGTACATATATTCAAATTGTCAGATTCAACATTTTTAGGAAGAATAAAGGCTTTAAGCTTTATGTGTGATTTAAAACAGCTTGCAAACCTAAGCAATTGTTTAGGTCTAAAGTGCATGTGATTGTGAATAGATGTGAACAGAGCACTAAGTCTTCCCATGTGTTGCTTAACCAGGCAAGCAGATTGATGTTCCCCATATTTTGTCTAATTTTTTATAAAACATTTTATAGATTGAAAGAAAAATATTCAGTTCTAAATCAAAGATGTGACCCAGTGATGAAAAGTCCAAAACCTAAAAAGATGAAACATTGAAAGATGTTAAATGTTTCTTACCTTAATGCAGAAAATATTCACTATTCACTGAACTAAATAGGAGCTAAAGAATCATTCCACTAAATACATTAGGGGAACAACCTTTTTTAAATTTTCACAATCACTGAGAGGAGTCCTCTTTACTTCCTATATTTACTCCACATGCATATGAATTTTGCTCAATTTATGAGCTGGAGTTTGGCCAGCTTGCATCTGCTTTACTCAGGTTAAAACTATCCATGGCAATTGCTTGATAGCTTTCTTTGTAACTTAAAGGGCTTATAAATGGCCAGATAAAAAGGGTAGCTGAGCTTTTAAAATTTTGCTTCTGGTTCAGCTGTTCAATCCTCATCAAAAACTAATAGACTCTGCTACCTAACTTTCTCTAACCCCGAAGAAGCCACCTTCAGACAACTTATTTCAATTGTTAATATGCTGGAAAAACTCATCCCTTCCCTTCTGCAGTTTAAGTAGGAGAGCCATTAATTCCCAGATTTCCATTAAGCGCCCCACTCCAGTGGAAATAAAGCAAATCGCCATCCTCTGAAGAGCAGGAAAAAAAATGACACCAGATTACAGTAATTTTTGTCAAAAGGCAATACTTTAATCTTCAAAACTTTCTACACAAAGTGCAATTGTCTCTTGTGGGTTTTTTTTTTTAATTTCATTTACTGAGGAAGAATTGCAATGAAACTTCCTCCTTATGAGGTTTCTGTGAATGAAGAGATTCTAAAATGAACATAGAAACAGAGAGGGGCTGCAGAGACTTTTGGAAATCCCCATTAAAGGGACTGGACTAAAGAGCCACTGGAGAAAATAAAACCAACCAGGTATAAACAGTTTTTTTCCTCAACACCCAACTCTCAAATATGGCATGGAAGCCTTGTTCTAAGCTAATATGCATAGAGAGCCAATTTTGTTGCATTTTAATAACTTCTCTCTGGGAAGAATATATATTTCCTCTTTTTTCTTCAAAACCATTAGTAAATAATTAAAAGCAAGAGACAAAATATTCTCTAAAGATAACTTTGTCTTCAGTTGCCATAGTAACCAGCCTTTCCTAGGCTAAGCCAGATTTTTTTTTTCTTTGCTTATGTAGTGAAATAAAACATAAGCAAAAAGAATCCAGTTTTTGAAGGAAAAGTAGGATGCAGTTGATGACATGAGGGTGTCTCTGCTATTGTATGTTCAAATGATATACAATATAATGCAAAACTACTTGGGACTTCTATTGTCATGAATAAGCAATAGCACCTTTAAAAAATAAAAATAATTACCTGCAACAAAGGCCAACATACATTCACATACGTTCACAACTGAAATTATTAATTTTTTCAATTAGTTCTATTCATTTCCTGCATTTATAATTCAAGACATCTGCCACATAGGCACACACTAAAATAAGAAGGCAATCTTGTATCTATTTGTGAGTAAGGAAAATTTCACTTTAAATTTAGACATCTGGCTAAGTATCTTTGGATCACAAACAGAATAATCTTGCAATTCTTGGTGGAAAGAACCCCACTACTTCTAAAAGTTTAAAATAAGTGATAAAGTGTCTGAAAACACAGACACACATGCAAACACAAAGGAGATGAGTCCAGAACTACAGAATTTGCTCAATTTGATTCAAGTCTACAACCATGAGAAAAATGCTTCTTGAAATATATGTTAGTATGAAACTGCCCAGAATGTTGAAGCATGTATATGTGATGTAGATGAGCAAGTCTTTTTTGTTGTGATGAGATAAGAATATCCTATCTGGAAATCACAGAGAAACTATGGCCCAGAATACTAGGTGATCATCAGGAGGGATCAATTTAGATGCTTGGTCACATGTAGAGCTCAATGCCTAAAGTGTGGCAAGTATTCTCTCCCTTCTCCAAGTTTTCCTGAAGATCTGGTCCTCATATTACAGAAAAGTTTTCTACAATGGGAAACACTATTGTACATGTGTCAGTTCCATATAAATTGGAAACTAGTATTCAATGTGTTGTTAGCACTTTCATGCTAATGATCATTCAGGACACCTCCTTTCATGAATTTCCATATGATTTAAGATCAGCTGTGAATTCTACATGCATTCTCTGAAGAAATTTGGCATGATTAAGGTATGAATTGGTATCTAGAATTATATCCCTGAAGATGAATTGGTCCCTGGTATCAGCAAAATGCTTCTCTAATTTCTTATGTGATATGACTGACATTAAAATAGTTGTTGGGTGATCAAATCTTGGAATGCCGCTGAGTATTACACACTCAGTTAATTGCTCAGTTAATAACATCCTAACAGAATATTAGTTCATTCTGTAAATTGCATCAGATTACAAAGCATCTGTCGCCAGATCTAGGCTTATCCCCAACTTCTCATTGTTAGGAATATAATTTTATATTAATGTCATCAGATGTTATTATTCTTTAATTCAGGTTTGTTCTTTTTTTTTAATGTAATACAATTTAGAACTTTAACAGAAAGTAATTTAATTTTGTGTTCTTAAATATAATCTGCCCCAAGTTGTAAGACAATGTTTTCTCAAACATGAATGTTGGAGACCCGTCACCCCAACACTGTTGGAAAATGAAACTTAAATGTGATAAAACATACATAGGATTGGACTCTATAGTGACACACATTTCAGAGCTGTCATACTGTCTGTAGTTTACTTTTAGGGCTCTATAAATAGCATATTATATAAAATTATATAGTGTCCAGTCAAATAAAAATAGCAGTATAAACCTGATGCAGGGACAAAATTGTGGTCAGGGAAGAATTGCAGTCTCTTTTCTCTTGTGAAAGCCTTCAGAGTTTTGATCACTTCCAATCCTACACAAGCTCCCAGCTCCTTTTCATAACTATCTTCCTATCTTTTTAAGGCTACATTTGTCCAAATCACAGACTGTGCAAACACCTTCTATGTATGTAAGTTTTCTTTTTGGTCTCTCGACTCTTCAAGTACAATTAAGCACAAATTCAATGTCAAACATTCAGCTCACATCATGACAACCTGAAACAATGCTGGCAACACATACAAATGAGAAAGTTATATTAGTTATATAACTTACATTCCCATACATCTGAGCAGACAGGATCCCACCAGAACATTAAATTCCTATCTACTATTGGAAAAGATTTACACAGCTCTTTTGGCTGGCAGACTGAAACTGCAGTACCTTGGTTAGTTTCTGCATTGCAGCCAAAGTTACCATTTAACTGCTTTGCCATAACTGCAAATAGTCACGGAGTTATGATAAACAGAAATAACTGGGTCTGCAGATGGAGTAGTGACAAAGCTCATTTCAGTTTTTTCCTATGCATTGATATGGATGGCTTCCTTATCCTTTCAAAAAACATTTAAGAAGTCTGCTTTTTTTACCCATCATTTCTGCTTCATAAAGAACAAGCAGAAAGCATGCTATAAGCTACTGTGCATGTGTACACGCACCCACAGATGCACAGACAAAACATTTAAAATTAGGACTATTATTGCTTTATTAATGAAGACCTTGATCCTTCTCTGAAGCAGTCAGGAACTCCTTCCTTCTTTTCTGCATTAGTAACTCTTCATTTCAGTTTTGTACTCTCTAAAAATACACTCATTACTTTTCAAGAGATGCATTCATCATGATTTCATCTCCTGCCCATTGTAACATATTTGGTATTCATTGACTCATTACACTAAAAGCAAAGCAGCCATCTGATGTACAAATCAGCATTGCCATGTCTTCTAAAATTCTCTGCTAAAGTCATTAATGTTGAAAGGCCCTTGATGCTGAGCCCAAGTGTGTAAAGGTCGGTTATTAAATCAAATGTGACTGGCTCAAATTTTCAGGGAAAAGATATACTTCAGTTCCAGGGGGAAGTCTCCCTCTCCCTCCCCCCTCCCACATTTCCAATTTTGGGATATGGACTGAGCCTCTCATGGAAGATGAGCAAGTTTCAAAGGAAGGGAGATTTCCTGTTAACATTTTTCCCCAGAGCACTTTAAATCAGTTACCAACTTTCAGTCAGTCCTTGCCTGGAACTGTCCTTAAGAGTACTTCAATCTGCAGCAACAAACTACCAAATAGAATACTTTCATGCTGTGGAAAAGCTTCAGCTGCCCATTTCTGTATATCATAGCCCAGTCCAAGTCATTTAAGTTGACAGATTTTTTGGAGCATCAATAACAAAATAATTTGGGAATTATACCTATGATTATCGAATTCTTGCTTTGAAATAGAAAACAATAGTATTTTCAGAAGCCAGGCTTTCTGCTTGATGGCTTGGCTAATAGTGGAAACATTATGATAAAAAGGTATCTTGAAAGTGACCGAGTTGCTGAAAATATGGTTTATTGTGAGAATGATCCCAGATGCCATATAACTGAGCAAGTTTCAGTTATCCTGTCTTCTGCTTCTAGCACTCCATCCTCCATATACAACCATGCATACACATCCTCACTTAAGGCCAAATAACACATTACATTAAATAGATAGTATGCTGTTATTCGAAAAGAGAAAATAGCATCTGGATCATAATTAGGAGAGCAGTATTTTCTCCAGTGCCACTCTATTCATGAAACTATTGCTTGGGTTAAAAGAGATGCTCTCACTGATCCTAATTTCCTTTTCATTTCAAATAACAGCTCTCACATGTGTGAAATGGAATTCTTCTCAGGAATGTAGTACAATTCACCACCTCCCAATCTCGTCATGGATTTGATGGAGATTTCTGGATTTTTTTTCTCCTTTTATGTTATGGTTCCAGTCTTGCTTCTCCCATTCTAGCAATTATCTATAATCTCAAAAAGTTACATGCAATGTCAAATCATGACATGCAGCTTGGCCTGATTATCAGTAAAAAAAATGCTAATCAATTCTTAGAATGGCTGGAGGCATCTCATTTGAACTATTTAAGGGACGTTCCCTTAACTTAGCTAAGAAAGCCATGAAAGGCATTTTTGTGTTCTTTTCTTATGGAAACATAGAAATGGTTCTGGAAGGATCAAAATAACAGGCCTATGTTGGATACAATCAGCTTGTTGCACTTCTTCCTCATTCTCTAGCTTTTTTTCCCCTTTCAATATATTTGTAAAAAATAGCATACCTTTCTTCAGAGATTCTTTTTGCACCCCTGGGCTTCTAAAATAGAATTTTCCCCACAAATATTGAATCGTAAACAAAATAAACTACAAATCCTGATCCCTAAGCAGTACAAAGTAGTTTTCCCAAAGTAGCTTTCTTTCTAAATCCTCCCCCAAACAAAGAAAGCATGAATCAATGAAAATCAGAGCACCGAGTAATTTGCCAAGTGGCTTCTGCTTTTACTTCCTGGTTCTTTCCATTACCCTGTGGCAACTAAAACTTCCCCAGGGTGTCCAACTGGGGAAGGCCACTTAGAGCTTTCAATCCTACATAGCCCACATCGACTTTTCTACAGGATGTGTTCACATTGAAGGAGTCTGAGAATTTCACTGATGCTACCTGAGGAGTTTAACAAAGCTGTGCTTCAGATGCTGTTGCACCCCCTCGAAGTATCTCCAAAGAGTATCTTCAAATAACTAGCTCCCCACCCTCCTGCCAAGATGTGGATAATAGTTTTTACTACCACCACCATCACGACCCCACAAAACACAACACAAATTATGCAATTTTGCTTGAAAGAGGTATCCAAGCCCTAAAAATTTCATTTTAAAGTTATTTTTCCCAAGACCCTGCTCTTTTCATACTCAGCACTTTCTGGAAGTCCTAAGCTCTCTGTAAAAAAAATAAATAAATCATTCTATATATCTGTACATATATATTTGTATATGCAGAGGGCTAAATAGCTGCATCCAGCCAGCTAGTTATTTGGTTGGAGTGTCTTCTTCACCCTCTTAACTTTACCCCACTGTCATCTTTGCAGAGGTAGTGGCACACTGCAAATGTGGGATGTTCTGATATTGCTATCACTCTCTCAAGTCTCTGAGGTATGGTACAAAAGTCTTGTTTTCCACACATACACACAAGCGGACACACATACACACGTGCACACATACAGACATACATATTTATATTTGTGTGGTTGCTTTTTTCCTTTTCTATTGTCTTCTGATTGGGAACTGCTGTTAGGAAGTGGCAGCCAGAACAAGCCTCTTTCACATTTCATTCTTCCTCCCTGCCACAGGGAAACTCATCTACGTCTCTTGCTGACTCTGGTTCCCAGCTGCAGCTCAGAAGGAACTGGGGGTGTATGGTCTGGAGTCCCAATTTTGTCTAAGTCCCCTGGTACATCACTCTCTCTCGGAGAAGGACTGTTCTTGCAGAAGTCTGTCACCCAAGATGGCATGGATAAAAACCCCCTTGGGTCAACTGAGTAGAACTTCTTGGCTTCATTTGCTGCAGAACTCCGTGAAGAAGAGTTGGCATGGAGACTGCTGGTGCTGTTGCACTTCTTCACAAGTGCCAGAGCTTGAGATGGAGGTGGTGGTGAAAAGAGAGAAGTCAGAGAGAAACTGCTGAAGGTCTCTGACTGCTCACTGCTGTTGCCTCCTCCCCTTAGGCTGCTCCCTATCCCTTCTTCATCAGAAGGGTCCATGGAATCATGATAAGTACAACCTGGGCTAGTGCTTCCTCCACTGCTGTGGCTCCGCTGGTGCCTCCTGATGTTCTGGAGAGTGAAGATGCCACGACCCCTTATGCTTTGCCTTCGGGAAGCAGGGGAAAGTGGGACCACCAAAGCTTTTTGGGTGGCTGCTGGAACTGGGCATAATACTACTGGGAGATCTAGGGTGCACTGGGGTGAGTCACTAAGGTTTAAACTATCTTCCAGTGTGGTCTGCAAGCTGCCTTCTGAGCTATTGCTCCTGCCATCATCTAGGGAAGTGTCACTCTCCGTGGTCTGCAAGGCCAAGAAATAAAAACAAGCAAAATCAGTCTTCATATACAGCACAAAGGAACAGGGCATCAATTGCAATGTTATACATCAAGTAACAAAAGCAGATGGTTATTCCTTGCCTCCACTTTCATCTGGTAGCACTAACCAATTAATATGAGGACACAGTTCTGATTCTTAGCTGTCTTAGCTGCCAGACAGCAATATCAGCTAAGAACAACAATGAGTTAACATCATTGCAAGGAACCTGGTTGACTAAAACATTTTTTTTGTGTCTCTTCTCATACCTAATATTAGCTATAAATACCCTGTTCTTCCATCACTGTCTTAAAATTTTCAGACACTTTTGGATATAAGGTCCGCTCACATTCTCATTGTAGGTTTATTTAATAGCCAGGCCTCCTGGTTATTAGAATACATAGGTTTAATTAAAAGGCTCCCAATGTTATATAGGTAGGATTCATCCATTTTTTAACCTGGATTGCATAATTTGGTATGTATATGAAATTTATTTTAAATGGAGAATACAAAGTCTATTTTTCCTTCTGAAGCATTTTCTATATATGGTTCAACCTTGGTGGACATATGGGAGACAAAGCCATTATGGTAACACTTACCTGGTGAATAAGAGAGGAGTTTACATTTGGAGTTTGCAGTGAGGCCCAAGAAGCTTGCAGAGAGATTTTAGGAAGGTTGTCTGGACAAGATACTTTCTCCTGACTTGATAGTTTAGCAGAAACGGCTGGGAGAAAAAGCTCTGTTTCAACTGGCAACAGAGAATGAGGTGCAAAAAACAAGGGGGATTTGATAGTTAGGAGAAAGGTATAAAAAAAGAAGAAATTAAGTTTCCACTTTCCAGTTTTCTTATCGGGCAGAAATCTAAAAAACCAATTAATGTTTAATGGGAAACCGAGAAAATCAAGCTACTTGCAATCATGCATTTTACTCCTTCTCTTACAACTCCAGTCTCTTCCTTTGGAAGCACTAATTCATTTTGCTCTTGGATGGCACATGTAGCAAGGTGTAGCCAGCATCATCCAGCTCTATTGGCTAACATGTTTCCTATTCCCTGGATAATTTTCCCTAAGAGAACATAGTCAATAATTTGAGCACGGCCTTTAGTATTAGACAAATCAGCACTTGCCAGCCAAGCAGCATGAGGGATTTTGGCAATGTTTCAGGTTTTTCTTCACATACATCAGGGTTGCACTTTGAAATCTCGTTTGTTTAAAATGTAAAATAATTCTCGTTACCTTTTCATGAGACTTGAAAGTTGTTCTAGTCATGTCTCACAATAATTTATTTCATAGGGTTATTATAAGATAAGAGGCAGAAGCTATCTATGCTGCTCTCATGATTTTTGAAAAACAATGGGAAAATAAACAAATTAACATTAGAATGATCAGAAGGGTGAGTTTAGATATGATGAACATATGGGGAAATGACCTTACAAAATTTATGAAGTTAATACTTGCTTTTTACAATACAGTTTCCTTGACTACAGATATATGAAACATATTGCAGAGTTTCCAACTCTGTGTCTTTCAAATATGTCTCCTAGCTATTGTCCCTGATGAAAATATTGGACCCATTTGGAATATACTCAATTGAAAAAGGATGAGGTATTGTGTTAAATGTATATCTGTATACAGTGTCATTTTCTATTCCTAGATCAGTGAGTGAAAAAAAACCCTTTGGCAAACATCAATTTCTTCATAACTATGTTGCTTATAACTGATGTATTTTTCATGTCTATATCTGAATACATCCCATTAACACAAAAGAGCTCCAAGTAACTATCTCTTGGTACCATATTAGTTCAGGTCAACTCTGTGGCATTGCCTACCTTCATTGGTCTCATTATTTAGCCAAGACTGAGCTCGACTGAAAGGGATTTTTTCCATTTCATACTGCTGGCTTTCTGGAAGCAAAGAAGGTCCTGTATTTGTTAAAGGGAAGAAACATTCTTCCAAGTCTGTATTCCTTGTAGAATTAGGGCTGTCTTCACCATCCTAGTCAGAAAAAAGATATTTGTCTCATGAAGCTTCATAAAAAGGAAACAAAATTATTTAAATCAGGGGAAACTTTGTAATGTTGAAAAAATGGGCTGCATTATCTACCTGATACACTGTCAGAGGGCATAAGCACTATGTGTCATTCCCCATGGGCATTTAACCATGAAATGAATGTGCCCTGTTAAATTATTTATTCTGTTCCCTCACCATGGTATTGTTTTCATTTTAGCCATTCTGTGGCAGTATAATCAGATGACCATCCAGAACCTCTTGAACACTTCAATATTGCACAAATATGTTACTGAGTCTCTTGTTACTCTTCTCTGTCAACTTTCTTTTTCCTCCTTTGGGAAAAAAAAAGCAGGCAAAGAAGACAACTCTATGGGTAGCTTCTTATGGCCTGCTAAACAACTCATTGTTTGGTCCTGAGAACAGCCTAATAAAGCCAAAAAAGTTGTCACATTTTACTGAGCTTCCATGCCACTCCACAGATCAGATATTTGATGAACTTCAGAAACTACCAGGACTGTGACTGGTGGATAGATTCCCAAGATAATTGTAAAATGGAAATGCCAACAGAGAATTTAATCGATTGCTTTTCTAACATGCCAAAACAAAATCTATAGAGGAGGAGAGGGACCAGCAGTCAGAACACAAACTTTTATGTTATTCAGGTTTAGTTTTCAGCTAGCTCACGGAGGATTGATAACACTTTAACTGATATGTATCAGAGCTTTATTCTTGACTGAGGTAATTTGCTTTATACATTTCAGTAATTGACTTCCTTTATTGAAAAGGTTCTGGTGGAAAATGAAAATGTTCCTTATGCGCATATGGACTTCATGTTTTATGAAAGAATCTGTATCAGGAATAATATGATGAAATAAGTAGGGATAAGCATGCTCCCCTTGTTATGGCCCTATGTGCTTAGTATGGTCTTAAATATTAAGTTTTAATACTGTTTCAGAAGCTCTACAATTTTATAGTTTTAAGATTCCAATGTTTGTACACTTGTGTGAAATGGACCCATTCTATGCAGCCATCAATGTCAGTTCATTCCAATAAAACAAAATAAATAAAAAGTGTGTCCCCAGTTATTAAAAGTTTCATACAGTTGATATAGAGCATAGTAAATTAAATCAGAACATTTAAGAAAAACTCAAATAGAAGTTTGTCATCCATCCATCCATCTACCTACCACTCACCACTCCCCTGACCTTGAAAAAATGGATTCGTTCAAAGGAAGGTAGTCCCTATATATAAATAATTTACCTTTTCCTTAGGGTTTGGCTGCTCAATGTTGGAACTATCTCCATCATCTCCTAGCAGGATAGAAGACTTATCAGAATTGACCGACAAGGCCTCCATTTCAGCCAGCTGGATCTAAGGGGGTGGGTGAGTTTCAGGAAAGAAGCTGTCAAATAACATTCTTAACAGTGTTACATCACTGTTAAGTCACATCACTTTAGAAAAGAGGTTGAAGAAAAAGAAGGTCATACTTGACATACTTTACAGTATATGTTTTATACTTTATATGTAAAACTCAATTTTACATATCATGAAAGATTCTTAGGGTGAGATGAGAATAAACAAAAATAAAATACACTTTTTGTGCATCTATGATGGACCATGTCATCTGAAGAATTCTCCATTTCATCTTCTGTGGAAGGAAAATAGAAAGCCTTTCAGTCTCACCAAGAGTGGCTCCATAATGTATAATGTAAATTCAGTGTAACTGAATCTACATTAAGAGACTGAGAAATCTCTGAGAATTCCTAGAAGATAGTCTGGGAATCATTGAGAAAAGGCTTGTCTTGTCTTGGATAGCAGAGTTTATTTCCATCAACAGGTAGCTTATGGCTACAGTAAAGCTTTCAACAGTAGTAATCATGCAATTCATATGAAAATCATGTAGCTGTATGTCTTTTCTTTATTATTTTTCACCCACTTTTTACTTCTTGAGCTTAATTCCAACTTATGAATTTACTAGTTGGTGCTACTTACTGACACAAATTATTTATTTCCAACTGAAAAAAAGAAATCATTCTATTCCTTGTTATTATTCAACTTCTGTTTTTCTTTTCTTTTTAAACAAAATCCTATGTTATGATATTATAATGTTCCTTAATTTCACATATCTGACCCAAATTGCTGGGTTTTAATTTGCTACCTACAACAAATAATCCCCCAACACCATTGCTCCATCTTCTTTAAATATCATCCCTTGACGAAGGGATGAAAGGGATTCCCCCCCTTTTCATTTTATTGAGTTATCTTCTCTTTTATTTTTCATTTTACCCAGCTTACTATTCTTCACTTTAAAAGTACTTTTTTTTCACTTAATGGCAGTCTCTAAGGAACTTTTGAACCTATTTTGGTATTTGCTCTTTCTTGGTTATTATTTTATCTCTATTATTATGACCTGATTTGAGAGATCCTTCAATAAAGTTCTGCTTTCCTGTATTTGTGCAGAATATTTTGCTAGTGTAAACAGTAGGAAAAAGTGATATGGAGAGCTGATGGCTTTGGACAGGATCTGTAACAGAATTAGTGGCAGTGCCATATATTAGGACTCCTTCAGACGACAGTTCATTTGGAATTAACGGAAGATATGGCTGAAGTAGATTTCCAAAATGGTAATCCACTGTCATGATGTAATCTGTCACAAGGATATCATGATGGTAATCTTCACAGCACTAAAACCACAGTATTCCACAGAGGCTATCTGCTGAACTACTACTGTTTGGAGCACTGTGGACACAATCCAGTGCCTAGTAATGTCAGCTTAAATGCCTTCAAGATCTACAGGATTAATGCATGCTTCTTAGTATGCTAGATTGTGTCCAAGGATGGATAATATGGAAGTTTTTACCAAACACTCACCACTAATCATCTACATATTTAAAAAAGAAAAGAAAGCCAGCATCACATCACATCAAAACACAACACAACTACCAGCCACAATATCTCGGACATATTATACAAACACAAACTTTGTATGAATGACACCTCTAACTAATTTAGTAAGCTATCCTATGCCTAAGTGAATTTCACATGAAAACATACTTATTTGTTCCAGGAGTGATTTAGATACAACAAAAAAGCTGTAAGATTATCATTAATAGCCATCTCCAATTATTAATGGTAGAACACTTGATTAATGTTGCATTGTTACTTTGTAAGACATGAACTTTTTTTCTATTGAATACCAGGACAAAAAGAACGCCCTAATAAAGTATAAAAGAAAACATCAAACTCAAATCTACAAACCTCCATTATAGATTAATAGATCATGTGAAGACAATTTGTATGCCTCCAGTATGAAGTCTATATAAATTATTTTAAAAAGTTTTCTGACACCAACATTAAAATTAGAACAATACCAAGAAGAATAAAATATTATTTCAGTGAGAGTATATATATTTGAACATTATAGACTGCCTAGATTACAGGATACTTAAATGTATTAAAATAGATGAAAAACCTAATTTCTGCAGAACAAAATTCATAGTTTCTTCTGTGGTCTTGGTTTCTTCAGATGAAAAGTATTAGAATTAAACTAATTTATTTTCTTCTCAACTTATGTTTAAACATATGTGAATAATTTTAGCATTTTGGAAATCAAGATCTGTGTGCCACCTGTGATCAACTGATATTAAGAAGTGAGTTTCTGAAGCAAAATATAGTTAGAAATGTTGTAACTTTTTTCAAAATATGCTATTAAAATCAAGGATTAAATTTTGCTTTCGTTTTCTCCTTGAATTATTAACACAAGGATATCACAAGACAGAAAAGGGAGTTGTATAGTTTGGTGACACTGGTAGATTTTGCTCTTTGAGCTTTTAAAATTCAGAGTGATTTTTTTTCTCTATAATTCTTACACAGATTCAGATTTAATGGCATTGCAAATATTTTGGGATATATAACAACTTCTCACAAGCTAGCAATGCAGCTACAAATATTGACTGACTAAAAATATATTACTGAACCAAAACATGAAAAATGTGAAATAACATAAAGAGGTTTTTAAAAAAAAGAAAATTATCAATTAAACTTGAAAGATGTTTCAGCATATGAGTTCAGCAACTCATGTTTCAGCAAATTAAAAAATAGAAACGCTCACTGCTTGGACATAAATTACTTAGCAAATCCCATTGTAATGATATACTCTGAATTATTTCAACAAAGGTTGCATGGATGAACACTAGTTAAATATATCCTTGATCACTATCCTATGTAAATGGTTTACAGCCATTATATAATCCTACTTGTTGTTTGAAAATGCCTATGGAAAATTTATTGAAAACAATGTACCACACGGAATGAATTATTTTGCTTGTGAACTTTACAGACGTGAGGAAGTCTAACCCATCTAGAAGAAGATACTCTAAAATGAAACTGGAAAAATGTAACAGTAAAGCTATATTGTTGCCAAGAAAACTATATGGATATAGCTAAAATATTTAGATAGGCTTGAGAGACAGATGATAAAATTTGCATATCAGAAGGCACTCTTCCAGTTGAGGAAGAACGTCAAACTTTTACTGTGTATGATGAACATGGATGGACCAGATCCAAAAGGAAATTTGGTGATAGTTATTGAAGATGGATTTCTTGTTTAGGAGGACTCATCATTAGAAACTGGAATGTGAGGTGCATGAAAACAACGAAAGTAAAATTATTGAAGTGGAAATAAAGTGTACTAAATAGGATACTGTATTTTAGGTATAGTTGAATTTTGGTGAATTGAATTAAATGATTATATCTATTCAGGGCTTGCGACTATACAGGTGAAACTTGAAAAATGAAAATATTGTGCAAAAGTTTATTTATTTCAGTAATGCAACTTAAAAGGTGAAACTAATATGTGAGATAGACTCATTACATGCAAAGCAAGATGGTTAGGGTTAGGGTATGATTTGTCATAATTGAGTTGATTATGGCTTATAGCTCATGAAAACCTCAAATGCACAATCTTAGAAAATTAGAATATTACATGCAATCAATAAAATAAGGATTGTACATAGAACAATATCGGACCTCTGAAAAGTATAAGCATGCATATGTACTCAGTACTTGGTTTGGTTCCTGTTTGCAGCAATTACTGCCTCAATGAGGCATGGCATGGAAGCTATCAGCCTGTGGCACTGCTGAGATGTTATGGAAGACCAGGATGCTTCAATAGCGGCCTTCAGATCTTCTGCATTGTTCGGTCTCATGTCTCTCATCTTTCTCTTGGCAATGCCCCATAGATTCTCTATGGGGTTCAGGTCAGGCGAGTTTGCTGGCCAATCAACCACAGTAATCCCATGGTCATTGAACCAGATTTTGGTGCTTTTGGCAGTGTGGGCAGGTGCCAAGTCCTGCTGGAAAATGAAGTCAGCATGCCCATAAAGCTTGTCTGCAGAAGGAAGCATGAAGTGCTCCAAAATCTCCTGGTAGACAGCATAATTGATCCTGGACTTAATGAAGCATAGCGGACCAACACCAACAGATGACATGGCTCCACAAATCAACACAGACTGGAAACTTCACACTGGACTTCAAGCATCTTGCAATGTGTGGCTCTCCATTCTTCCTCCAGACTCTGGGTCCTTGGTTTCAAATGAGATGCAAAAGTTGCTCTCTCATCAGAAAAGAGGACTTTGGACCACTGAGCAACAGACCAGTTCTGTTTTTCTTTCCCCCAGGTAAGACGCTTCTGACATTGTTTGTTGTTCAGGAGCATCTTGACAAGAGGAATACGACATTTGAAGTCCATGTCCAGGATCTGTCTGTATGTGGTGGCTCTTGATGCACTGACTCCAGCCTCAGTTCAATCTTTGTGAAAGTCCCCAACACTTTTGAATGGCCCTTTCCTGACAATCCTCTCCAGGCTGCGGTCATCCCTGCTGCTTGTGCACCTTTTTTCCACACTTTTCCCTTCCAAGTAACTTTCTATTAATGTGCTTTGATACAGCACTTTGGGAACATCCAACTTCTTTTGCAATTACCTTTTGAGGCTTTCCCTCCTTATGGAGGGTGTCAATGATGGTTTTCTGCACAACCGTCAGGTCAGCAGTCTTTCCCATGATTGTGTTTCCTACTGAACCAGACTGAGAGACCATTTAAGGCTCAGGAACCCTTTGCAGATGTGCATAATTAGCTGATTAGAGTGGGACGCTTTGAGCCTAGAATATTGAACCTTTTCACAATATTCTAATTTTCTGAGATTGTGGATTTGGGGTTTTCATGAGCTGTAAGCCATAATCATCTCAATTATGACACATCACAGCTTGAACTATCTTGCTTTGCATGTAATGAGTCTATCTCATATATTAGTTTCATCTTTTAAGTTGCATTACTGAAATAAATGAACTTTTGCATGATATTCTAATTTTTCAAGTTTCACCTGTGGTAACAATGGAGCAGCAAAAAAAGGATATCATAATATATGGGTTTGCTACACTTTATAACAGGATAATAACTATTAGAACTAGTAGATAAGCAGTGAACATCAATGTTATACAAATGTGTGCACCTTCTACACATGTGATAGTGAAACATACTGAGAGATTCTGTAACAAATGGTAAGCAGCACTAAATCCAACATCAAAAGATGACCAAATGTTACTAATTGATGACTGGAATACAAAAGGGTCATCCAGCTTTCCATACAAGTGGTTATTAAAGCAAATAACAATACAACAATAACAACAACAAAAACTTTTGAAAAACAAAGGATAAAAAGAACAAAGGATAGCATTTGTAAACATGAAGGATGTACAACAACCAAACACAGAGTCAAATAAGAAATGACAAAGAATCAAGAATGTCAACATAGAAAGGAAATAGTAAGAAAATGATGATTAGGAGATACTTTTAAGAAGGCTAAATAAATCATAGGAAAATGTACAGTTTAGGTAGAAGTACTCAAGATTAATCCTGGAATGAATGAAGGCAAATAAGGTTAAAGGAAGATTGACAAATGCACATTGAAATAGTTTCTAAAAAGGCATGAGAAAAAAGGTGAGAAAATTTGGAGAGAGGACTTATACCAAAATGGACTCTGCTAGAAAGTAAGTTACAAAAGATGAAGAGACAAGTGCTAACAGTGCTACATCAACAAATATACAATTAGCCTGTGAGGCCTAGATTTGTAACTATACTGATTTGAAAGAAGAATGATACAAGAGGATGTGTAAATTACTTAATGCATTAATTCCCTGTGTAAGAAATATCTTCTTATGTTCTTATAAACAGAATCAAACATGGAGAGCAAATGCTAAATGGATAGACAGGTTTCAGGCAAGGCAGCAGCCTAAGAGATCTTCATGTAAGATGGATAAAGGGGTAAACAAGAGGAAGCCTTACCTTTGATTTATTGTCTATAGCAATGCCTGGATATGTGTTTATTAAAAGTAAAGATGGGCAGTGTGCTAAAGAATTAAGGAGTTTAATTTGAGGAATGAATATGGTGCTATCTTTAGACAAGTTCATGAAAGCTAAATACATTTATATGATCAGAATATAAGAGCAGAATAATTAAATCAATTATCTTTCCAGCAGCATTGTATAGTTTTCAAATCGGGTACAAAGACAGAATGCTTTTGGACAGTGGATCTGGAGATAATAATGGAGGGTTTCAATCCATCCTGGATCTATCAAGACTGACTCTTCACTTGAGGTGATGTTCAGATCATCATGTGCATGTGATAGGAGTGGATGATGATCTAGAAATAACTGTATTTGTCAGGTAGACAAGGGAAGATAATGGAAAAGATGGAAGAACAGGCTGTCAAATTTTAGAGCAGGGCTGTCAAATTCCTGGCCCATGGGCCAGGTGTGTCACATACTGGCCACAACGTTCCCTGGTTTAGTGAAGCGGGGAAAAGTACTGGTATGTCATGTGATGCTGCCATGACAATGTGAGTTTGACGCCCCTGCTTTAGAGGAATATTCCTGAAAGAACTACAAGATAGATAAGCTAAAACAGCCATGCAATTGCCAGGAATGCAGCCCCATATAGAAGCACCTGTCACATTTATTATTTATAAATGCATTATGTATGAGTCATTTATAATGCATTTGGCAAGTTTTAGAAATATTTGTTATACTTTTTTTACATGATAAGATGGAAATTGTTACAGAAAGGGCATTGATAGAACGTGGTCTAGAGTCTCACATTCCATCAAAGCCAGCAGCCCAGGTTTGACACAAGAGTGCCAGGCAATGGATGAGCTCCTGTCCTAGCTACACTCCTGTGAACCTAGCAGTTTGAAAGCA
Source organism: Laticauda colubrina (assembly GCA_015471245.1). Classification (NCBI taxonomy): domain Eukaryota; kingdom Metazoa; phylum Chordata; class Lepidosauria; order Squamata; family Elapidae; genus Laticauda; species Laticauda colubrina. Next base: position 44,171,074 of record BLBF01000022.1, read on the forward strand.
TTCAAATGTGAGTGGATAAAAAGTAGGTATCACTTTGCTGGGAAAGTAGCAATGCTCTGTGATGTCATGCTGGCCAAATGAACAGGGAAATGTCTTTGGACAGTGCTGGCTCAATGGCCTTGAAATGGAGATGAGCACCACCCCTTATAGTCGGCAACGACTATCAAAATCAAATCTACAGGGACCCCTTACCTTTTACAGTGTCATGCCAAGTAAGCTATAAAAGTGGGGCAATGAGATGCAATGCATTGGACAGATATGTTGCTGGCATGAAGAGTTTCTTGAATTAAATAGTTTTTATCTTGGCAAGCTTTTTTTTGACAGTATAGTAATTTAAATAATGTTTGGGCTATACAAGTTAATGAAAGAGGTTCCACACACTGATATTTCAGGAAGGATTGAGGTGCATAATTCTTTCGGAAGACTTGGATGGTAGTTTTGAAGGTCATTCCAGTTGCACTTGTGCATGCATAACCACTTTTCCTGGTGATTCCAATTTAAGTCTTGTCTATGCAGGCAAATAATTGAGACAGCCATGAAAGTCTTTTGAAGAAAGAGGCTTTCTTAATGCATTGAGTGCAGTGCTTTGCTCACATAACATGCATTATGAAGCCATAAAGAAAGGAACTGTAGTGGGAGATGGGGAAAATGTTATACTTACAACTGAATAAACATGATAATCTAAGATATTGCCAGCCTCAATGATTTAGACCAAGATATAAAATCTCTAGTTTTACTATCAGCCAAGTATTTACTAATAAGATTCTTGACTTGTGAACATTCAACTGGACTTCTCTGCCCTCTGAAATCTATGCAACTACAGCATTCACATTAATTGCAAAGAATTGACAAAGAATTATTCTATTAGCTAAGATATGCAAAAATGTTTGATTCAGGCTACCGAAGCTATAGTTCCTTACAGTAATCACTTAATAGGAAATCTCTTTACTTCCATTTCCCAGACCTTCCACCAGCACAATTTAATTAAAAAGCCAAAGGTTCAAAACTAAAACAAATAAAATTGTAGCCAGCATGTTAAAAACTTTCCTTGAGCTATACTGTTTTAGAGTACTTAGATACCAGAAAATAGAGTTCCACTTAAAACTAAGCATATCATTGAAAAATACTCTCCAAATCTTGAAAACCATGGCACAACTCATTATGTTCTTTTTACAAACCACTCTACAATATGCAAAACAGAATACTGTATTCTGTACAGAGCTAATACTGTATCTCATCTTTCATAATGATGAAATATTTTTTTTCACGTATCCTTGTCAATCAAGCTGTCTTTCCACTTATCCTTTGATTAACACAAATATGCCTTTCCTCCTTTGAACTAGATGCCTTCAGGAAAGCATGTTATTGGCAAAAGGTATATCAAAATTATCTATAATCAGGAGACAATCCCAAGAAGACCTTGTGTTTAGTGTGCATGTGTGTGTTCTGAAAAGCATGGGATGTCCCCTCCCGTATCCTCGCACGCAGATTACCTCTTGCTTGTCATGGTTACACTTCTCGCACATGACCGGCGAGGAGTAATGATGGAAGACGGAGCCCGATAGGTTATCGATGATCATTAACTCCCCGTCGAAGGAGTCTTTAATTATTAAAGACACACTGTCCAGCCATAAGTTCTCCTAGGGGACAAGAAAGGGGGGAGGATGGGAGACATTATTTTAAGAACTCCATGTTTTGTTTTAGTGATCTTTTGTATAATGTAGTTATCTTCTGCCACTTTCACTCATGCTGATTAATTCTGTGGTAAATAGTCACATCTGTGTACAGTCCTACAGAATATGAGTAAATGAGGCAGAATATAGCCCTACACAATGATGTAAAATGAAGGGGTCAGATGGATATTGGGCAGAGAAGCACCATTGAAACTTGCTATAGAACCTCACAGGTGTTCCTCAAGATCTTATGTAAAGAATTTTGTGTTTTGCCACTGTAGTTCCACCTACTGTACTTTAGGCCTGCCTCATAATATCTTTTTAAATTTTACTTTTCAACTTTTTACAAAATCCAGATTTCATTCTATTCAGCATTAATTGGTATTCTAAGTTCTGACTTCATGAGAATTTTTCAGAACTCCTAGCCTTGAACTGAATCTTTGCCAGTCACAGGTTGTTAAATATCCATTTTTCCATAATAACTCTCTACACTCTTCTAAGCTAACTTTGTTCTCCCAAATTAATGCGCCAAAAAACTTGCTAACAACAAGGAAAAATCCTCCGCCTACCTGTGCTGGAGAGTAACATGTCATGCATAGATGTCCTTCAGAGTCCTTTCTCCCACCTCCTCCATCTTGTCCAGGATTCAGTGAGCTCATGCTATGATGGCACAATCCATGCGCCATCTCAAGCTCAATCTCAGCATCCATTTCTGCATCCTCCTGTGCTTCCTTGTTGCTGTCATCTAGATGCTTCATAAGGACAGCTACTACAACATTGATGAGGACAAATTGGGCTGTGAGCACGAAGCTAACAAAGTAGAGTGGAGAGATGAACTGTAGGTTGCTCAGGCAGCTCCGATCATCATGAGTGCAGTCACGTAGTGTGTCCTTGAGGAATTAAGTTAGGCCAAAAAAGTGAAAAACAAAAAGAAAGGAAACCAAACAACTCCCCATGCAATACATATACATGAGCACAAAACACAGAGAAAAGGGAGAAGTTATTTCAAAAACATGAAGACAAAAATTAGCTGCTTTTTCAATCAAAATATTTAAACAAGACTCAAGATTTTTGATATATGGTATTTCTGGAAACAGAATTTTCTCACTCCAACCTGTACTTCATTCATTCTATCACTTTCTGGATCCACAAGAAATCTGTCAGATAGGTAAGTCCCAATTTTGTATTACTACAGTACTCAAAATCCATTTGCTACCGAAATGTTATATTTTAAACATTATTTTATGAGATGGTTCACTGTAGCTATCCCAGTGGAAGTGCCTTTTGAGGAAGCACATGAATGCCTAGAAATTCTATAGGGGCTCCAAGCAACTGCTCCAAATCTAAAAGCAGCTGAGACTGTCTTATGGCCTTGAGGAACAGATTCACAGAGGCACTTTGTGTGTTATGCACCTCCCCAAATGATTTCCCAGGCTCAATATTCTTTAGTATAGCCATAAAAAGAATTGCATTGCTCTTATATGATGCTTCAAGAGTGACAGTTTTTTAATGTGGTGTTTTAGTACTATACTATCCCTTCCCTCTTGCCTATTCAAGAATTCACACTCCATACAAGCTCTAAAAATATTGCAAAAATTCATCCCATCCCCCAAATGATGAGATAGATATAACATGCTAGGTTCTGTCTATCATTATCAATAACATTCTAACACTTCTTGTAATACTGGGCATATGCAGTCATTGATTGGATAGTTGCAACATAGAAATCACAATATATACAGTATGCTTTAAGCTCACTACAGAACCCTGTCAACTTTTCTTTTGTTTCCATTTCAGGACATTATTCATGATAATGAAATCACTATTCAGCGCAAAACATGACTCCAGAAATGGCCCCAATTACCTTCATAATGCCATTCCAGTTGTCACCAGTGGAAACCTGGAAAAGTGTGAGGAAGGCCATTCCAAAATTCTCAAAGGTGGCATGGCGGCTCATTCCTTCACATGGGTTCTCATCATTGCATACTGGAAAGAAGAGGTTTTATACATGAAAAAATAGGCATGAAGCTGAGGTTTAAGATTTGAAAAGTCCGTTTATAAAATTTTCACCTGTCTTTACAGTGTATGCAAACCTAGATAGAAGAATGATCTAATTAACATATGATAACTTCTAAAAGAACCAGGACGAGAAGATATCTTTATATTTTTTGCAAAATGCATCAACTCTTTCCTATTGTGTTCTATAATGTATACCAAGCTTTCAAATAATGTGTCTTATTTTTCACATATCTGCCTTATAACCGCCTTCTCTTTCTCCAAATCTTATTTCTCTGTTGCTTTTAGATTACACTTATTAAAAAAATGTTTCCTTGAAATTCATTAGCACGCATGTTGTTAAAAGTAAGAAGAATGACCAAAATAAATGACTGAACTTCCATTCAAATTCTAATTTATTTCAAGATTTATAAAGCTGTCAAATAACAATAACCCAATATAACATATAAATCAAACCTACACATAACAGAATAACCAAAAGGGGGACTCTCAACTGGCTCCTAATGTCTAACAGAAGAGACAGGTCTTAATGGCTTTCCTAAAGGTTAGGAAAATAGGACCTGTTGTATGTCAGAGAAGGGGAAGGGGAGAGAAATAATTTCAAGAACAGAAGCAACCACAGAAAAGCCACACCCTCTAGATTCCATAAGATGACAAAATTTAAAAGATGGAACTTGAGGCAGGTCCTCCCTGTGGAGAATGTGGGGCAGACAGATGTTCTTAGGAGAAGATGATAGCAATTACCTTGAAGCATACCAGAAGCCTATTGGAAACCAGCTAGGCTTGTAGAATAGTGGTCCACATTGGCTTAATGAGATAATTCCCTGCGTTGCTACATTCTGGACCCACCGAAGCTTCCAGATGATTTTCAAGAGTAGCCCCGTGTGGAATGTGTTGCAATAGGCCAATTGAGAGGTGACCAAGGTATGAGTGACCATGAATGGGGCCAATGAGTGCAACTGGCAGATAAGGTGCAGTTGTGTAAATGCACCCTTGGCCACAGCTGCCACCTGCTCATCAAGCAGGAGCCCCCAGATTGCACACCAGGTCTGAATGGAATAATGTCACCCCATCCAGAATCAAATATGGAAATTTTGTAACTCCTGGATCTGGAGGACTCAAAGAGATCAGTAAATGACTCTTTCTGTTGCTTTCTCAGTGCACAAGCCAAAAAGTGGTTGAGAACAGAGTGAGGACACAAGCAATTCAACAGAAAGAGGGAAATGATGAGGCAATCTGGTTCAATGTGGTACTTACGTTTATTCCATACATGTTTACTTCAATTATTGCAAAATCTGGCTATTATTACCAAAGGCAAATGGGAAAAGCCCATGTCACACTGAACCAACGGATGCAAAGAGGATGTAAAATGGACAAAAAAGCTTGCCATCCGTTGGTTAACGCGAGGTATCTGTTCTGTACTTACTGCCTCCGTTTTGCTTCCTCTCTATCCGTCCAGCATCCGTTTATGGACGTTTCATCCGCTCCAAAAGTTTTGGGCTGCCTAAAACTTTTGCGCGGAAAATGTATCCAGTTCGTCCGTTCTGCATCCGCTACGCATCCGTTACGCATCTGCTATATCCGCTAGGCATCCGTTACGCATCCGTGCAACTCCATCCGCTCCAATGGTAAACGGATGTAGGGAGGAAGCGGAACGGATACTGAACGGATGCAGAACGGATGCCTAGTGGATGCAGCACGGAAACAAAGCGTTTAAAACAGAAAAAACGTTCGCAGAGGGGACCTATCTCGGATATTAAGGATGTCTACAGGATGCCTAGAGGATGCCTAGAGGAAAACCTATACTGCCTATAAAAAGGGGGAGCAACTCGCCTGCATCGCACTTTCAGAACAGCAGCCCAGTGGTGCAGACCTCTGCAGCCTTCATCTGCCTCTTCCTCTTCCACAGCATCCAGTCATGTCCACCGTGGATTGTAACAAAGTCCTTTCAGCAGCCACCATCGTTCTGCAACAGTGCGAAGCCATTTGCAGGCTCTGTGAACACTACTGCGAGAAGAAAAGGAGCCACCCAAAAAGAGTCTGGGTCCGAAGATGGTTCGCCAGTAGAGCGGAGGAGGGACTGTACAACAAGCTGATGGTGGAGCTCAGAAGCGAAGACACTCGGGCATTCCAGAACTTCATGAGGATGCCTCCAACCATGTTTGACGAAGTTGTGCAGCACCTGACACTCAGGTTGACCAAGGCAAACACCAGCCTCCGGCTCAGCCTGGAACCTGGGCTCAAGGTGGCACTGACTCTGCACCACCTGGCCTCAGGGACCTCCTACAGGAGCATGCAGAACGGCTGGAGGGTGCCATTCAACACCATCAGCATTGTGGTCAGAGAAGTGGTGCAGGCCATCATCGAAGAATACAAGGAGGAGCTCCTCCAGTACCCCTCCACTGAAGAAGGCTGGAAGAAAGTTGCAGAGCAGTGGTATCAGAAGTGGAACTTACCACACACCGTTGGAGCCATAGATGGCAAGCACGTGGCCTGCAAATCTCCAGCCAAGTCGGGGTCCACTTATTTCAACTCCAAGGGCTTCTTCAGCATCATCCTCTTTGTCATGGTCGATGCTGACTACAAGTTCATGTACATCGATGCTTCAGGCAACGGCTCATCTTCGGATGCCCAGGTATACAACGCCAGTCACCTCAAGGAGGGGCTGGAACGCAACCTCATCATGGGCTTCCCAGATCCAGAACCCCTGCCCAACGACACACAAGATGTGCCCTACTTCATCGTGGGGGATGACGACTTCTCCCTCACAACCTACCTCATGAAGCCCTACACCTCCAGACTCCTCACCCGTGAAGAGAGGATCTTCAACTACAGGCTGTCCAGGGCAAGGCGGGTGGTGGAGAACGACTTTGGCATCCTGGCCAACAGGTTCCAGGTACTTCTCACCACCATGCAGCATTGCCCAGAGACCGTGAGGAGGATCATGGAAGCTTGCTGCATCCTGCACAATCTCATGCGCACCCACTACCCAGTCTTGCAGAACAGGCTCGTGGACTTACAACAAACCAGTGGGGTCATGGAGCCTGGGGAATGGAGGCAAGGGCGAAACCTGATTGACACTCAGGATGTGCAAGGCCCCAACAGAACCTCAAATGAAGCGAACAAGCAGCGCAACCTCCTGAGACAATGGTGCAACTCCCCAGCTGGAGCAGTGGAGTGGCAAGACAGGATGGTAGATGCTTAATGGATGCTTCCTTCAGCCTGTCTCATCACACAGATGAGATTGGGCCATGTATGTTTGGTTGGCCTACAATGAACAGGGCGTTTAATAAAGAGTTGTGTTTATATTGACATGTGTGGATAATTATTACATTATTATTGATAATAAAGGGCCGTAGGTGTGGCACCTGGGAGGGTGGACCATACAGTCCCACTATGCTTGCACTAGAGGTTTATCTATCCCACAGCTATTACCCATCCCAAAGGTATCCCTGCCCATCCCACAGGTATCCCTGCCCATTCCACAGCTATCTTAACCCATCCCACAAGCATGCAAAGGCTTAAACCATTTCTAAAAGTTTCCAGCAAGACTTTATGAAAAAAAAGAAATGAAGCAAGTGTATGAATCAAAAATAGACTTTACTAACAACAAGCTATAAGACAAAAATGAGTCTCTGGCACTCCTCTTGGTCGCTCAGTCTCATGGGTGAAGGGTCCAGGTGCTGTGAAGGTGGCTGGTGCTGGAGTGCTTGTCATCAGCTCCTCCAGAAGCAGAAGCAGCAGAAGCGCCAGCCCCAGAAGAGCGAGCCCGTGCTGCAGAAGTCCCAGCAGAACCAGAGTGAGGGCCAGGGGGTGGGATGGTAGCCCTGTCCCTCTTGCCAGGGCTGGCAGCAGATGGCTGAGGCTTGCTGTGCTTCCACATGGTTGTGGCGTTGCTGGCTGGCAGGGAGGCTGGCAGGAACCAAGGCTGGCAGGGAGGCTGGCACCAAGGCAGGCAGGAAGGCTGGCAGGGAGGCTGTCACCAAGGCTGGCAGGCAGGCAGACATGAACCAAGGCTGGCAGGAAGGCTGGCAGGTAGACATGAACCAAGGCTGGCAGGAAGGCTGGCAGGTAGACATGAACCAAGGCTGGCAGGAAGGCAGGCAGCAAGGCTGGCAGGCAAACTGGCTGGCAGGAAGGCTGGCAGGGAGTCTGGCAGCAAGGCTGGCAGCAAGGCTGGCAGGCAGACATGCAGGCAGGACAGGCAATGCAGTTGATGTGTCTGGCAGCAGGTCTTTCCTCTGAATGGCGTCCTGCTTCCCAGCTGCTTCCGTTATATCCGTGGGGCTGACGCAATGCATCCCCCCCGCATGCGCAGTTAACGCCAGGCATCCGTTAGGCTTCCGCTCTGCATCTGCTAGGCTTCCGCTCTGCATCCGCTACATCCGTTCGGCGTCCGCTCTGCTTCCGCTCTTTCCGTTCCGTGTCCGCTTCGCTGAGGCCCCCCGGAAGCCCTGCAGATGTGCCACCCACTCCCATCCGCTCCCATCCGCTCCCATCTGCTGGGCTTCCGTTCTGCATCCGCCTTGCATCTGCCCTGCGTCCTCCTCGCGTCCGTGTTATCCGCTCCGGTTATGCAAATTTTTGCTCCTTTTGAGAGCGAATAACAACGGATGGAACATTTTGCTCGTCCGCTGTGTCCTTTTTGCATCCGTTGGCCAGTGTGACATGAGCTTCATAAAAGGATGAATTAAAGCTATTATAAATATAAAGGTTTGGCCCTGGGTTTCTGAAAAGTAGGTTATAAAATGGGATTTCATGGTAAAGACTAATTAATTCCTTGTTCCTTGGTTATTATTATCATTTAGCTGTTTTAAAATAAACTATGCTTAAAAGACAAAGAGATGGATTTTTCTTGAAATAATTCTCCTTAATAATCTCCCATGTTACAATTGTTTTATAACCATGTGACAAAACAAAGACATAAGGAAAGTACAGTAGGTGTTATAAAGAAAAAAATATAGATGAGGGGTCCCTTCTAATGATAAAAAACAGAAATTCTATTCCTGTTCAATATTAGAAATGCCTTGAAGATTAAGAAAATAAAATTGTTTGTCTCTGAAGAAATTGGAAGAAAAACATGAATTGCCTGCAGACATTAAATAATTATTTATCTTGCACCAATCAACAATTAGACTAACCATGGGCAATATGCAAGAGGAATCCCTGTCATGCTAATGATGAAAACAGTCAGAAATTTACCCAGATCATTTAGCTAAAATGTAACATATTATTGTAGTTTCTATTTATGGCAGCCATGAACTGTAAATTACAAAGGACAGTCCTTTATTTGAAGATTTTGTGATATGAATGACTGTCCATTTGGAATCCAGTTGAAAAATATGCAAAAAAGGAGAGCAGAGCCTTTGAAGTTGCCCACAAACAGTCACCCAGACAACAGAGCAAGCAGGCATGTATGTATGCAAATTATCTAATTACTGTCCTCAAGATGCATTAGATTTCTATTTAATCATAGGAATTATTTCTAAGTTAGCATATTATTTTGGTAATTCCTCCCTCTGTGTGGGTGTGATGTAATTGGTGTTGGCAAGTCCACCTTTCCTCTATGACATACCTTTATGCTGGAAAACTTACCAAGTTTGCCAAAAAGCTCCACTCCTAGAGCAGCATAGATGAAAAAAAGGAGCATGAAGAGGAGTCCAAGATTACCAACCTGTAAGTAAATCAAATTAATGTTAAATAATTCATAGAATCCACAAGATAAAAAAGACCCTATTTTGAAAAAAGGGAAAAGAGACAAAACACATGAATTAGCACAATTGGCAGCTCAAATGTTCACCAGGATCAGATATCATTGAGCAATTTAAAGCATGCTTAAATGAAGTTGGAAAAATAACCTTAACATAATCCTGAAATTTATATTTGACATGCGACATGCAGTTCCAGAGTTTCCACAGCACAAAAGGTTTCGGTGAAAGTCCATCAAAAGTTGTTTCCAAATTATAAATTTTAATGTGTTAAGAAAAAAATAAATAAATGAAAATTAATATGAAATTAAGTCAAATTTAATTTTTGATCTATCCCCTTTGATGTTGGAGAGAGATTGGATGAACCAGAAGGAGGAGTCAAACAGGGAATTAGTCTGGAATCCCTATGTGAACACAAGAGGATGAAGTCTGGTCCAGTAGTGGGATTCAAATTTTTTACTACTGGTTCTATGGGCATGGCTTGGTGGGCGTGGCAGGGAAAGGATACTGTAAAATCTTCAGTCAGAGTTGGAATTTGCCAGTTCTCTGAACTACTCAAAATTTCCACGATCGGTTCTCCAAAACTGGTCAGAACTTGCTGAATATCACCTCTGGTCTGGTCCCCTCCCCCCAATGCCATTGAACCTTATCTAGTTTTATCCAGGTGCAAATTGTCAGTCTGAGGAGATCTCTATGTATATTGCTCTATTTATTGAGCAATAAATAGCTAAGTGAACTCTTCATGTGTGGATAACATTATTTTAAAAGGTGGGCTTCCTTGGTAGCTTCTTATAAAACAGCTCCCCAAAATGAATAACATGCAGTTTTCAGAAGCTCATCACATGTACCTGTCTGCTAGATATTGTGGTTGACAGGCTGAGCATCATGTGGTTACACACTTTCACATGGAAACACACACCAAATAGACATAAAACCAAAGGGGTTTAGAAGATAGATGGGAAGAGAGATTTAATTTTGAAATGCTTTGTTCTAAATTGCATAATGTTATGGATAATTTGGTTGTTCCCTGCAGTGTCTATGTACAAAAATGGAAAATTCAGCCTAATCACTTAAACGTCAAACATTTTTTGCTGCCTTGAGTAAAACTCACAGCACAGCCTTAACTATGGTTTCATCTCTGCAGTTTCTATAATGTAATTTTATTAAAGGCTTTAGAAAGAAGAAAGAAGCCACTGTGCTTTTTAGAGTTCTTGGAACAATTGCTGATTCATGCGTTAGAAAACACATTTTCACATGCTGATAATTTAAGAAGAGTTTTTACAATTGTTTTTATCCAATTGCAGAAAAAAGTAGGCTTGAGATTTCCCTGAAGCCCAGGAATGGGAGGTCAGGGGTTGTAAATGCTGTATTTATTCCCAGGAGGTAGAATCAGAACATTTCATGATCTCTCAGATTCCATCCTTCTGATAATTGCTGTCATGCTCTGACCATTTTATGTTGGTTGCATTGTAATAGTTTTGTATTTTAAGTTAATTTTTAGTAAGATTTAAATTATATTTTCTGGATCTGTAGAATATTAAAAATAGAATAATGTAAAGTATAATCAAGGCACTAATATTACTAACCTAAGGAGTAAAAGATATCTTGTCTAAGATTTCTGGAAAGTATAAAACAAGTGGTTGTGGCTTAAAAAAAGAAAGTAACCCACATACTGAAATTATATCATGATTTAACAATCTAAGCTCTGCTATAGATTTCTGTTCAATGGCATATCTATAATATGCATAACATTCCGAACACTATATGAAATGCCAACTGAATTTTGCTGTTTTTAAAGTAGGAGAAAATAGCATTAGTAGTTGACAATCAAAATAAACATGGTATGATATATAAGAAGAAGACTGGAAACAATTTGAATTGAAATTGCAGTCCTGGAGAAAAAGGTGTTCAAGCCTTTCTATGTCTCCTTCATTTCCGCAACAGTAATGATATCTATTCTCTATACATCATCTGCTACAATATTGGCCACTGAATCTACATATTCTAAATATCCAGGTATAATAGTTATAGGTAATCACATACATTCTAATCCATAGTAATAGCAGCTGCGTGGTGCATGGTGTGTGAATGCTTTTTATCAGGATAATAACAAAGCAGAAAAGAGTTAATCCCTGCCTTCAACACAATGGTTGCAAACCAGCTCCTATAGTTGTTTTTAAGATAATACAAAGATTTTGGAGAATCTATTGCTGTTTCTAATATCACATGCAATACAAATTTATACATTACTCAGAGCATTACTTCCTTTCCTTTTAGAAATTTGCAAGATCATCCAATTCTACAACTCTGGGTAGCATGCAATAAAAATCAATCATACATTACTGAAATACTGAAATAAATACTGAAATCACTTTTAAAAATCTTCCTGGGAAAAAAAGGGACATATAGTCTTTTCCAATCTGATACCCTCATAAATTAATGGAATTGTAACTCCCAGTTACAGTAACTTTAGCATTTAAACAAGCATGGCCAGTGCAAATTTTGGGACTTGTAATCCCATAACATCTAGAACACATTAAATACGGGAATCTAGGCTACATATACATTATGTGCCATGTGAAATGATGAACAACATTACAGTGGAATAAACGTTGTGTGATATAAGCAGTATGATCATAGGTAGCCAACATATCAATGGAGTACTTCACAGACACATTTGGGGAATGGCTATTGTTATAGTTTGGTATCATTCAAAGATGATTTTTAAAATGATGGTGGGTAATTATTCCTAACTATTGTTTCTTGTGTAAAACAAAGGCAGTAATTTGATGATTACTCCATGAAAAAGAATTATTTGTTAAACATTCACAATTCAGAAGTAGGGAACACTGTACCACAATTCTCTCACTTGTAAATTGTGTGGCAGTTCCTGTTTTCATTATGAGAAAAGACTGACTTCGTGACCATTTAGATTCTCATAGGCCAAGCCTAGTTTGGTATTAGACCAGGTTTCACCTATTTGGTGCAATTCCTAGAATTTCTGCTCCTCAGGAGAAAGTCCCAACACATCCCAAATCTACCTAGCTAGAGAGGCATAAACTGTGTGGCAATGTATTGAAGACAAGAAGTAAGATCATACAAGGACTTTATGTTGACTAAAGTTCAATTTTCTCTCATGCACAGAGATATATTATCTGACAAGTTCACTAACAAACTCTTTTCTTTGGGACAAGAATAAATAAAACGTCACCACTGCTTGAGAACAGTTATTTATTTGGCAAATGTATCATTTTAACTTTTAAAAATGGCTGGTTTCTGTTCCATATTAACATACTTCAAATAGGCTATTCCTATTGGACAATAAATACCCGAAGCTGATTGGCTACTTTTCTCGACGCTGATTGGCCAATAATAGCAGGGCTATAATTGGCCAATTCAAGAGGTGGGAAAAACAAGTAGCTGTCATTGGACACTAGCCGCGAGCAGCTCTCTATAAAAAGAGCTGCTGCGGCTCCTGGTTAGATCGGACTTTAAGAACTAAATAAAAGAGCTGAAGTTACGCTGATCTCTGAGTCTCATTCCGCAAACTGAACACTGGCAACGAAGGTGGGATTCTGAGAAAGAGATCAGTCGGGCACGTGGCATTGAGAACCAAGCAGACGAAATGGCTGGAACCAACTCGCCACCCGCACCCTTCAACCCAGCAGCAGAAGACTGGGAATTCTACATTGATAGATTCCTTATGTTCTTGGAGAGTAATGACCTGCAAGGAATCTCAGATAATCGCAAAAGAGCTGTATTCCTAACACATTGTGGGCCCACAGTGTTTAAGATGGCCAAGGCACTGGCAAAACCAGACGACGTTAAGCAAATGGCCTGGCCGGACCTGGAGAAGCTGCTGAGGGCTCACTACGCACCGACCATCTCCAGCCTCATCAAGAGAGATGAATTTTATAAATGGGACCAGAAGGAAGGTGAGAGCATTGAAGATTTTGTAGCCACTCTCAGGGACATTGGAGGAGCATGCAAATTCCTGAACATGGACGAAGCCATGAGGGATCGCGTGGTACTTGGACTGAGAGACCTTACCCTACAAAGCCGACTGCTGACCCGACCAAAGGTCACCGTTACCGAGGCTATTGCTGAAGCCACGGCAATAGAAGCAACCAAAAAATCAGCAGCAAAAATGCAGCAAATGAACACCAACCCGTCAAAGACATCAACCGAGAAGAAAGTAGAAAGCACACACAAGACCGCTGCACATTAACTGAACAGTTTCTTTTTTATTTTATTTTCTTTCCTTACCTAAGCAATTACCTATGCTAGTGTGCTTGTTTATGAGGAAAAGGAATCTCTAAAACTGATTTTAGTTGGAGATGGCACTCTAGTTTGACAAAGTGAAGCAAACAAATGTTGTTGCTCAGAATTTCTATCTGCATTCATAAACTTTTTTGTGTACTCTTTCTTTTAAGAGGATCATCTTAAATTTAAGGTTCTTCTTCTCCTTTTAAGTAAATGCAGCATTTTTCTGGTTCCTTTGAATTAGTGTTGACTGTCGCAATTGCCTGGAAAGTTCCTGCAATTTTCTTGGAGGGATTTTGGCATTGGTTTGCCATTGTCTCTTTCTTAGGGCTAAAGAAACTGATGGCCCAAGGCAGGACTGGAACTCATGGTCTCCCAGTTTCTAGCTTGGCGCCATCTCCACTATAGCAAATTGATTTTCTTAAATACTGCTAGTCTTAAGTGCATTAGTGAATATTAAGCACTGCACACCAGAACAACTAGATACAAGAACAGTTTTTTCCCAAAAGCCATCACTCCGCTTATCAAATAATTCCCTCAACACTGTTCAACTATTTACAAAGTCTGCACTACTATTACCGTTAAACTTTTCATCACTCCTTGTCACCTATCCCCTCCCACTTGTGACTGTATGACTGTAACTTTGTCACTTGTATCCTTATGATTTATATTGACTGTTTCCTAGTATGATTTGATTGCTTATTGTACCTTATGACTATTATTGCTATATTATATTATTGTTATATTTTCAACTCTTGACAAATGTATCTTTTCTTTTATGTATACTGAGAGCATTTGTACCAAGACAGATTCCTTGCATGTCCAATAAAGAATTCTACCTATTAATAGTTTGTTTAATCTGGTAGAGAAATTAAACTATCTTCATTATCTGAATAGATTGAAATGCATGTAGGTGATTGGCAAAGCATTTGCAAAGTTTCTGGGCAGAAAATGATGTCCTCAGCAACTTTCCCCTGTTCCCTGGCATGTGCTCATCAAAATAAATAAAATTCTGAGAATGTTAAATATATGACATAAAACTAAAGGCTATTATTATTTTTTGTTAGGATTTACTTTGAGAACAAAATTCATGGACTCATAGTGAAAGAAACATCTAACCCAAGAGAGAAAAAAGAGAAACTGAATAAGGAAAATAGCAGCAGAGTTACTTAATGTTGTTCAATGGGGCCTAAATGAATCAAATAATATAGGGAGTAAGTGCTAATTACTTAAATAGAGTTTCTTATCCTGAACTGTAGAATGAAAGAGACTGGAACTAATGCAAATTTGCTTTGTTGAATCACCTTACAAGTAGCCCTTGTTTAGCGACAATTGAGACTGGCAATTTGATTATTCAATTAAGTGGTTGCTAAGTGAAACTGCAACAATGCTTCAGATCCTACTTCAAATTTTCTTTTGCTTTACAAGCTAGAGGTATAAAATGTGATAGATCGTAAAGTTTTTTATTACCATGATAACTCAACTATTGTTAAATGAAGCAGCATCTAAGCAAGGACTTCCTGTACTGATTTTCTAAGTGGTGGCCATGCTGGATCAGTTGCATTTCTACTTACATAAGATTTTAAGGTATCTGCTTCTAATTCAAAGGCCTCTGCTTCAAGTGGTTTTGAGTAAGGCAGAGCTTTGTAAGTTATGAAAGGTAGTCCTTGACCTATGACAGCAATTGGGTCTGGAATTTCTGTCACTTAGTGATGAGATTATAAAGTGTGATCGGATTACTTAACCAAAGTCAGTGGGAAGCTAGAAGGAAGTTGCCACTAGCAGGCAGATAAGTGGCTGCTGCTAGGTGAGGGTAGGAATGAGGTGGTGCACAACAGACACAATGGAACTGAGGAGGGTGTGAGTGGCTACATGACAGGTGAGGTAGAGATCGGGGAGGGTGTGTGAGGGAGTGAGGGGATATATGAGAGGTGTGGTGCCAATTGTAGAGGTGCATGGGGATGCAAAAGATGCAGCAGAGGTTGGATATACTACAGATGTGGTATAAGTGGGGAGGGCGTGAGTGGTTGCACAAGAGGTTATTTTAATCCATTTATTAGTCCAATAGCTGGAAATTAACTCAGTTCATTTAGTAATATGTAGTACACAAAATTATTTTCCACTTCTCCTCTCAGACAGGGTTAGCCTTAGAAATTTCTGATCTAAGTATTTTATATTCTTCAATTTTACAACTTATACACTTTATATAGCTTTACTTACCTGTGGCAGTGCTTGCACTACTGTGTCCAATAAAGCTCTCATCCCAGTTGCCATCTTCAAAAGCTTCAAAACTATCACAAGAAAGCAAGGCAAGTGGTAACTTATTTTTGGGAAACAAATACTGCTTTGTTTTTCTCTCTGGAGCAGCAGATATAGATTAATTTTGTAGTTGGGATATCTTATACTGAATGTAGACATGAACATGTATAAATATCTGTGGTCAATGTGAAATGTACACCATTATGTTAGAGCTACCAAGAATTTTAATCTAAAATTACCTTTT
The DNA here is from genome assembly GCA_015471245.1 of Laticauda colubrina. NCBI lineage: Eukaryota > Metazoa > Chordata > Lepidosauria > Squamata > Elapidae > Laticauda > Laticauda colubrina. Next base: position 44,187,237 of record BLBF01000022.1, read on the forward strand.
TGCTTCAGATTGTAGCTAGTTAGTAATTAGAAATTGTTCTCACTCTGTATAGGGAGTCATGGATAAGGAACTAAATGGGTGCAGAATGTGTCAAGGGCCCCATTTGCTGGCTGTATTGTTAAGTGGCTAAGTGTCTCATCTGCTATGTATACTTATTATTTTATTGCTTTAAAATGTTGCGGTTTCTTTGTTGCAGTATATTTTTAAATTGTAAATCACCCAGGTTCATTGACCAAGATGGGTGGCCATAGAAATTGAATAAACAAACAAACTATTCTTTGATTAACTCCCATTCTGTTCATGTAAACTATTGCTTAATAGAAAACAAATAAATAATATAAAAATGATGTTGAATAGAAATGAATTTATTCAATTTAGATGTCATTCAACTCCAAATAACTTTGATTGGCTCACAATGTAACAAAGAAAGTAAAACCAGATAAAACACACAATGGCAAATCCAGTCAACAACAGGACTCACAAGGAAATCCAGCCATTTTAGTCCAAGGCTTGGGAAAAGACTAGTTCCACAAATAGCTAGTCCTTGGCCATGTAAGGCTTTGTAGCGGACTGGTAGCCAGTACAGCTTGTAGAGCAGAATTGTCACACAAGCATATCAAGGTATGTCCATCACTGCCTGCACCACTGCATTCTGGATGAATAGAAACTTCTAAGCGGTCTTCAATTCCAATAGAAAATATTGCCAAGAGGGGTGACTAAGACATAAGTGGCCAAAGGGCTTTCTGATCTAGTTATGGTAACTCAGACATTTTCTCATTATATTGTTGAACAGTGTCATTGTATTAAGGCCTAATATGAATTATTTCTTCAGCAATTCAACTTCATTTATCAGATTAAGTATGAATCTAGCCACATTATATAAACAAGGAGGATGACTGTCTGCACAATTTTTCTTTATATACAGGAAATAACATGAAATTGTTAAAAACATTTAAAAGCAACAAAGAAAACAAAACACAAAAAAGAAAGATTTCAGACAAAACCCAAACAAAACCCAAATATTAGCAGAAAAAAAAAGAAAATTGTTCCATATTAACATACTCCCAATAGCCTATTCCTGTTGGTTGAGAAATACTGGAAGCTGATTGGTTCACTACTCAACGTTGATTGGCCAAAAACAGCTAACCTGTGATTGGCCAGCTTAGCGGTGGGAAAAACAAGTAGCCGTCATTGGCCACTAGCCGTGGGCAGCCTCTCCATAAAAAGAGCTGCCGTGGCTCCTGGTTTAGACGGACTTTCTGCACTAAATAAAAGAGCTGAAGTTACACTGATCTCCAGTCTCATTCTTCGCGAACTCTATGGGTGTCAATGATCCTCATCAAAGGTCTGGATAAAGAGCCATGTCCTCAGGGCCCTTTGAAATACCAGTGGGGTGGAGGCTTTTTGGAGTTCAGAGAAACTTTATTTCAGAGGGTAGGTACTGTTACAGAAAAGGCAAAAATCTAGGGTCCCGAAAGATGGTATTGTTTAATTTATGGAACTCATGTACACTAACCCTGCCAGATCAAACCAGCCAGGCAGATACTAACTAATGACATAAACATCAGGGTCGTAGTGCTACCCTACTACTGATGGATTGATTGTTCCCCAAAACATAGGTATAAGTCAGGTTATTCTTTCTGGCTCCTCCTCTTACCTCGGGCAATACGAAGCACTCTCATGATGCGAATGATGGTGGGATTGATTGGAAGGGCAGCATTGATTTCAATTTCCTCCAGAGTAATTCCCATGACGGAGAGCAGAACAATAGCTAGATCCAGCTGGTTCCACCTTTAAGAGATTGAAGAAAATAAGACACCTTTTCTGCCTCAATGAAAGATAGAATCCATCTATTTCCTTATTCCGCCCCCCCCAAAAAAAAAACCTAAACTAGGTTATGAGCAGGTTATTTAGAATATTGCATTAATAAGAAAGCCAATTTCAAAAATCAAAATAAGCATACATATTTTGTTTATTAGTTTAATTTAATGTCCTTAAACAGTTTAACTGATATCCTTTATTTTGATGCTCAATATATTTTGAGGAAGTTAATCTTTATGGGTGTGTTTTTTAATGATAGATGGTGATATTTCATACCAGAGATGATATTCAGCAGGTTCTGACCAGTTCTGGAGAAACGGTAGCAGAAATTTTGAGTAGTTCGGAGAACCGGCAAATGCTACCTCTTACTGGAGATTTTACAGTATCCTTCCCCAGCCACGCCCACCAAGCAATGCCCACAGAACCGGTAGTAAAAAAATTTGAATCCCACCACTGTTTCATACTGAACTAGATCACTGATTAGTCTACTGTAAAACTGAATATTTTGACTGGACATAAACTGTGTCAACATTTATTAAGACAAAAAGTCGGACCAAATAAAATGAAACAATAAGGAATTCTAATGAATGGAGTAGTATTTATCCTTGTTTAATTTTAAAGTATTGCTTTATAAAAACATTTTAGTTACAGGTTTGAAGAATTTTTCCCCCCAGTGATCACATGGTTCACAATGTTTCCCTTTCCTTTTAATGTTACACTGATTTTTCTTCTACCACTTATTTAATAAGATGCAATACTGATTTTGATTACAGAATCCCGAATATGAATAAAAAGAAAAGGAATGGTTTATGGAAATCTCCTCAGTTATCTCATCTCCATGAAATACTGAAACAGTGTCTGCTAATTTCTACTTAGTGGTGCTAGTGGGACTTTCAAATCTTGGCACACCAATACTCTTTACAAGAAGACATTGGGAATGTGTCCCTTAGTTTTAAGTATAATAATGTATAGTTGCAATAATCGAAGTACTGCATGCATCATTTCTGATTGTCTGATTTCCCCAGAATGAGTATCATCTTAATTCCAGCTCACCTGTCTTTAAAAAAGCGTCTCAGTCCAAAGGCCACAAGCTTCAAAACCGCTTCCAAAACAAAGACTGTTGTAAACATGTAGTTGCAATACTTAAGAGCAGTCTCCAGGGACTATGAATAAGAGAAAAAGGAAATATTACTAACATAAAGTTCTGGGACTGATATGTATTCTCTTTTTAAAAAATAAAATGTTGTTACATCCCAATTAAATTCTCAGTTTGCAGCAGATTTTACAACAATTTTGTGATCAAAATTCAGATGTTTGGCAACTGGTTCACACTTATGATTGTGATAATGACCTAAGGTCATGTGATCACCTTTTGCAACCTCTTCACAAGCAAAGTTAATGGGGAAGCCAGATTTACCTAACAACTGGATTACTTACATACCAAGTCCAGCTTAACAACTGTGGCAAGAAAAGTCGTAAAATGGTGCAAAAGCTCACTTAACAACAGAAATTTTGGGCTCAGTTGTGGTCGTAAGTCAAAGACTACCTGTATAGTGTCTCATCTTATGCTTGAAAGGAGGATAAGGAAAAGACAAATCAACATTAGATCTGATGCTAGAAGATGAGTAACCAGAGGTGCCTTCAGAATTTGGGAGGTCCAAGTCAGATTGCCTTCCCTTGAGGAGCCACTGATTTATTTTCAGGTGGTTGAGCTGTCCAGATATAAAGATGCCATGTCAATGACAGCAATAATGTTGCACACAGCTGTGAGCAGTGCACCTGAACTCATCAGTGCTGTCATCCTAATTATGCCATTCCTAACGTGCATACACTGCTGTTGGAAATAGCATAATTAATATGACAGCATGAAAGAGTTCAGGCTCATCACTGTTTCTCCAGTTGTTACTGCAGGAGGGAAAGACTGCTGCCATGGAATCATGTTAATGCTAATCTTTACATGTACATAATTAAATCCTGGTGATCTGGGAATGACAATTTGGAATTCTGCTTTTCATCTTTCCCAGCATGAATGGAGAACAATCAGCAACAGGTACAGCAGCAGCCTGGCAGTATCCCAGGGCTGCCAAAATCTTTGAACACTGAGCTATTCATAGCAAGAATTGTCTTACATGAGTTATCTTTATAGTTTTAATAATTTCTTTGTTGTTCCTTTTTGGCAAATTTCCATGTAAGATCACTGGTCTTTATTCTTTTTACAAAAAATGGAAGTGTACCCTTCATACCATATTTGGACAGAGTTGGTGTTAAAATTATAAAGTACATGGCTTTTAAGTTTGCTGTATTTTTTCTCTTTAAGTGAAAGAATAAACTTTGAAGAGGATTCGAGGATTTTCAAAGTATTAAGCAGTAGCCTCAATTTATCACAGCTAATGGAACAGATACCCTTTTCTATGCTGGCATTCTAATGATTTACAAACAATTTGGTGACCATTCACTCAATGCTGTTCCATTAAATTCAGTAAATCTTATTCCCAGAGATTTTGTAATAGGACTGTAATATTAAATAATTTCTAAATATAATAGAAAAGGGGATGATGGAGATTAAAGAGGACGATACAAAATATTTTTCCAAATGGTATCTACTAATTCTCAATTTCATTTTTTAAAATCTTTTCATTAATATGAAAGAACTGGAAAGAAAAACATAAAATAGAATGCATGCCAGATTTGACCTAGTATTACAGTATCATTTTCCAGATCATTATGTGGTCTAAAAGGAAAACTGGCTAGGAATTCTAATGTTTCAGTTACAACACATCTGGAAGGCTTATGGTTAGCACATTAGATATAGTTCTGTGCAAATTACATCTCTTATTATGCAAATTATATAAAAATTGATGAATGAGAATTCATCATATTCAGCTGGAGATGAGTCATATTTCATTCCCAAAGGGAAAATATATCTGAAAAAGCTGAGAACTTCATTCTCTATAGAGTATCTAATCATTTAGAGGATTTTTTTCAAAGTTTGCCAACTTGTATGAAGCTATTGAAGCTCACCCCAAAGGATTGGATAATTAAAGCTTTTTATAAGCATTCCACCAAAGAAATGCTGTGACAGGAAGGTAAAAATATTTGTCTTCGATAGTTAACAATTTGATGGATTTAATAAGGAAGGAGATAATAAACTTTGCAGCATAAACTAAAGAATGCTAGGCCTAGGAATATATGTTTGCTCTTGTGATTTCAAACAAGGTCAACAGAACATTTTGAAAATGCCATATAAAAGATCTCTCAGATAATTCCCCTCTAGATGATGAACTTTCTTGAATTTGTAGCTCTGTAGGACAAAAGGTAGCAGTTAAGAAGAATATTTTATTCAATGTGCTGCAATGCAAACCTTTCAGTGCTAATAGATAAAGGCATTTGATATTAAATTTGCAAGTTATGTTTATAATTATGCACTATATTAATTTATTTGATTCATTTTGTAAATTTTTATTGTTTTAAATGTGTTTTTATATTCTGTAAGCCGCTTTGAGTCACCATGGGTAAACAACGGGCAACAATATAAATTCAATAAATAAATAAATAATGGTATAAATATCTTGCATTATTTGTATAAATATTTATATATTTCTTTAGACTATTTTAAACTTATTCATATAAGCATAAATAAAAGTATACACACACACAAACACACACACACACATTTTTGTTTACTTCCCCCGAATGAAGATGTTTGGTGGTTGTGATGGGGAGTTATTGATAAAGAAACTGCAACCAAAACATTAAATAAGTGCAATTATCCAAGTATAATTTTTTTCATTCATGGGAGGGTTGGGAGGAAAGATATGATTTAATTAAGTGTATTTATTTATATTTTATATTTCTTAACCACTCATCTCCCACAGAGAGGAGCTCTGGGCAACATACAAGATCAATAAAATTAAACATTAAAATCAGAATAATTTAAGATAATATAATAAAAACAACATGATAAAAAATTCAGAAGGTGAAGAATTCCAAGATGGGGGATTAGCTAATGCAGGCGGTGGGTGGGGAATCTCATGGAGCCTGTTAGCCCCATGATTGTGTGGAGCTCTGTGTCCTCCATATAAGGCTACACAGTCAAGTTTTGACTCAAGTTTTGATTGGAGACTTTCCTCACCTCAATTCACCTGAAAATGCAAAATACATAATTTCTTCCACATTGCTAGGCCAAATCAGGTGCAAATGGTAATCAAGATAATTTACTAAATTGGATAAAGGAGAAAAAATATATATTTGGCAGGTTTGATGAAACTTGCTTGCTTTCTAGATCAATGGTTTCCAACTGGTGGGCTGGGGACCACTGGTGTTCCGTGAGAAAATTTTGGTGGTCCGCAGAGAAATGTCTCCCCCAAAGCACTCCCCCCAAAGCAAATAATCCAAGTTGTGTGAAAACACAGGGCTGTGCCACCCACATGGCCGCCCATACTCTGGCCCCTACCCTTCGGCCAAGCACAAACCTTGAGTACATCCACATGAGCTGGAACTGGGGGGAGGGAAAATCTGCCTTAGGGTGGCTTGCTGATGTTGGTGGAATAGTCGGTCCCATATTCTAGATCTGCAGGAGTCACAAGACTGGCCCTTTGGTCATCCCAGAGCAGCTCCTCCAGGATGACCAAAGGGCCAGTCTTGTGACTACTGCAGCTCTGGAATACGGGACCAAATTTGCCACCAACATCAGCAAGCCACCGTCAGTCAAAATTCATATTAGTGGTCTGCAGGATTTAAAATTATGAGGTTGTTGGTCCCTGAGATCCAAAAGGTTGGCAACCCCTGTTCTAGATGGTACTTCTCTGCAACGTATCTGAGACAGGAAATCTTTTCCTGAGTAAGTTTCTAAGCATTACTAAATTTTCCTACTAACTATCAAGATCTCTGATTTTCTGTTTTACAAGCAGGAACTCTTTTAATGTTGAATAAAGAAAAAAGAAAAGAAGGCACAGAGGCAAAAAACAAAAAACAGTTACTTGAACTCACCACTGGTTGGTTGTAGTGCTCCAAAGACATGGTGACGACGTTGAGGCAAATTATGAAGGTGATGAAGATGTCCAAGTAGTGGCTGGTGCAGACTGAATGGATGAGGAGGCGGACAGGACAATAGGTGGCATAGTACGGCAAGCGCTGCGCTTCTTCAGTTGGAGGTGAGGGAGCAAATTAGAAAAAGGGTAGAAAAGAGGGGGTTCAGATTAGGATAGGTGTGTGTATGTGTGTGTGTGTGTGTGTAAGAAAGAGAGAGAGAGAGAGAGAGAGAGAGAGAGAGAGAGAGAGAGAGAATTGAGGGAAAAGATGGAGAAGAAAGGGAAAGAATTGAAAGGTCAAAAAAGGAACAATAATTAAGGAAAGGAAAATAGGAAGCAATATTATAGAAATAAAATAAAAGGAAGGGAGGAAAATAAAAAGAAGGTAAATAGCAGAAAGGAAGAAAAAAGAGGAGAGTTATGAAAGTTTTACATTTACTGAGGGTAAATCTAAGGGAAGGAGAAGATAAAGGGAGCCACACTGTTACAAGAATGAGGCTCATTCAAACAAATCTTTAAGATGAACAGGAAGGGAAGCATTAGTGTGGAAAGGATGAGATAATTAAGGCCATACTTTCCTTTTAAAGCAAGGAGTTCATTTACTTAAGAACTGCTAAGTTACGCCATTCTCCTACTGTTTTTACACTGTTTTTACAGGCCTGTGAAACTGGCAGCCCGCAGGCTGGATGCATCATATGCAGGCCATGCCCACTCCAGCTCACAAAGGCAAAAAACATTGTGATATGTCATGATACATCACGTGATGTGATTTGACATTCCTGCTTTAGAATGTCTTCACAGCAAAGCACAGTGTAGTATCACCCAGCTATTGTTGAAAATAATCTGGTCTCATTGTTCTTATCTTGACATAACAAAAATTGGATGAACTAAGTTGTGCAATAAGTTCCTAATGTGGAAATATGCTAAGCCAAAGTCTGTTAAAGTTGTGAAGAGGTCTGCAGTTTTCAGAGCCCAACAGAAAATAAATCCTTCCTTGAGATGAAGAAAGGAAAAGCTAATAACATGTTTGGCAGCACCTCAGCAAATTCCCATCACATGGTTCTAACTTATGCACATGTATATCAGGTGTATAATGAAATAATATTTGTCTCAAAAAACCTTGGTCTACAAACAAACAAACAAAAAAACACTTAGGTTATTCCTTACTCCTACGTTTCTTCTCCAGGCGCCTCAAACGCTTTTCCTCCCGCCTCCGAGCCTCTTCAGCTTCTTGGTGTTGCCGACACTTGTGGAAATTCTCCACCACCACCCCTACAAACATGTTGAGCACGAAGAAGCTGACGATGAGTAAGAAAGAAATGAAGTAAAGTAGCATCCAAGGGTTGTTGTTGGTCACTGGCTGGAATGTAAATAAAAAGTAAAACAAGCAGCAGAGTTTAATAAGGTTGACATTACAAAAAATATTATAACAAGGAGCGGCATTGTTATTTGTCAGCAAGTATTCTGCAAAATAAAAAAAGTTATATTTCTATGGAATTATTTGAGACTTCCACAGAATTGCAGTTAACCACTAGATATATTTTATGTAAGCCTTCATCAATGGAGTATTCTGCAGATGTTGGATGATATTGCTGGTCATAGTGGCTGAGAATGAATTCCAAAATCTAATCAGGAGAAAGCCAACCCATTTCTGGAATTGTTGCTAAAAATTTTTAGATATAGCTGAAATATTTATATAAATTTGAGTGCCAGATGATGGCACTTTTACATTAAAATGCTCTCTAAGTATGATGGAGAAAGGTTGAATTTTCATGTGTGTGGTATGGAAATGATTATATGACCAAATGAAAAGCCATTGATGATGCCAGTGGTTTGCCAATTTATGAGGCCATACAGATAGTCCTCATTTAACATCCACTTGTTTAGTGACTATTCAAAATTATGATGGCATTGAATGAGGCCCTACTTAGGACAGTTCCTTATACTTGTGGCCATTGCAATGTCCCTGTGGTCATGTCATCACAATTAGGTGATTGGTGACTGGTTGCTATTTATAATGTTGCAGTGTCCCACAGTCACGTGATCATCATTTGCACCCATCACTGCTGGCTTCTGACAAATAAAGACAATGGGAAGCTGGCAGGAGGTTGCAAAAGGCAATTAGTTTACTGTGGGATTCTGCAACTACTAATGATGGCAACTGGGGCTGCTAGATTATCATCATAAGTCACATGACATTGCACCTTATGACTGTATTATTTAGCATCAGAGTTCCCAATTCCAATTATCACTGGTAAGAGAAGATTGCCTGTACATAGTTAGAACAAGAAATGTAAGAAGCATAAATCAAGGGCAATGTGAAATAATCAGAGTGCGGATAGTATACCAAACATGATATTTAGAAATAAATGAATGTAGGCAGTTTGAATAGACCACTGTATGTCATATGATTACAGAATATATTATTCAGAGAGAGGGAAAGGAAGACATCCTAGGTATGTGCTTGGTTATAGCCAAATGACACTGAGGAAGTCTATAGCAAACTGAAAGAGATGCCAAATTTATTTATTTGTAAAACATATTTGCTGCGTATCTCACTGCGGGGCTATTCTAGGCAGCATATAACAATTAAAACAGAAAAATGAAAAGAAGCGTAAACAGAACAGTAGCAAAATAATGGAACAATAGAATAAAAAATGAAAAATTAAATAATGAGAATACAGAAATATGAGAAAAAAGATGGGAGGGCAGGGAAACAGGAAGCATGGGGGGAATGCAGCATAAAGAAAACTACGCTATTATTAATAGGTCCTTGGAATGCAAAGTTGGAGAAACAAAAAAAAAATCTGGAATTACAGAAAAAAATGGACTTGGTAAATGCAACATTAAGCAAGATAGGTAAATTGAATTTTGTGAAAATTATTCTTTGTTTACTGCTAATACATGCTCCAAACAACATTAACACAGACCTTATGCATGGACATGACCAGATGGACAATACTGGAATCAGGTCCATTGAAATCAATAGGAAATGTAAGATGGAGAAGCACAATCCAATCAATAGGACTTTTCTAGATGCAGATTGTGAATTTACAGTATAAAATATATAGATTGAAGTAAGAAAGGGAATAGACTGCCAGCTATTGATCAGAAGGACATACACTCAGAACACATGATCAATATAAAGATCAGATTCAGTATGCTAAATTATTTAAAAGTGAATCTATGAAAAAAATATCTTTCCGGAAAGAGATAAGAAATATCTTGGAAAGAGTAGTGGAAATAATTCCTGAATTTTCCAATTTTCAAAGAGAAAAAGAATAAGCTATTGGAATATTGAGTCAATCTACTGCAGACTCAGTTCAGTGCAGTACCAGGCTATTTGAAGAAATTGAAGGAATTGGAAGACTCAATTTTAGTTTAGCCTTAGACACAAAGCCAGGTAGATAACTTTGGGCCAGTCACATTCCCTCAGCCGTAGAAAGTAGGCAATGGCAAAATACTTTTCAAATCTTGCCAAGAAAACTGCAGTGTAGTCAGTGCTGACTCCAAGGCACAAAATAAATATCGGAATAGTCAAAAATAAAAGATGGAAGCAACAAAAATGTTGTAAACAACTGAACATAATTTTCAGTATCTAGAAAGTAACTAAGTCAATCAAAAATTTCAACAAAAGAGGAAAATTATTTTAAGAAAATCAGAGGAAAATGTCCTAAAATAAGAATACTCAAGGTAGTCACAGAAGAGATAATTGGAGAGAAAGTAAAGAAAAATGAATAGACCATACTGAAATTCTTTACAATTAGATGAAACCATAGGAGGTCAAACATCTACAAAGGGAGAATATTTCAAAAATCAATGAAATATCTCCTGAATACTCTCCTCTATGAAGAAGAGTTAATTATAATGTTCACAACTCTACAGCAACATATACAGCATGGCCGACAGACTAGAAAAGCTACATGGTTTGCAGATTGGAAAATACATACCAACCAAGACAAATGCAAAAGACTGAACAGATTATTGAATGAACTAATCCCTCAGAGAAGCATATTTATGTTTAATAATTTGTCCAGAAGAATACAGCCAAGCATACACAAAAAATGTCAGAGATAAGTTTCAGAAAAGGCAAAAGGACACAAGGTTAAATAAAGAACCTAAAGCCCATGTCACACTGCACCAACGGATGGAAAGAGGATGGAAAACGGAGAAAAACACTTGCCATCCGTTGGTTAACGCGATGCTTCCGTTTTGTACTCACTGCGTCCGTTTTTCTTCTCTCTATCCGTCCAGCATCCATCTATTGACATTTCATCCACTCAGAAAGTTTTGAGCTGCTCAAAACTTTTTGAGCGGAAAATGTATCCAACGTGTCCGTTCTGCATCCGCTACGCATACGGGGAACATCCGTTCTGCATCCGTCGGCATCCGATACGCATCCGCTACATCTGCTAGGCATCCGCTGCGCATCCGCGCAACTCAAATCCGCTCCAGCGGTAAACGGACACAGGGAGTAAGTGGAACGGACGCGGAACGGACGTGCAGCGTTAGTAGCATGGACGAAGAAAGGATGAAAGCGGATGCAGATCGCAAATAAAGCATTTAAAATGGAAAATACGTTCGCAGAGGGGACCTATCTCGGATATTAAGGATGTCTAGGGGATGCCTAGAGGATGCAGAAGGACACATAGGGGAAAACCTATATTGCCTATAAAAAGGGGGAGGAACTCACCTGGATCTCACTTTCAGACCAGCAGCCCTGCTGTGCAGACCTCTGCAGCCTTCATCTGACTCTTGCTCTTCCACAGCATCCATTGATGTCCACCATGGATCGTAACACAGTCCTTTTGGTAGCCACCATCCTTCTGCAACAGTGCGAAGCCATCTACAGGCTCTTTCAACTCTACTATGGGAAGAAAAGGAGACGGCCAAGAAGCGTCTGGGTCCGAAGATGGATCGGGAGAAGAGCAGAGTATGGACTGTACAACAAGCTGATGGTGGAGCTGAGGAACGAAGACCCTCATGCATTCCAGAACTTCATGAGGATGCCTCCAGCCATGTTTGACAAAGTAGCGCAGCAGCTGATACCCAGGTTGACCAAGCAGAGCACCAACTTCTGGCCCAGCCTAGACCCTGGGCTCAAGGTGGCACTGACTCTGCGCCACCTGGCCTCAGGGACCACCTACAGGAGCATGCAGTACGGCTGGAGGGTGCCACACAACACCATCATCATTGTGGTCAGAGAAGTGGTGCAGGTCATCATCGAAGAATACCTGGAGGAGCTCCTCCAGTGCCCCTCCACTGAAGAAGGCTGGAAGAAAGTTGCAGAGGAGTGGTATCAGAAGTGGAACTTCCCCCACACCGTTGGAGCCATAGATGGCAAGCACGTGGCCTGCAAAGTGCCAGCCAAGTCGGGGTCCACTTATTTCAACTACAAGGGCTTCTTCAGCATCGTCCTCTTCGCCATGGTTGATGCTGACTACAAGTTCATGAACATCGATGCTTCAGGCAATGGCTCATGTTCAGATGCCCAGGTATACAATGCCAGTCACCTCAAGGAGGGGCTGGAACACAACCTCATCATGGACTTCCCAGATCCAGACCCCCTGCCCAACGACACGCAAGATGTGCCCTACTTCATCGTGGGGGATGACGCCTTCTCCCTCACAACCTACCTCATGAAGCCCTACACCTCCAGACTCCTCACCCGTGAAGAGAGGATCTTCAACTACAGGCTGTCCAGGGCAAGGCGGGTGGTGGAGAACGCCTTTGGCATCCTGGCCAACAGGTTCCAGGTACTTCTCACCACCATGCAGCATCGCCCACAGACCGTGAGGAACATTGTGGAAGTTTTCTGCATCCTGCACAATCCCATGCGCACCCGCTACCCAGTCTTGCAGAACAGGCTCGTGGACCTCCAACAAGGCAATGGGGACATGGAGGCTGGGGAATGGAGGCAAGGGCGAAACCTGATAGACACTGAGGATGTGCAAGGCCCCAACAGAGCCTCACGTGAAGGGAAGAAGCAGCGCAACCTCCTGAGACACTGGTGCAACTCCCCAGCTGGAGCAGTGGAGTGGCAAGACAGGATGATAGATGATTAATGGATGCTTCCTTCAGCCTGTCTCATCACACTGATGAGATTGGGCCATGTATGTTGGGTGGGCCTACAATGAACAGGGCATTTAATAAAGAGTTCTGTTTATGTTGACATGTGTGGATGATTGATTACATTGTTATTGATAATAAAGGGCCATAGGTGTGGCACCTGGGAGGGTGGACCATACAGTCCCACTATGCTTGCACTGGAGGTTTATCTATCCCACAGCTATTACCCATCCCACAGGTATCCCTGCCCATCCTATAGCTATTACCCATCCCACAGGTATCTTAACCCATCCCACAGGTATCCCTGCCCATTCCACTGCTATCCTTACCCATCCCACAAGCATTCAAAGGCTTAAACCATTTCTAAAAGTTTCCACCAAGACTTTATTTACTAAAATAAATGAACCAAGTGTGTGAAGCAAAGATAATCTTTGTTAATAACAAGCTGTAAAAGAAAAATGACCCAAGTCAAGTGTCCAAATAAAGTCTACAGGTAGCCACCCAGTCTCTGGCACTCTTCTCTGTCACTCAGAGGTGTGTCCAGTCTCAGGGGTGAAGGGTCCAGGTGCTGTGGAGGTGGCTGCTGCTGGAGTGCTGGTCTGAAGCGCCACTGGGGTGTCTGGCCCCGAGAGGACAACAGGTGACGGTGTGTTGAGGAAGCTCTCAGACAGCTGGCTCAGCCCCGTGATGTTGAGAGCTCCTTCCTCCATGCCATGGGGTGTCAGCCCTAATACCGACGACAGATGTACTGAAGCCAGGCTTGGCTGTGGGATGGAGGAAGGAGCAGTGTAGTGGGGCTGTCTGGTCTGCAGCTGGGTGAGGACTGGCGTGGGTGACATTGGTGGCGTGGGTGGCATCAGTGGTGTGGGTAGCATCGGTGGCATGGGTGGCATCAGTGGCTTGGGTGGCATCGGTGGCATTGGTGGCATCAGTGGTGTGGGTGGCATCGGTGGCATCAATGGAACCGGTGGCAATGGTGGCGTCCGATGAGCCTGTGCCTGGACTGGGAAGGGCTGCTGCCTGTGCTGCTGGACCTCCTGGTAGCCGTAGCCCTGGTCGGTGAGGGCCTGTGGAAAGCCTTGGAATGGGAGGAACATCATCTGGGGTGGAGGAGCAGACCTGGACTGAGTGGGAGCAGGTTCATCTGGATCTGGAGGGTTGTGAAGCAGATCGGTGATCCTGTCCTTCACCACCTGGTACTGGGGTTCTGCCATGTCCGTGAGGGTCTGGTTGACATAGGTGAGGAAGGGCTTGCGGTTGGAGGATGAGGAGTTGGTGTGGACTAGCTGAGAGAGGAGATCTATGCTGTTCCTGATGGTGTCTCTTATCTCCAGCAGGACAGTGTGGCTCTTTCCCTCCTGTCTGGCTCTCTGCCTTTCTGTGGAGGTGGAGCTGGGGATGGATGCGGGTTGGACTGTGGTGGAAGTGCCGTCTCCTTTGTCCCACTGCACCAGGGAGTCCTGCACGTGCTCCGCCACAGTTAGAACAGCTGTCAGGGGGTTCTCTGCCGTGGAACGCTACACCCACACCTGCCTGGAGACAGGAGCTGACTCTCGGCCGGAAGAGGACTGGCTCTCAACAGGCTGCCTGAGAGAGAGGGTTGTGAGAGGGGCTGCTCCTCGGTGGCGGATCTCACCCTCCAGGAAGCTGCACTTGGCCATGACATAGGTCTCTCTGTCCGTCAGCTTAACCGTGGCCTGGCCAGATTTCTTGAGGTGCAGCTTCCCGTACCAGGTGTGCATGTGCTTCCACCAGCCAAGGAGCACCTCCGAAGTGTAGCCCAGGCTCTCCGCCTTCTCTCTCCAAGCAGCCTGCTTCCTTTTGGTGTCCCTGTAGAGCCTGTGTCCCTTCCGCCATAGATACTCATTCTCTCTCAGCCACTCCAGCACCTCATCCTCATGTTCCTCTTCTATGGTGTATTGCCTCCTCTCCCGTTCTTGCATCTGCTTCTTCCTCCCTTTGGCAGGACCACATGGGCCCTCATCAGAGGGGCTTCCAGCTTGTAGGGGCTCCTCCTCCACACCACCAGCAGCAGCAGCACCAGCAGCATCAGCAGGACCAGGATCAGCAGCAGTAGAGTAAGCACCAGCAGCAGCAGCACCAGCAGCACCAGCAGCACCAGCAGAACCAGGATCAGCAGCAGCAGCAGGACTAGCAGGACCAGGATCAGCAGCAGCAGAGTAAGCACCAGCAGCGCCAGCAGGACCAGCAGGACCAGGAGCACCAGCAGGACCAGGAGCATGAACAGGACCAGGAGCACAAGCAGGACCAGCAGGATGAGCAAGACCAGGAGCATGAGCAGGACCACCAGGATGAGCAAGACCAGGAGCACGAGCAGGACCAGCAGGACCAGCAGGACGAGTAGCAGCTTCAGCAGAGTAAGCATCAGCAGAAGCACCACTGCCAGAAGCAGCTTCAGCAGAGTAAGCACCAGCAGAAGCACCACCGCCATAAGCAGCATCAGCAGCTCCTCCAGAAGCAGCATCCGCAGAAGCACCACCGCCAGAAGCAGCATCAGCAGAGTAAGCACCAGCAGAAGCACCACCGCCATAATCAGCATCATCAGCTCCTCCAGAAGCAAAAGCAGCAGAAGCCCCAGCCCCAGAAGAGTGAGCCCATGCTACAGAAGCCCCAGCAGAAGCAGAGTGAGGGCCAGGGGGTGGGAGGGTGGCCTTGTCCCTCTTGCCAGGGCTGGCAGCAAATGGCTGAGGCTTTCTCTTCTTCCCCATGGTTGTGGGGTTGCTGGCTGGCAGGCAGGCAGGTAGGCTGGCAGGCAGGCATGCAGATAGGCTGGCAGGCAGGCTGACAGGGAGGCTGGCAGGCAGGCTGGCAGGCAGGCAGGAAGGCTGGCAGGAAGGCAAGCAGCAAGGCTGGCTGGCAGGTAGGCAGCAAGGCTGGCAGGCAGGCTGGCTGGCAGGCAGGCAGGCAGCAAGGCTGGCAAGCGGGCAGGGAGGCTGGCAGGCAGGCTGGCAGCAAGGCTGGCAGCAAGGCAGGCAGCAAGGCAGGCAGCCATGCTGGCAGGCAGGCATGCAGGCAGGGCAGGCTGGCAAGGCAGTCGATGTGTCTGGCAGCAGGTCTTTCCTCTGAATGGTGACCTGCTTGGGAGCTGCTTCCCTTTATATCCGCGGGGCTGACACAATGCATCCTCCCCGCATGCGCAGTAAATGCTAGTCATCCGCTAGGCTTCCGCTTGTCATCCGCTAGGCTTCCACTGTGCATCCGCTTCATCCGCTCGGCTTCCGCTCTGCATCCGCTTCATCCGCTCAACGTCTGCTCTGCATCCGCTTTATCCGTTCCGCGTCCGCTTTGCTGCGGCCCCCTGGAAGCCTTGTGGATGTACCATCCGCTGCCATCCGCTAGGCTTCCGTGGAGCATCCGCTTTCCATCCGCCCTGCGTCCTCCCCCCGTCCGTTCCTTTCCGTGTTGTCTGCTCTGGTTTTGCAAATTTTTGCCCCTTTTGAGAGCGGATAACAACGGATGGAATATTTTTCTCGTCCGCTGTGTCCTTTTTGCATTCGTCGGCCAGTGTAACAGGGCCTTAAGATAGATAATAATGAATATAGGATTTGTCCACAGATGTGATTCATACGGTTCTCACAGGTTTGCCCGAACTGTTAGTTAATTGCTTATGCAGTTTGGAGAACCGGCTAAAAATAAAGTGCAAGAGAGGTTTTTTTTTTTCTCTCTCTCTCTCTCCCCCTTCACTTAATAGCTCCAGGCAGACAGCCAAGAACCATTTAACAGTTGCAACTGGAATGAAGCTGATACATGCTGAATCAAGTCAATAAACAACAGAGACGGATAGGATTTGGGCAGGGAAACCCATCAGTCACCCTTCTAAGGATGGGATTAACCTCTTCCCTTCAGGAAGAAGGACAAGATTACAAGCATTTTCATTATAAAGAATATTAAGTAACACTTCTGTGATCAGCTGATATTCCCTGGAATTTCCCTAAGACCTTTTATAGCTGCTGCTGTGTTGGCTACTTCTTGTTTCTTCCTGTGGGAAAAGATACAGGAGGGGATAATGATGCAGCCTGATCATACAGGCTGTGAATTTAATGCATGTGTGGTCCAACCAGCTGTATTGCTTCTGTTGTGAAGCACTCAATTTAGAACCTAGAGAACATAGAATAATAGAGTTAGAAGGCTGCTCTTAGTTTCCCTCTCAGCTGCTATGTTTGCTTAGGGGTTGACTTTTTTTAAAAAAAGGGGGAAATGGCTGTTTTAAGTTTTCTGCATTGTTTTAGTGGTTCCTGGCACTGTCCTTTTGGGATGTACTTTCCTCACTCTTTTTGAAAGCCTCTAGTGATAGAGCACCCACAACTTCTGAAGACAAGCATTGGTTGATTGGTCTCACCCTTAGGAAATTTTTCCTTAGTCCTAGGTTGCTTCTCTCTTTGGTTAGTTTCCATCCATTGTTTCGTGTTGTGTCTTTTGGTTCTTTGGAAAATAGATTGACACCCTCATTTTTGTAGGACCCCCTCAAATTTCCTGACAGGATAATTAATCAGTGGAACAACTTGCCTCCAGAAGCTGTAAATACTCCAACACTGGGAGTTTTAAAAAAGAGATTGGATAACCATTTGTCTGAAGTGGTATAGGGTTTCCTGCCTAAGCAGGGGGTTGGACTAGAAGATCTCCAAGCCCATTTCCAACTCCGTTATTCTATTCTAAATGTTGGAACAGTGCTATTTTATTGTATTTTATCTTATTGTGAATTGGACTAAGGGGAAATTTCCTAAGGGTAAGACCAATCAAGTTGGCCATGCCCACCCAGTCACATGACCACCAAGCCACGTCCACTCATTCATTAGGGCAGAGAACTAGTTGTTAAATTATTTAATCCCACCACTGGATTTGTCTTTGTCTTATTAACTTAGCAAGGCTTTTAATTTTGTAAATAATAAGAATATGGAATATTAACAATAACACTGAACAAGATGCTGGAGAAATAAAAAGGATTTCACTCTAGGAAGGAAGTCAATGACAAATTATTAAAAGTTCAAGGATTTTTCTGGACATGGAAAAAAAGCAAGAGAAAAAAGACAGATGCTTTCAGATAATGGATCTGGAGACAGTTACTAAGAATGCCACAGATGACAGTAAGAACCAATCAATCCTGGATCTAATAAAAACTGATTGTTCCCTTGATGCAATTGTCAGCAAATAGAAATGATATACATGGCCAAATGATGCAAGCAGACAATGGAAAGGAATAAATAATCATGGTTGGGGAGAATGGAGAAATGGGAGGAAAGCACAAAGGATTAAGTAGATGATAGGGATAAAGGAAATTATAGGGCTATACTTGAAAGAACTACACATTATTACTAGAAGACTAATTGGAATACAACTATATTTACTTTTCTCATTCTAAAACCCCTCCCATTTTAAACAGATTTTTAAAGTCATCAGATTGGTTTTGCAAATCTATGAATTTTTCGAAGAATATTCCTAAACTCTTTTACAAGGAGTTTGCTTCCAATATAAAAGTGTTCTATTTCTATATTGTTGGCTTGGTATAGCAAAGCTGGGTAGCTCCAAAAAGTTATTGTTCATTTGCTGGTTAAAT
The DNA here is from genome assembly GCA_015471245.1 of Laticauda colubrina. Taxonomy (NCBI): domain Eukaryota; kingdom Metazoa; phylum Chordata; class Lepidosauria; order Squamata; family Elapidae; genus Laticauda; species Laticauda colubrina. The sequence goes on from BLBF01000022.1 coordinate 44,205,732, forward strand.
TTATAGAGCTTTGTATCTCATGTCTCTTATGTCAGAGAGCTTACACTGTTAAAAATAAAATAAAAAAAACACATAAAGGGTAAACATAAGGGTATAAACACAAAAGCCATTAAAATACAACAAACAATTTAAAAAAATGATTAAAACTGAAAAAAAAATCTGCAGGAAAGCACCATTTATTTTCCTATCAATTTAACTATTTAGCAGGTTCTCCATCAATGTCACCAGATCCCCAGACCAGAAAGCAGACCAGGTCTTCAGTCTCCTTCAAAAGGTCAAAGTCACAGTCAATCTCATCTTGGGGGGAGGGGTTCCAAAGGGCAGTCAGCATCTGACAGGACCCAGGAGATGGCAGAAAAAGTCCATCTCCTGGGTCCTGAAAGATGACATTCCTTTGTGGATAGGACCCATTATATGCTCTTTCCATCAGACCTGATGGGATGGATAGATGTGATTCAGGAAAGGCAATCCCTGGTTACCATCATTAAGTTAATCACTGGCAGGTCATGATGTAATGACTTCATGGGATTGTGACCTCCAAGTTGCTTGACTTTCCCATTGACTTTTTCGTGGGAAACTGGTAAGGAAAGACTCAGTTCGCAATTATGTGATCATGGGATGCTGTAAGAGGCAGAAATCTTGGCCAACTGCCAAGTGTCTGCATCATGCTTGCATGATGGTGATGATGCTGAGATGGCCATAAATTGAAAGACCAGTCATCAAATATAACTTATTCAGCACCGTTGCAAGTTGAAACACGTGGTCATTAAATGAGGACTCCCTGTATACTTCTGTTAATGCATGTAGCCTGGGATAATGTTCTTCATTTATCTCTTACAAATGCATCTACGCCTCTTCAATCACATGATTCAAAATGGCTTATAATATAATGTACGATACATACTGGATAGTATAAGAAAGAAATAACTATCAAAATGACCACACATGTCAATAGTAATATTATCAACACTGACTTAGAATAATTAAAATAATATAATCATTAAACTATTTGTTTTGGGAATCTGCATTATACCATTAGCTCATGTTCAGCTTGTGATACACCAAGATCACTTCCTGTAGCCTTTGATTTTTCCTATCCAAGTTAAGGATTTATCCCTGTTCTTTTTTGCTAATTTCTGCTCACTGTTTTAGCCTGTTAACTTCCTCTTAAATCATGATATTATACTCTGTATTTTATTATCTCCTACATCCATGTGTCATCTGCACAACTGACTACTGTATTTTTTAAACTCTAGGCCAGATCATATAGAATAGAATGGGTCCCAGTGTTTCCTTCCAGACTGATCAGGAGCGGGAAATATAACAATTGTTTGACCAACTCTGCGCTCATCTAATAGTAACACGTCCAAACATCTTCTCTCTAACAAAATTTATTGCATATCATTAAACAAATGTGAAACAAATTAATCCTCGGATTGGAAAATTTTAAATGTGCAGAGAAACATTTATTTGATCAAACATGCAGTTTTTCCAAATTCATTACATGTCTTCATATTTGTATATTTCCCTATGTAAATAAGCATTTATTTATTTATAAATACAAATAAACATCCTTATAACTATTTGGAGGCTGGAGTAATAAATGGTTCTTTCAAAAAGCCTGTCAGAAATAAAACTATGTCGTTTTGTGAAGAGAACAAACAGAGATCACAGTGTGAGTGTCATATATCATGCCTGGTCCTATGCAGCCACCATCTGTTTTAAAAAGTGATCTCCTTGTTATTAAACTGAACATGAAAAACATTAGATTGTAGCTATCAGCCACGAGAACTTTCTTAGGATGGAAACCATTGCCAGAGAGTAGAAAACGGAAGATCTGGGGTGGGATTCTACCCGTTTGGACCGGTTCTATAGAACCGATTGTTATCATTCTGAGCAGTTTGGAGGACCAGCAAATCATGCCCCTGGCTGACCCTGCTTGTCTCCACCCACCCCTCCCCTCCCCATCCAATCAGTCCTTATCGCGCATGTGCAACATTGCGCACATACCCGACATCGATGACTGTGTTCTTCCCCACCCAGTCATTCCTTAAGGTATTTCTTTTTTCCCCCCTGCCGATGATCAGCTGTTCCTATGATCAGCTGTGCTGGGATTCCTCTAGCTTACTGCTTTGCCCAGGAGGCTTCCTTAAGACCCAAGAAGGCAAAAAATGGATGAGGAGTATAGCACCTCCTCCCCCTCCATTTTTTGCCTTCCTGGGAGCAAAAACGCCCCCCCCAGGAGGCTTCCCTGAGACTCAGGAGGCCCCAAAATGAAGCATGGGGGAGTGCTGTGTGCCCCCTCCAGGCTCCATTTTTTTTTTCTTGAGCCCAGGGAAGCCTTCTGGAAGCAAAAATGCTCCCCCCAGGAGGCTTCCCTGAGGCAAAGAATGCCCCAAAATGGGGTGGGGGGTTGCTGCAAAAAAGGCACATGCACCTTGTCACATGACCACACCCACCTAGCCATGCCCACCTAACCATGCACACAGAACTGGTTGTTACAAAATTTGAATCCCATCCCTGCAGAAGATCATATCATGGGCTCCCAAAACATGCCACAACTGTAAGACCACAAGGAGATAAAGAAAATAATGTTTACCTCACATTTTTATCAAACAAATAAGAAAAAAAGCATTAGACATTTTATCCTCCATGGTTACTTGAAAGATAATCTGCTTCTGGTATCCACAACAAATTAGAAAAGTTATGTCTAAATGGAAGAAGGGGAAGGACCACCATAATAATATACATACAGTACATATATGTGTGTGTCCTCTCCCTCTGAATCATTATGGCATGACATGATATGTCATGGCACGGCAGGCCGTCCAGTCTGCCTAACAGTTCAGTTCAAAACAATATGAAAGATGAAGGGGTGAGATAACTTCTCTACCTGTTGATCCACAGCCACAGCATCCAATCCATTATACATAATATTAACCCAGCCATCTTTGGAAGCCAGAACAAAGAGTGACATCAAAGCCTGAAATATATGAGATTATAACATAGTTTTATGCATTTATTTGCATTTTATTTTTTTACAGTTTTTATTCAAGAAAAAAGAGAACATTTTAAAAAGAGAATCATGTTCTCACATTTCACAATGTTTTCATAACAGTGTACATCTCTATTAGTGTCACTTAAGATCATTTGCTACAAAGATATCTTAAATCTAATTCCTGATTTCTTACTTATCTATGTTATTAATACGTCATGATACATTGTTTGTTTTCCTATGTTACTATACTACTATACATAGCTATACTACACATATATTCATAGCTGTACATTTATCCTTATTTCTGTTGTTCCATAATATTTCTTTAATCATTTTTACTATACATCTTTATTTCCTTTTCATTTAACCATTTGTACCATGTATTCCATGTTATAAAATATTCTCCCTCTTCCTTGTTTTTTAATATCATAGTTAATCTAATCATTTCTGCACATTGGTAAATTTTGTTGATTACTGCTAAATTTGTGGATACCATTGTTAATTTTCAGTTTCGGGCAAAGGCTATTCTTGCTGCTGTGATGATATGTAGTATTAGATGCTGTTGTTTTTTACTCCATGACAGTTCTGGTATTCCCAATAAGAAGGTCTCTGGGTTGAGTTTAATCTTTAATTTTGTCATCTCTTCCAGCCATCCCTGTATTTTAGACCAGTATTTTCGAGCTTTGGGGCATGTCCACCACATGTGAAAATATATTCCCTGGCTATAAGTGCACTTCCAACATTTGGGTGACATACTGGGAAACATTTTTGCCAATCTTGCCGGTGGAAGGTGCCAGTGATAGAACATTTTATAGATATTCTCTTTATATGATACTGATAACATTAATTTATAGTTGGTTTGCCATATTCGTTCTCATTGTTCTAAGTGGATGTTATGACTGCAATTTTTAGCACATATTATCATATTCTTCTTAACCGTTTCCTCTTCTATTTTAAATTCCAATAACCAATTGTATAATTTAGTAATCTTTTTTTCACATCCTTGTGATATTTTGTCTAATTCCTGTTCTTTGTTGTAAAATCCAAATTGTTCCTTGTCTTTTTTATATTTTGTTTGAATTTGGAGATACGGCCACCACCCAATTTCAATTCCTTGTGTTTTGAGTCGTATCTGTGATTACAGGTCACCTTCATCTGTTATGAGTTCTTTGTATTTTATCGTTTTATTCAGATCCATGGCATTAGGATATATTAATGCCTCCATTGGAGATAGCCAGAGAGATATTTTCACATAATAGAGCATCTTTTATCCAGTGTTTTTGAAAGTAGCTATGGGTTCTGTTTTTCCCATCCCAAAGAAACGCGTGCCAGCAAGCTGTAAATCGAAACCTTTTATTGTCAATATTCTTTTATCCTCCAAGTTAATCCAATCCTTAATCCAAGTACCCGCTGCAGTTTGTGTGGAAGGGACAGTACTCCCTTGCTTTTAGTATCCTGCATTAATATATATTTTATTCTTGCTTTTTTCTTTTGCCGAATATATATACTAATTCTTCTATTCAAGTCTTTGAAAAAAAATTTCTCCAGTTTGACTGGCACAGTTTGAAAGAGATACAACAATTTTGGTAATACATTGGTTTTAATGGTGGCTATCCTTCCCATTTCATAAATTTGTAGGTTTGCCATCTGTCTAGGTCTTTCTGTATCTGATCTATTAATTTGCCGTAATTATCAGCCTTAATTGTAGAACACTTTGCTCTGAGCCAGATTCCTAGATATTTTATTTTGTTTGTTGTCTGAATCTCTAGTTCTCTTGTCAATTCCTCATTTTGCCTTTTAGTACAATTTCTGTTATTCTCTTAGTCTTCTCTTTATTAATTTTAAGTCCTGCTACTTTGCCAAATGCTTCTATTTCTTGTAGTAAGTTTTTGCTTGACTCTTTTGGGTCTTCCAGTATAAAAACCATGTCATCAGCGAACGCTTACAGTTTATATGTTTCCTGTTTAAATGTTCGCCCTTGAATGTTTTGGTTTTCCCTTATCTGCGTTAACAGTACTTCTGCTGACAGAATGTATAGTAATGGGGCAAGCGGACATCCCTGTCCCACTCCATTGCATATTTTTATGTTATCTGTAGTTTCTCCATTGATTACTATTTTTGCATTTTGTATTGAATATATTGTTTTAATTAGCCCTGTAATTTTTTTGCCAAATTCACCCTGGATATTTGCTTAATCAGAAATTGCTTAATCAGAAATCAGTTTAAATTGTCAAATGCCTTCTGGGCATCTAGAAATATTAATGCCATCTGATTGTTTGATTTGGTTTCATAGTACTCTCAGACATCCGTTATTTTATATATATATATATATATAACGTTTTCGCGGGTACTTACATGAATGCAGTTCAGCTTCCTTCGGGTATTATCCCACGTCATTGTAGTGCTTTTAAAGTTGTAGCAACGTTTCAGCAGAATCTCATCTGCCATCATCAGGCTTCTGTATTGAGTTTGTATGTGGGTCAGGCGATCACAGCCATTGGTTTTAAATTTGAGGCTAGCCTACTGCTGTGGCAGGATTTTTTTTTCTACATCCTGATTGGTTGGGAGTCTTGGTCTGTGTTTATTGGACTTGGAGTTTGTTTGATTGGTGTTTCTGGTTTCTTCTGTCTTTTTTGTGGCTTTGACTGGCTGGCAACACTGTGTTCCTGTGTTGGAGGCTTTCAGTGCAGCTTGGCTTCGTGTGAAAGAACGGCTGCTATCCATTAGGAAGCTAGGTTTCACCTGGGTGTCTGGTGGGGGGGTGTTTGAATTGGAGGCATCAAAGGGAGTCTGTTTGTGCTTGTTTGTCTGTTTTGTGGTGTGGAGATCTTTCTATTGGAGAGTGCAGGCTTCCAAATGATTGACAGTCTGCTGGAATCATCTCTTCTATTCATGCTTTCAGGTCTTTTTTCAATCTCTATGGCTTCTCTGATGATTCTGTGGTTGGGGTTTTCTATAGTGGCTCGGGTTTTAGTGCCATTGAAGTTGATGTTGTGACCTGTGGTTTTCATGTGTTGGACTAGTGAGGAGGTGTGTTCCAGCTTTTTTTACTGCATTTTTGTGTTCATCTAGGCGGGTACTTATTCTTCTATTGGTCTGTCCAATGTACGTGGCTGGGCATAATGTCAATACTTCAGTCAGGGTGCATAGTTCAGTCTTTATATGTGTCTTATCTGCCAGGCGTTTGGTTCTGGTAATTAGTGTTTTCGCCACGGAATTTATCTGTGCTGGGTAGTGGTGGGATTGGGTGTTGAGGTAGCGGTTGGTGTGTGTTTTCTTCTGGTATATGGTGTGTCCCAGTGTGCCATCTGTTCTTTTGTAGATTAGTACATCTAGAAATGGTAGTTGTTTGTTTATTTCCATTTCCATGGTGAACTTGATTTTGGGGTGTGTGCTGTTTAGGTGTGTTAGGAAATTGTTCAGGTTTTCTTTTCCATGGGGCCAAATCACAAATGTGTCATCGATGTATCTTAGCCATACCACTTCTTAGAAATGATCAAAGATCTACATGTGGAACAAGAAGATCTGCTTGTAAGTTTCGACGTGGTTTCACTATTCACTCAAGTCCCGATAAAATAAACTCTTGAAATCATCAAAAATAAATACCAACCAGCTAAAGACCTC
>BLBF01000022.1:44212753-44287626 GCA_015471245.1 Laticauda colubrina
ACACACACACACACACATATATATATATTGCTAGAATTTTATAATCTACATTCAGGAGTAAGATAGGTCTGTAGTTTCTAATTTGGTGGGGATCTGTTTGTTCCTTGGGAATAAGGGATATCAAGGCTTCCGTCCATTTCTGGGGTATTTTAGCTTGATTCAAGGCTCCATTATATATTTCCACCAGCGACTCGCCTAGTAGATCTTGGAAGTTTTTGTAAAATTCCATCTGGTCCTGGGGCTTTGTTAGTTTTTTGTCTTGCAATTGCCTCTTGTACCTCTTTTAGGGTTATTTTATCATTTAATAACTCCCTACCAGTTTCCACTATGTTAGGTAGTTCTTTGCCCTCAAAATATTGTGTGATATTCTCATCTAAAATTTCTTCTTTTTTATATAGGTTAGTAAAAAAGTTTTGAGCTATTATTTTCTTTTGTTCCAATTGTGGAACAAAAGTTCAGTATCCCATTTTTGTTCTGTAGGGCTATTAAGGTTCTTTTCTCCTGCTCTTTTTTAATTTGTGGGAGAGCTATCTCCCCGGCTTGTTCGCGTTCTCAAAATAATGTTGTTTGGTTAATTTTAATTTTCTAGCCATTTCTTCTTGAAGGCTTAGGTTTAATTGTTTTTTAACTAATTCATTACAAGGATCTTTTTGTAAGATAATTTCCAGTTTTTCCAGTTTCTCTTTTCTTGCAGTGGGTTGGTTTTTCCTGTCTCTAATTTTTTTTTGCTACGTATGCTATTGTCAGGTTCTTAATGTATGCCTTTGTTGTGTCCCATAAGTTTTGAGTCATTGTATGTTCATTTGTATTAATTTCAAGAAATATTTTCAGTTCTTTATTTATCATTTGAGTATATTCTTTGTCTCTCAGAATACTCTTGTTAAAGGTCCATCTACCTAGCTTTTTCTTTCCTCTCCAAGTCAGTTTGATTGGATTGTGGTTGGCCCATGTATTTGGTAGGGTTTCCATTGCTTCTGTTTTTTCCAATAGTTCTGTGTCCATCTATAGCATATCAATCCTGGACTAAGATTGATGCAGGTTTGAAAAAAAGTAAATTGGGTTTTTGATGTATTCAGTTCCCTCCAGGCATCTTTTAAGTTCATTTCTTGAGCTAATTTGTCAAACGTTATTGGGAATGTTTTTCTCTTTTTTATTGTTTTTATTACTTTTATAATCCTTTTCTATTTGCATTTTAAAAGATAAAAATTACAGTATTCTGTACAGTTTCTTCACCAACTCCACCTTAAAGCACATCCATTAAGAAAATATGTAAAGGTGGTCATGAATTCTGAGTTAATTTATTGTGCATACAAAAAGGGGATTAAATTAATCAGAAATATAAAGCACCCCACATAAAAATCCACAGAGTATATTTTTTAAAGGTCCCTATATCCTAAAACTCAGCAATTTTCTTGGGCAACCGTGTTCATTCCTCAGCTATTCTTTTCCTGAAAACGGTATTTCTTAATATCTTGTCTAACTCTCCAACCCTCAATGTCCTTCCCTGTTATTCCTATACAGCTGTTTTCCCCACACCGGATTTATTTATTTTTTTACATTTGAAAACTGCTGGCAAGTTTCTGAAGGTAACGTAGTATAAATAATTAAACACAATATATAAGATAAATTACATGGCAAATCAGAGAGATGTGGATATGCTGTGTATAAGTGATAGAGTATAATAAAAGGTGGTGGCTTCCTAGGAAGGAGGGAGTGCATTCTAGAGAAGTAAAAAGCAACTTAGTCTAAATACTATGTGAGTTCCAAGTAATACACTCATAGTAAACAGAACTCCGACGTAAGCAGGTTCCTTAAAGAACAAGTTTATTGGATATATCATATTGGCACAGATTGGTGAAAACTGACTGTAAAGGTTCCCATAGTTTTCATCTAATTAAAGGTTAATGTTTTTTCCCCTTTCCCAACCCATCAGTCACATGACCCAATCAAGGTGCTGTCCGATAGCTTGGAAAGTTCACTCCTCCTCTCTTTTCACCATCTGTGGGAATGTCCTTGGTTCTCAGGGGAAACTACTTTGTTTTGGCTACAAAACGCCAACTATCTCAATTCCCCCCTCATCATCAGTGTGGCAAAGCTGAAGTCTCCAAGATGGCCTCAGTCAAGCCAGCTTCAATGTGACAAAAAAAGGGTAAAAATAGCCCTTCTTTAAAAAAATTTACCAAATATATTGCAGATGCAGATAGTAGAATGTTCAGTTTGCCAAGTTTTGTCCACAGGTGTGAAACAAAAAAAGCACTTAGCTTGGAAGAATCACCATATGTCATTCTTGGTTGCAAGTTTGTACCATTGTTAAAGGAATAGTCATAGACTACTTTTTTGATCCATTTAGGTACTGTATCCAATATAGTTTAGGCCTGATTTAAGACAAAGCACTATTAAGCACTATTTACATGACCACTACTTACAACAAAAGCATTGATTATTGTATTGTATTTTGATGATGGACAAATATGGCTGAAGGATTGCGTGAAAATTAACACACTAACCACCTATATACATAGACATTTTCTACTGAAACCAAAGAGAAGTGTTTAACAATGCCTCTTTGTCATTTTGATTAACTGGCCTCTACCAAGTGCATTCATTTTCTTCCAATGTAACAAGAAATAATTTGAGGATAACCTAATCAAAATAATACTATGATAAGGAATTTGTGAAGGCAATCTAAATATTTGAAGGTACAGTCCTGCTAAATATGACTCTTAAGTAGGTCTAATATACTTTGGAGGATTCTATATTTACCTGACCCAGATTATCAAAGTTGTATTTGTGATGCACCCATTTGTAATTGGCAGCCATGCAGTCAGACCTATTTGTGATATTTCGGATATCAACACCCAGGCAATGGTAGAATTTTCCTTTGAAAAGCTATAAGAAAAAGGGATTTTGTCAGACATCGAAAGAATAAAAGGATAAGAGATTGCTATATGAACGGCCTGGTGACCTAATGGTGAAGATGCTCGCCTCCCACTGAGAAGGTTAAGAGTTCAATTCCAAGTGGTGTCAGATATTTCTCTCTTAGAATGCAAAGAAAAAATATCTGCTATGAACTCTGCATTTTATCAGGAAGGGCATCCAACCAGTAAATGCTCAGCTCCAACCAATCACCCCAACTCTACAAGGATTACAGTGTTGTAAAAAAAAAAAGGGGGGGGAATATTGGTGCTATGTTTTTAAGCTGATTTCAGGTCATTTTTCTCACATTTGTTTGGAGTACTCAGTTGGGAATGGAAAAGGAAGACCTCTTGAAGGGAAATAACTTATATTCTCCACTCCTAGTTCCAAAAAAATAGACTAAAATCCACCACAGTAATTTGGCAATGATTTGGGGGATTTAAAAATTGAAAATGGGAGCAGTTTGCCTCATACAGTCCTCCCATTCCATCTTTACCCAGCAATCATCAATAACAATATTTGACATTTAAATAAATAAAAGATTAAAACAAATTGGCTGTAGACCATGATGCCAAATTGAAGCATATGCTATGAAAATCCATAAAGACTATGTTGTAAGAAGAACAACTATTTGCTTCACTTCTTATACATTTTTAAGTTGTTCCTCCTTAAAATAGGCAATATAGACTCCAGTATATTTTTATATGAAGATAGAAGCATTGCCCACTCTTACAGAAGTACACCAACATAAAGACAATGCCATTTCTTTCCATCTCTAAACAGCTGTTGGAGGGTGCTTGAAATGTGGGTGGGGAGGGGAGAGTTAGAGAAATAAGAAAAGTTTTTTTAAAAAAATAAATGGTTGTCTCAAGACATCTCATCTCTGATCAGACATCATTTCAGCATTCAACCCTATGAGCCAACTACATCTTATTGTGGTTCAAAATCCAAACCCTAATATCTTGCTAGTTGGAAACCTGTTCTTCTTTACAGCACATGGGAAATAGATCAAGAAGTAAAGCCATTAAAATGATGGACTCAGTTCATTTCCAAGAGTTTTTTTTCCTGTCGTCCTTTTTTTAGGCCACATTATTCTCCAGCCACTATTAGAGATCCACCTTTGTATTAAGGCAGAAAGCAAGTAGTCTATAATAATGATACAGCAAAGATAGAGAAAAGCTTGAAGCATCTCTTTTGACATATATGTACTGTGCCAACTTTGAGCTGTTATTGTATGTGAGAAATTGGACATGCTGATTATTAATAAATATTAGGTTGGGGAAACAAGGGCAGCCCAGAAATGGAACTCTATTCATACTTTGTATCTCTAAGAATGTAGGAGTGGCAGGTCTTGGGGGTGAAGTTAAAAGAGGAATTAGCCTAGAATCCCTATGTAGCCACAAGAGAACTAAGTCCAACCCTCTTTAAATTTTGTGGATCCTTATCTAATTCCAAGAAGGTGCTAACCATTGCTTGAGAAGATTCCCATACATAGGCATGAATAGCAATTAATCTTGCTAGTGCCTTGATCTTTCATGCCTGGCTAAGAAAGACCAAAGCTAAGAACTGGGAGAGTTGGAATTCCAACTCATATAATGGGCACCAGGTTGGGGAAATCCATTTCAAACCATACTTTTCAAAAGTGTTTGAAACTGTAAATCAAACAACCATCACATTAATAACAGCCATATATTCCTACAATACTTTGTATTTATTAAATACTATACCTGCACTCCAAGAATTCCAAAGATTATAAAGAAAGCACAGCAGATGAGGACAATATTTCCAATAGGCTTGAGTGATGAAATGAGAGTTTCAACCACCAGCTTCAAACCTGGAGCACGGCTGATGACCCTGAGAAAGGAGCACTGTGAGAGCTATAGGGTAGAATCTAATACTTCACTTTCCATGCAAAGTATTATACCAAGAGAGTTTGGTCTGCAGTGCTGCAAAATGGTTGGTTTAGGAGATCTCGCCTTAACAAATCAGACCAAAAGTTAAATTTCAAACAACTTATCAAATAGTAAACCTTTCTCAAAAGTAGACAAAAGTAACTAAAGAACTAAGGGATTTAATGCCTATGAAGGAAATTACTTTTAAAAGCTATTTTTCTCCAAGGGCTAACATGAACAGTCAGGTTGTCTATTGTCCGTATTGACCAGCAATGATTTTTGAGGAGTAGGAATGGATATTGTTTTGTATGCGCATCAGGAAATATGACCTCTGGGTAAATTTTCTGGTCCATTTTCCAAGTACAGGTAATCCTTGAGTGATGACAATTCATGTTAAAACTATAAATAACAGGAAATTATAATGGAATCTTGGAGTTTCAGCTTCCCTCAGTCATATGATCATGATATCTGATGTTCCTTGACAGCTTCCCATAAGCAAAATCAATGGAGAAGCCTGCAAGAAGTCAGATGTTGCCATCATGTGAGGTCTTTGTTTAACCATAGCAACTTGGACTGCAGGAATGGCTGTCCCTAAACAATACAATCATGTGACATCATGTCTTAGACCAGGTCACTCAGTGACTGAATTGTTGGTCACAACTGCTGTTGTAACTTGAATATTACTCATGGTGTTTTCCTGTGTTTGGTGGCTCAAAGCATTGCTATATGGTTTGCCTACTGCATTGCTTTTAGTAGGACAATACTTTGGCTTCTTTGTAGAGGTAGGGATACCTACTCCCCATACAATTCTTGCTTTTCCTGAATAATAGGTCTTCTTACTTACTTCATGAGTTTAATGCTTTGCCTTAGATGTTAAATACTTCTGGCTTGAAACTTGGCAGGAATACTGTTTTTTAATTGCTATTCTTTTTCCCAAGCTACCTATTTTTGTGCTGGGCTGTATTTCTTTATTAATTACTGATGCACTATTTCATCTTTTTGCCACTTATTTGAATCACTCCCTGGTTGAAAGATTATAAATAGATCAATAATAAAACAACCAACTTTGATTATTTTAAAGGCAAAAGATAATACTCATACTTGTGTGTTAAATGGTAAGTTCTCTAAGCTTGGCTTTTTTTAGGGGAGACATTTTGTTATCAGGCAGTGTAACATCATGAGTGCAACTGAGATTATAAAGGCAAACATAAGGTATAAACAACCAGAAAATTTCACTCTCTCATCTACTGATGATCTTAACTAGTCTGGTAATGAAATATCTGAAGGAAAACAACCAGGCCAGAAACCACTATAACATAATAAGAATAATGACTGGTAACTAGCAGAGGTGAACAAAATCCAAACCTTCATCTCCATGGTCAAAACAACTAGACTGGCAGCATTGCAAGCCAAGCCTAACCCCTTCTATATTTGTATGTGTAATACTTGGATAGTGATACCATATCACATCTACTATCTTGCCTGTATTGTCCCCTGTGGATGCTGATGTGTCAAAACATAGTGGAAAACATAATTATTTAAAAAGCTGTTTTTTTACAACTTAAAATAGCATGCTATGAAAGGATAGAAATATTTCTTTGAAAGAGCACACCAACACTTCTATAACAGGAACATAACTGAATGGAGGCAAAGTCCTGGAGAAAAATGGTCTATCAATTAATTTTAAAGATTTCAGGGAAGACGGCCACCCCATCCCCATATGTTTCATCTTAAATGGAAGCAAATTGCTTAATATGATGAAAAAAATGAGAATAATTCTTAGACACAACATGGGTTTAAGAGACATGGTCAGAAGCATGGTTGGATGCAAAAACCTTCTTGCCTCTAATGTTAAGAAGAATCAAAGCCTTCATCACAACTGTGTACTGTCAGATGTAAAGAAACATGCCAGAAAAGCTCACATCCACTTTCATAAAGAAAGGGTTTAAGATAATTTATTTTTTTACCCCACCCCAAAATGCTTGTCTTATGCTTTGCACTCGATTCTTTAAATTGCTGTTTGCTACACCAGATGTTAAGATTACCATTTTAAATTAAATATATGCAGAAGCAACAGCTACAATTTATACAAATAATGTTAAGTCATAAAAGATTGATTTAGTCAAGGTAGGATGGCCTCTCTTCCCTTCACTATTTGATATTGTAATTAAATTACATGAACTTGGGAAAGTCTAAACTTAATATTTGGGGGCAGCAATAAAAATGACAATACTTCCTAAGTTATTATCCTCATTTCAAATATTGCTGGGCAAATGTCCAAACACAGTATGTAATAAAGTGGAAAAAGTTAATCAATGAGTTTATTCATATTAATAATACATCCAGGTGTCAAAAAAAGCCATACAAGCAATCTACCTAGAGAAAACTGGTAACCTCCTAATTCAAAGTTATATTGCACGGTATTCCAAATATTTTTAAAGAAATAACTTTAAAGACAATCCACAAGTTTCATGGAATTTCCTTTGGAAATTGATTTTTACCAAGCTATCTCTCCCCCTGCCACATCAAACTGAACAATTATTAAATATATTCACTATTACTGAAAAAGGATGTTCTGAAAATTACAATAGTTATGGACATAGGAGAACTAATATTTTTTTTCTTTTAAAAGATTTACTTTAAATTAAATCCTGTTGGGATTAGCCCATCACACCCACACTGGCAGAATGATCATGTTATGGAGCCCATCAGACAAAGAATTTCAGCCTTTTCTGCTGTGACTCCCACCCTCTAGAACACCCTGCTCTCTGAGCAGAGACCTGTACCCTCCCTTTTGGCTTTCTGAAAGATCTTGAAGACATGGCTGTACCACCTAGCCTGGGGCCCCAATAGGATATGGAATTTTGGAGGTGGAATTATGGAGTAAATAACACCCTACTTCTTCCCTGTGTGTACTTTGCTCCCTCTCCATCCTGATTAGTTTTATTTCAATTTCAATTTATTATCTTTATTTATTGCTTTAATGTTTTAGTGCAGGGATGTCAAACTCGAGGCCCACGTCATGTGGTGGCCACGCCCACACCTGGTTTAGTGAAGGAGGAAAAAGTCATGATACATTTTGTGACAACGCCATGTTATGTGAGTTTGACACCCCTGTTTTAGTGCATTTTAACTGAATGTCTGGAGTCACCTCTGGTGAGATGGGTGGCATACACATTTAATTAATTAACTAATACAGTAAATAAACTTTGTTGGCTAATTTCAAATGGTGACTGATTTTTTTTTTTCATAGTCCTTACACCTTGGTTGTCAAACTTGCCTAATATGGAGATGGGGATTGCCAGGAAATCCATAGACTAGATTAGGAGTTGAGGTAAACCTCCCTGAAGTAGGCAGCATAACTCCTTTCTCTATTGTTGGCAAACAAAACAAAACAAAACTGTTTACATCCATGAAAACACTAGGAGCTGGATTTGATTTGAGAGAGGCTTTACCTTGCTAAATTCTTTTATTTGGCCAAACACATGAGACAAAACAAAATATAATTTTGAAATTTTCCATGCAGGGTTATGATATAGGTGAGGTTTCTTGGATCTTACCTCAGGGGACGTAAAGTGCGCAGAAGTCGGAGGACTCTTAGCACTCCTAGGATTTTGGCTCCTCCGGCAGAGGCTACCGAAACCACAATATCAATAATGGATACAAACACCAAAAAGCCATCCAAGATATTCCAACTACTGCGTAGGTAGGCCTGGTCTCCAAAATACAGACCAAGAGAGACTATCTAGAGAAGATTAAGGATTGTATGAGCATGCGAAATGAAATCATGAATCAGTAAAGCGAAATCACATCTCTAGTGAGGTACACTTCTGATTCCTCAAAAATGGATTCATTAAATCATAGAATCCATTGTAATAATGACAGGTAAAGAATTTATGTAAACACAATAACCAACTGTGCCAGTATTGCTGTTCATCTCTTTCAGCAGAATAAATTTTGAGAAAAAGAGGAATAAGAACTGGAAGCTTTGACTAGTTCCTCCAAGAAATGCCGGTATCTTCTATAAAGTTATTAACCAACTTCAAGATGCTGATGACATATATTCCCTCTTATTGTACACAACTTTTCATCCTCATAAAGATGATTACACATTTTAGATAAGTGTAGTTATGAAATGTTTACAGATTTAGTCTGTAGGAGGAAATTGAAAAAAGAAGCTCCAAGGCCATGCTAAATATTTATTCATTTTTATTTTGGGACTGAAATGGATTTTCTCTTATCCAAAGAGAAATAAATAATTAGGGAGAAACATCACTGAAATGTGCAAGCTTTTAATTTCTTTCCCTCCAAAGATCTGCCCCCACCTAGGACTTCTTTCTAAACCCATTCTAGCTAATTGGGAATCATGTAATGAACTTGATAATGGTAGTTAAACAACTACTAAATCTATTTCTTTATCTATTGAAATGAGTGCAAACAAAGCCAATTCATAATGAAGGTAATCTTTTCTCAACAGGATGTTTTTTCTTTTCACAGCACTGAAAAAATCTGTGACACCATCCAGTGAAAATAATTGTGAAAATGGCAGTCCTTTTACACTTAAGATATTAGTTGAGCCAGCACAGCAAGAATGACTTGGCAGTGGGTAACTTACCTTCAGTGTCATCTCAGCAACAAAGATTGCTGTGAAGATGTAATTGGACACTGTGAGGAAGATTCTCTCCTAGAACAATCAAAGGCAGCCTCAAAATAGATATAATAAGTATCTTTCCATTTAAAATATTGCAACAGGCTTGGGGAAATGGTGCTTATGTTAAGGTTAAGAATTGCTATGATTGAAAATACAGTTTATTTCGGTATGTTGCCTCAAAAGCATCTCCCGCCTCAGTATTTTAAATAATTTGCTTTGTACTCTCCCTATGTAATCATTTAATTAAATTCCTTTAGGCAGAAATGTATTTGTATCAACTAGCAGTTAATTTTTTTTTCTTATTTGGGCACAAATGTCTTCAAAAATATAAATATAAATACAAATATATTATCTGTATTATTATACTCTCTTGGTCACACTACACAGGCATGCACAAGTAGATGGGTCTTCCTCATCTTTCAGATCTGTTTTTATGGGAGTCCAGTCACTATCCTACAGACATTAAGCATGAATAGAAGCAAGAACAGTCTTCTGCCACTTGAATACTATTTATATCCATATGATCTTTATTACTTTCTGAAACACATACCTCTGGATATTTCTGAAACAGAATAAAGTGAATTCTTAGAATTAAATCCAATTATTGTACACAGTATTATTTAGAGGCTGAAGAAAGCATTTATGAGTTTCCAACTCCTAAAATTACAAGTCTACTCATTATTATACAAGCTACTCACTGTGCTCCTCTGTTCAATCTCAGGTCTCTCCAAGGCAATAGTAACGCAGTTCAAGAAAATGAAGGCCAGGACGATATAATCAAATAGCTTATGAGCAATGATAGTTTGGCAGAGGATGCGAAATCTGGAAAACAGTTTGTTCTAAACTATGAAAGGTTATCTATGAATATATGTACAGTGGACATATCATGGTTGTTCTATGTTAACATACTTGAAATACCCTCTTCTGATTGGACCGCAAATATTGCTTGGTGATTGGTTCAGAACACTACCCTGATTGGTTCCCATTGCCGCATTCTGATTGGCCCGCTGGATCGGCGGGAGACTTAAAGAGCCGCCATTGGCCGCGAGCTGTGAGCAACCGCTATAAAAGAGGCTGCAGCGGCTCCACGGTTAGAACAGACTTTAGGACTTAAATAAAGAGCTGAAAGTCACACTGGTCTCAAGTCTCTTTCCCGCGATCCAACAATGATCATAGCAGGCTTCCCCATGCATCCCAGTTCAAATTAACAAAATTTAGTGGCAAACCCACCATTTTTAAACACATCCTCTTCTCAGACATTTGTTTCATCCCCAAAAGGTTTAATACATTTATTTTATACTGAAGAAGCTCACTTCATCCTTGATGGCCTTAAAAAAAATCAGTCCTTGACTAGAAAAAGCTGTGCATAAATGATTGACAGAGACACCTGGAAGATTTAAAGAAAGTAGGGCAAACGGGATAGAAAAGGGTACGACATTAAACTTTAGTTGTTAATCAAAATTGAAAAATAGAAAGATTTATGGGCAATACTCAACTTCCTCAATTAAGTCATCAATTCACCAGAATTGAGCCCAAAATTTTTGTTGGTAAATGTCATTTAACATTAAGTGAATCACTGCAGTTGTTCAGTTAGCAACATCATTGTTAAATGGCTCCGGCTTCCCCATTAACTTTGATTGTCAGAAGGACAAAAAAGATGATCATGCAACTCTAGGACATTGCAACTGTCATAAATACAAACCAGCTGCCAAACACCTGAATTTTGAACATGTGACCATGAGGATACTTCAATGGTTGTTAGTATGAAAAATGTTCATAAGTCATTTTTCAGTGCTGTGGTAACTTTGAATGATTGCTAAATGAACTGTTGTAAGTTGAGGACTATCTGTAGTTATTTTCTCCCATTTATTTGATAGTACATAATTGACCAATTAACTTGCATTTTAAAAGCAGGAATAGATTCCTTAGTTTCTGTAAGACTTTCTATTGAAATGCAATATTATTTGCTCAGGGCATGGATTTTCTCAAATGCAATTATTGTATGGCAACCACATATTTATGAATGCAATTTTTATCATATGAAACACTTTTGTAATTTTGGAGATGTAGGGACATTTTGAAAGGTTAAGGATATTGTATTTACTCCATAAGCATATGCCACAAGCCACAACACACTGCATGAAGTGGGCAGTCATGGTGTTGTTGTTAAGTATGGAAAGTATATGCATATCTGCATAATTAGGACAGAAATGCAGGTTTAAAAATAGATACTGTGTGATTATGCAGGGAAAAAAAAATTCTTGCCTGCATACCTGGCATGCTGACAGAGATCAAAGGAGAAGGTGGGAAAAATGTTGCAAAGTAGATTCTACAACTCTAAATAATCTTCACTGGTTTTCAAAGTGGATAAACCTAAATGCATATGATTTGATAATATGTTGAAACTATAATCATTGGGGGAACAGTCAGAGTAATATGGGAAAAGTATAAAACACAAAGTTAAAAAAAACCATCAGGAAAATGGGATGATGATGTATATTTTACACCACTTGGTCTTAAGATAAAATGCCAGTATAGCTTCACCTGGAAAACTTGGAAAGCAAAATTCAAAAGCAAGACCAAAGGAGGAAAAGGGGAAAAAAGGGAGGGCAAGAAAAAAGGAGCAATGCTTCATTGTAATTATCCTAAGGATAACTTGAACATACAATTGAAAAGTAAGCCTTCTTGTATGACTGCAAGTAGTTAAATCATTTCTACACTAAAATTGAAGACAGGATGATAAACCCATGCTTGAATTGCCATTCCCCAAAACACAAGCAAATGAAACATACTTGTTTTCTGGTGAGAATAAATAGATGGACCAATCTTCCCGCAACTCACACCAGTCTGGCTTGTAGGCCTCTATCATCTTCTTTATACGGAAACACAGGCTCTGTAGAGGCAGAAGCAGAAAATCAGGAACTGTTGAGCAGTAGTTGTTTCTTTTCTTCTGTATCTATCATGCCCAACTGAAAATCATCCATGTACTAAATGAACATATTTAGTTGTTCACTATCTAATATTACTATTTATTATAGTCACTATAATCACTTCTGCATATTATAAAAACACAACAAAGAGCATACTGATAAAGTGATGGTGGCATAGTCAGAAAATTCAGAAATTGTGCTCTGATCCATCATGAAATTATTTATCATGTAGGAATGGAATGGAAGAGCAATGAATGACAGCTAGAATACTACAGTAAAATACTTTGCTTTGAGATCTTTGAGCTGCTTGGACTCTCTCAATCTACTTTTTCTCCTAAATGGGATTCTACTGTGAGATCTTCTTCCGGGGGTCACTGTAGAAGGTATCACACTAAAGCTTTGCTATGGTTTTTCTTTTGCACTATACAGTAATTGAGTTCATCTGTTCATTTACTATAATTTTTCTCAGTTTTCAATTTCTTTTAGTAAAGATAGAAAATATATCGCAGGACCGCCTCATCCCAATGGGACTGACCTAGCTCACTCTGGCCAGCAGAAGACGCATGATGTTGCAGGCCTCATCGGCCAAGGTATTCCAGCTACCAGGTCCAGAAAAAGAGCCTTCTCTGCCAGAGCACCTGCCCTTTGGGTCATCTTGCTCCACAAAGTGAGGTCAATTCCAACCTTCCTGACTTTTCACAAGAAAACCTGGCTCTGCCAATTGGCCTGGAACTTCTATGAGGGGGCTTCAGGTTGGAGGTTGTTGACATACATGTTCATCCTACTCCCTCCCTCTCCATCTTTTGGTTAAAGTTGAGTATTTATCTTTTTATTGTTTATAGGTTTTGTACTGCTTTATCTTTTTATTATTGTAAACTACCCAGTTACCTTGTGATAAGTTATGTGGTCAATACATTTAAATGAGTGAATGAATGAACAGCTAAATAAATAAATATTTACGTAATCTATCTCTTCATCATCTTCTCCATGGTCTTTCTGATTGTTCATTTCTGGAAATATATCCTTAGCAATTGTGGGCATTTTACCATTGCAGTGCTGGTGCTTGCTTGGCTCTATAGTCATTCCTATCTTCCATGATGGCTTGTGCCCAGATGAGACTGCTGAAGCCAATTCCAGTTCAGTGGAATCTTTGGTATCCAATGAAAATGTCCGTCGGTGATGGTGAATTACTGGCCTTTCTTGTTCTGCCTCTGTTATCCTGTGCCGTTCCCCAGATAAAAGTGATTCATGTTCAGCTGAAAAAGGCTTGTGTTTGAGGCTGTGTCCTCGAGCAAGGTTGTTCCAACTGGAACGTCTGCTTCCCCAGCCTCCACTATGATACCGAGCCCCATGAGAGCTACGGGAGCTAGACTGTAAAAAAGCCAAACAAAAAACAAAAAAAACCCATATCGTGCTCCCATTCAAAACAAGAAGTTGACATAGTTTTAGTCATGCACCAGCATATTTTTATTTATTTGTTATACATTTTATACTACTGCATCTGTAACTCATAGCTTAACTCCCACCTAATGTTTCCTTCTCAAAAAAACAGAGTAAGGAAATAGATAAGTGGACTAATACATGGAAAAATGAGACAAACTTTTCAGTTTCTTTTAATCTTATTCAATAACTGAGGATGTTACAAACATTTGGTGTTACCCTTTTCTTTGTTTTTATCCTCCCCTTTTTCATATATAACTCAAGGTGATGAATACCCACAATACTCCTTCCTCCTCCTATTTTCTCCATAACAATAACCCTCTTAGGGGAGTTGGGCTGAGAGAGTGTGAGAGAGGGAGAGTGTTTCAAAGTCACCAGCCCATTTTTCATGTCTAAAATGGAATGAGAATTTACAGCTTCTTGGTTTTTAGGCCAACTCCTTACACCAAACTGGCTCTTTAAGTGAAAACTTAAATTAAGTGAAAACTTAATTAAAAACACATAATTAATGCACTGAATTACTTAATTAAAACATTTAAAATATAGCCTTACTTTTTTAAAAAATAAATTTAATGGAAATAGTTGTAAGACTCCAGGTGATGTCAGTTCCACTAGGTAGTCCAGACCAGGAAATCAACTCCATAGAAAGGCCAAAACTACTTTTATTGAAATTAGCTATAGTAACACAATTTTTCAAACCTAGCTCTGCTGTAACTCCTCTCCCTGCTTATT
This sequence comes from Laticauda colubrina, assembly GCA_015471245.1. Classification (NCBI taxonomy): domain Eukaryota; kingdom Metazoa; phylum Chordata; class Lepidosauria; order Squamata; family Elapidae; genus Laticauda; species Laticauda colubrina. Next base: position 44,227,315 of record BLBF01000022.1, read on the forward strand.
CTCCTATGATTTAATGAAACATCTGCCTGAGCCTCTGCCAAATATTCTATGTCTATCATAGACTTAAGACATCCCTTTCATCCCTTTGATAACAAATCTTGTGCATCTCCATGAAAGTCAGCTTCCTTAGTCTCTCTAGACAGCAAACACAATATAAAAAGATGTTTTTTGTGAATCGTATTCAAGTAAATGTCTTCTTTAATATGATGACTACTATCATTCAAGACCACTTTTTGCTTTCCTCTCCAAGTCTAGAACTTGTCCAGTATGGGTGGGAAATCTCTAACTCCCCCAGACTGTGTTGGACTCTCAAATTATCATCCTAGTTGATGGTCATAATAAAAGTAAGTATGATATAATCGTCTGCAGAGTCAATGACTGTCCTTTCAGCACAGCAAGCTAATTTATTTGTAAATTAGAAAAGTAAAGGCTTACACTAGATATACTTTTAATTGCATTGGCCTAGTTCTTATTTTTATAACATTGCAGCCAGTGTTAACGTCTATTCAGCAGAGCTTCAATATAAATTCTTAACTATTTTGTATAATCCAATTCCTTTCAATATAGGGAAAAATAATCAACCCTTTCCTACCATGTTGAATGGAGAAGGGTAGGGAAAGTGCATAGATATCAATCAAGCATACTGATTGCAGAATATATAAATGGAGAAGTTTATATAACGATTCTACTAATTAAAGGCCAAATTCTCAGATATTGGAGTTGGAAGATGATCCCAATATATGACTGTTAATGTAAGTAGGTTGCAGATGGATTTAAATTCACTTACTAAAGACATCACACTGTTTTTCCGGGATTCAAGGGCCATGAGGATATCTGACTGCAAAATATTGTGGGATGGATTCATTATTCCAGCAGTAGCCCCAGGCTGGTTTAGACAAGGAAGGCTGGGGTCAAGATGTCCATTTGGAGTCATGGGAATTGCACAAAGCTTTGGATCTGAGAAAAAACAAAAACAAAGCAGACAAAACACAGAGAGAAAGAGAGATAATACCCAGGGAGGATATTTTTTAAAGTAATTAATGCTGTAAAATAAACAGTTCAACATAGATATATTCTAATCCTGTAGTTATGCTTCTAAAAAACAAGGAACAATATGGAAAAAAATTAATCCCTTTCCCCTCTTTCTTCATGTTCCTATTCTAACAATGTTTTATGCTATGCTTGCAGAAGCTTGGAAACATTTGATGAAACTCTGCTCCATTAAAGTGAAAAAAACCACGCTTATCTTTTAACATTTGTTTAACATTTACAACCACAAGTTTCCTTCACTTCCTTCACAATGAGAACTACTAGAGTAGCAAAGATAGTCCAGAGATAACAGTTCAGAAGTAAATTTATGCTGAATGCACAGGTGTCTGCAGCTATCCACAATTACCAGAATGACAAAATGTATGTCATGAAATCACAAAGCAAGCACCACCACACTTTTGCTTCCACATTACAAGTATACAAGAGGTGAAATTTGTGTCATTTTATTTGCACATTTCACCCCAAATTTAGTAAAAGTAAGCAGAAATGATTAAATGGAATGGTGCAATGTATTTTCCATTCTTCAGATGAGTTGGAGACTTTAATTGCCATCATTCCCAGCTAGCATCAAAATCTGTATATACACTGCAATTTTAGGTAAACAACACTGAGAAATACTGGTTTAGGAAAGAAAACTAAAGACCAAGGGTAATTCATGGGCCTGGATATCATTCTTTATCCTTCTTTTGATTGAAAATGGGGGAAATTGACTTTTATAGCCATTGACATGTATAGTGCGAAATTGGGGTGAACAAAACATACAACATTAACTCAGAAAATTACTGCAAAATGCATTTTCTCATTAGTATTTCCAAGTGATTGCTGGGACTCATCTTTCTTAGATCTTTCTAACACCTTCCAACATAGATTCTTTCTGCAAGTTGACTTAGCTTTATAATCTATATAATTGGGCTTTCTCCTGCTCTTTTAAAATATTCTGAATTGTTAACTTTGACAAGAAACCTTTTTGTAGCCAAGGGTCATGCTTCATGCTTTTAGAGTGGCTTAGGCTTCCAAAGTGTGCAGAATCATATCACTTCCATCATATCACTTATTTTATTTTTTGTGATATACTTATTTTAGAGTTATACAACAGTTTTCATCCATTTCCCATCTCAAAATGTCAGAAAATTGTACCATTGCTTTTCAGCAATCATGGCTCCAAGGGCAGCAACATGGAGATTTGACAAGCCTCATGCAATTCTAGGTTCAGATTGCTCTCCCCAAATGTATTGATCAATTTCTTTCATCTTGGCTTTTACTGATTTAATTCATCCAAAATTTGCTGTTGATAAATCAGTAGCCACTAGATATTTTGTTATGGTTTTGAAAGTTAAGTATTTTTTGTGCAGTTTGAGCACTAGGGGTCTGATTGAAACTCAACTGAGAAATTGATTTGAACATTTTTATCATCATTATTGTTGTTCCAATGAAACTACTTTGATTTTATCAGGATTGCCTAAGCCTCTGTAACATTCTGAATTAAGTTACTCGTGCATCTTGGATAGAAGAAAAGGCACCTGAATTTCTGCACTATCATGAAGCAAATATTCCTTAGAAAAGTTTGTGAATTGGAAATTAAATGGACTGAAGGATCCATCTCTGTGTATCCAAAGCATATCTTGGAGCAAAAGGAAGGAAAGAAGGAAGGAAGGAAGAATACTTTCCAAGATTATATGCTTTTATATAGACATACACATAGTGTATTCCCTGCTAATACCTGAACTATCCTGGAACTTGTCAAATTCTTCAATATTTGATGAACTCTGGTCCTCATCTGAATATGAACGGTTAGCATCACCCTGCATTGGGAAAATAAATGCAAAGACCTGGGAATTGTGAGCATCATGAGAGCAAACAGAGTGATTTCCCTTTGATTTCAGAGAATTGCAAAGGTGAAGAAATACTTTATGGAAATAATTGTATAATATACCACTCCATGAAAGAAACAATAGCATTCAGATTATTAGGTAGGAAGGGATGTCTGAATGGCTCAATTTTCTCTTTTTCTTTTTATAATGTTTATTAGAACAGCATCTCTATTTTTAAAAGTTCATTAGAAAATGTGTACATATTATAATCTGGATCCAACTAATATAAACATTTGGAAGATATTATAATTCCCACATGCTCCTACAGGTTGGGCCTGCTACAGGTCTCTTCTCTATGCCAATGTATTCAGGCTGGACCTACAAAGTGTGCCTTTTCCATGGTAGCATCTACCACCATGAATGTCCCCTTCACCTCCAGATGCAATTTGCTATGACCCTCCTAGTTTTTTTGTAAGGCATTAGGAACCTTACTTCCCCCCCCCCCCCCTGGATATTTGGATGTGCCCATCTTGGGAGATAGTATTCATGGGTTTGACAGTCAGACCGTATGGTTTCTTTTTGCTTTGTTTTGTTTCTGTTGACTAGTTACTCTGAGAAATGAATAGACATATAAATTGATTAAATGAAGAGTAATATTTGTGTATGCATTTCTGATTTGAGCACTGCATCACAATGCAGATTTTAAAAGGCAAGAAAATAAATTGAGTTCATTAAATTCTATTCCAAATGCATATCTTTTCTATCCTTAGATGTCATATACTCATGAATTGGTAGTCATAAGTTTCCACGATCACTCCCAACAAAACATGATGTAAAACAATCTCCCTCCACTCTGTATTTATCAAACATGTTAGAATTTAGCTCCCAATAGCACCACCCATGGAAACTGTATGTATTGGTGGGAGTGATAACAGCTGTTCAAAACAATGCCTAATTGGCAAGGATTGACTTATAAGGCATTGGAAATCTGATCCTGAATCTCTTCCTTATTTGCAACTGACCTTCCTGAAAGCAGTTGCTGTAGCAACTCACCTCTGCCTGGAATCCCTCCACTAGGATCGCCACCAGTAGGTTGAATAGAACATAATTTCCAAAGGTCATGAGAGCCACAAAATAAAGCGATGCCCATGGAGAGGTTGAGGCCATGCCATTATAAAGTACAACATTCCAATCCTCCTGTGTCAAGATCTGAGTAGTAAAGTTTAAGGTTATATAGTTAAGTACAGGACAAATGCATTTGGCAGAAATATGAGACATGTATTTCCAGTAAATAAATAGATTAAAAAACAAGATATACTTTCAAAATATTTTCCAACAGGAAAAAATTCTAATATTACTATTCTAATATTTTGCATAACATGGGAAAGAATGCAATCATAACATGATTTATATGAGCATATGCCTGTATATTGTACTATGCCACTGTCAGTGACACTCTCTGGAAAGGATTGATACCCACAGATTGCTGCAGTGTGAAAGATACAATAGGAAGGACAGTTCTGCTTGCAAAAGTCAGTAGGTTTCATTATCAGTCTACATGAGCTCTCCTTTATGGAAACACAATGGAATATAGTTCTATGATAAGAAGATTGAAAGTTTAAATTCTATCTCTCCTTTGTTCCTTACCCTACTTTGAACTTACCTGGAATACAGTGACAATAGCCCAAAGTAAGGAGTCAAAGTTTTTCCGGTCAGGGACTGTGTCTCCGGTGTCAGTTCTAAGACTAAATTTACAACCAAAGATGTGCATTCCAAGGATGCTGTAGGGAAGAAAAATGTTTTTATGGCTTTTAAAAGAAAACAGAACATCACAGTTGGAAGTGACCTTGCAGTTCTTCTAGTCCAGTCTAGGAGACTCTAAACCATTTCAGACAAATGGTTGTGCAGTTTCTTCTTAAAAGCCTCCAGTGATGGAGCACTCATAACTTTTGAAGGCAAGCTATAAAGCATCAATCAATGTCTGCTTATTTTCAAATTCTTAAGTAATGATTATCGAAAATATTTACATTCTATTATTCCCTTTCAAAACATCTAGGAAATTGGTATGAGTTTCCCCAAATGTAAATCAATCCTATGAAATAGGATCAAAATGGAATCTCTAGTGTTCATAACTGATGGTATTGGTTAGCCTCCTCAGATATATCCTGAAAACAACCCATCAACTTCATTTCTCAATCCAACATTCGTAGTCAAAACAACACAATAGCAAAGCTTATTGGTGATCTTGAAGTATTGTGAGATTTATTTTGATTTTCTTCATTCATATTTTAACTGTTCATTTATTAATCTCCTAGCCTTATTGCATTTTTTTTAATTTCAAGGCAAAGAAATTTGGCTAAACTGAAAGAATACTTGAAAAATGTAATTGTTCTTGAACAGAAGGCACTAAAGGTAACTAGCTAGTGGACATTAATACAATATTACTCAGCATTCCTTCTCTGAGAACCTCAAGATATTTCAGATTCTACCTTTTAGAACCCCTAACCAGAATGACTATATTGATCCAGTATGACCATACTGGTATAGTATGATAGAGATTATAATTCAAAATATCAGGAGGACATTGGTCTAGGACATTTACAGAAAAGCAGATTAGGAAAGACTGGTCTTAGTTATAATTAACTTCCCTTTTTTTAATCTAAGGTTGAAGGAGTCAACATCTGATTATGCTATAGCCAAAATCCTTTTGTAAACTGCATTGATGTCCTGACTTCCACATGGGTAAAAGCTACAGCTGGTCTAGGAGGCAGAGGATAGATTGTAGCCAACACAGCTCACTGGTGCACAGTTTAGCATCTGAATGTATACGATATTGCTTTGCCAAAATGGTTTTTGTTCATCCAGTCTGGTCATCTTGACAGAATCTGATTACAGTCTCCCTATATGATAAGTTTACTGGACTTGGATCAGGCAGCAGGCTTTCTCTGTACCAACCCTAGGGCTCTGGAAGTTGTTTTCCCTCCTTGCTTTTCATAAAGCGATTAACATCTTTTTTGTTCCATTAATCTTATGTGACTATATTACATTATTTTATTTTTATTATTTTCTTGAGTTCTTGCTTTGTCTTCCAGACTCTAGATAAATAAATAAATGTACTAACTACATGTATTAATTGTGCAGCTGGTACCAGCCCATTACACCTTAAAACTGCTCTGATGGCTTAGGGCACTCCTGGATATATGAAGTTGAATTCTCTCTATTTCCAGCCAGCATAACTATTGTTGAAAATTCTGGCAATTTGAGCTGCACATCTGGAAAGCATTCAAAATGGGGAAATCAGGTTTAGGTTCAGAGATTTAATTTGCCTTTACTGACATTTTCCTTTCTCAGTGTTTAAACTAGAAAAGGAGCCCACCCTATATTAATCTTCCATGTTCACTTGTTAGTTCCTTGGTATCTTTCTGCTTCCATTAAGAAAAGCTAACCACATCCTATACAGGCCCAACTGTGTTCAGCATGCATTTCATTTCCTACCTGAAGATAAAGATAAAGAGCATGAGGAGCATGCAGAAGGTTGCTACATTATCCATTGTCTTCATCAGTACCACAAGTTGACGTCTCAAGGCAGGCATGAATCTCACCAGCTTCAGCACTCTCAATAGCCGGAATGTCCTCAGCACTGAGAGGCCACCATCAGCCTGACCTACGATCTCCCAGATGCTACAAATAAAAGCAATCAGAAGAGGACACACAAAAGTGAGAGAGAAACTGCTAAGACCATAATGAGATTGGAAAAATAATAAAAGGGATTCAATAAACAACCGATTTCATTCAGTCATCTTTCATTAGGTTTAGGTTCCAAGCAGACTCTATGTATGAGAACATTTTTGAGGGTAAGAGAGGTATAATTTTTCCATCAAATATACTGGTAACTATAATTCAATTGTTTTGGTATAATCCAAAGGCTTTCTTGATCTTTTATAAATCCTAGCTAGAAAGGAAACTGATATGGGAGGGGAGAAATCCAAAAGACCTAGAAGGTCCAAACTGATCCAATTAGAACAATATCTGACATAAGCATTTGTGATCAAAATATATTTTGTAAATATACTTTTGAATAAATTGTGTGCTTGTGTGTGGTTTTACCTAAGAATATAATTATGTGGGGTATGTTTTTCTGTATGTGTATGCATGTGGGTGCATATCTATAGATATAAATATATCTGATGAAATGAAGAGGATGAATAAGCAAGTTCGTTAATTGAGCAAAGAGTAATAGCAAAGGATTTTGGCAGGAAAGAATAAAAGAGAAAACAGATCAAAGGGAAGATGAAATAGGGAGACCACAGATTACTGTTTCCCGAATGTTTCTGATACACTACTAATTGCCCAGTGGAACATCATTTGTTGCCAACCTATTTGAAGCAACTTCAGAAAAAATATAAGGAAGCAGTTCGAAGAGAATAAACTGAATAAACAAACGGAGCTGTGGATGAACTTAAAGAAGAGGCAATATTTTTTTTATTTATTGTTCATATAAAGAATGTGAACTATTCTTGTGACCTGCAAATCTGTGCCATGTTTGTTTCTTTCCCTAAAGATGACAATAATTAAACATGCTGCACGTTCAGGCTTACGGCCTTCTATAAGAGAAGGTGAAGAAGCTGGAAGCAAAACTGTCTATTGTTCAGTATAGTGTCAAGATTAAGAGAAGTTATTTCTTTCTATTCTGCTTTGATTGGACCACAATACATTCAATTCTGAGCACAGCAATTTAGAAAATACATTGACAAATGGAACATGTCCAGAGAAGGCAGCCAAGTTAATTAGGGTCCTGAAAGAAAAAAAAAGTAAGACAAATGGTTGGAGGCATTGAGTATGTTTAGTCTAGAGAAGCGGAGTCTACAGAGACATGATAACTGTCTTCAAGCATCAGAAGGGCTGTCATACAGAAGACAGGGCAGCTTTTTTCAGAGTTGTTCCTGAAGACACCACAATGGTTTTAAACGACAGAAATTAAATTATGGGGAAATGGATTTCAGTGGGATATCAGGAAAAGTTTCCTAACAGTAAGAGTTTTTCAGCAATGAAAAAGATTGCCTGGGGGAAGACGCTGGACACTCTTTAATTGGAAGTGGTGAAAGTGAGGCTGGTCAACCATCTATCAGGGATAGAAGTGGTTCTCACACTGAGCACTGGAATGAATCTGATAATTTCCAAAGCCCTTTCCTACCCTACCACACCACACCGTTGATTCTTCAATGTATGTACGTGTCTGATCAATAATTAAGACTGCCATTTCCATCAAGCAAAGTACCCTCTATATCTAGAGACACAAAAAAATCCATCTAATTCTATTTAAATATATTCAAACAGATGACTGTGGCTACATGCGGAGGAAATACCATAGTTTGACCATAGATTAAGGCAGTTGTGTAGGTTTATAAAGACAGGAATTCTGAACATAGAAAGAAGAGATAGAAAGTGAATGCCATATCTAGGAATAATATTTTATTTCACAAGTAAACCTTGCTTTAACAAATGCCCTCTTTAGCAACTGTTCAAAGTTACAAAGGTCCTGAAAAAAATAACTTTTATGACAGGTCCTAGCACTTATGGCCATCACAGTGCCCCCACAGTTACATGGCTGAGATTTGTGTGCTTTGCAACAGTAAGCATTTACTGAGGTTGCAGTGTCACATAGTCATGTGATCACTATCTGCATGCTTCACAACTAATTTCAGACAACCAAGATCAATAGAGAAGCTGGCAGTAAAATCACGAGTCTCAGTCACATAATGTCTTGCCTAACAACTTAGTTGCTTAGCAACAGAATTGCTGGTCCCAATTATGGTCATTAAACAAGCACTACCTCTAGTTATATTTATAATTTTGCACAAATTATTTGTTATGCTGATTCTATAATACAGCACTATAAAACTGAATTTAACATAATATTATTGCTTTCACAGTTGGCAGCCTTCATTTTATAGAGCAAATATCTGGTTGAGTGATTTTGGGCCAGCCTCTCTCAGCCCAACTCTCCTTACAGGGTTATTGTTCTGAGAAAAATAGGAGGGGAAGAAGTATTATGTATGTTTACTACCTTATTTATAAAAAATAGTAAAGGCAGTATAAAAAAATTCATAAAAAGTGAACATAGGCTATCCTGAATGTAACAGATAATCTAGTAGGAAAATCCTCGTCCTTGTGCAAAATGGATTTGTTTAAAAATAATATGAATTATCACAACGTGGGCACACACATACTTACAATTAGGAGATACGACTTAACTCTGATCTACTCTAATTTGGATGACAAGAAGCTAGCTATCTTCATCCACTGCTGTTATGCAACATTTCATTATTGATTCAATAGAGATTTGAATTGTCATTACCTGATGATGACAATGATACTGTCAAAAATGTTGTATGGGTTGCGAAGGTAATCAAAGAGACCAAAGGCGGCAAGTTTCAAAATCATCTCCAGGGCAAACATGCTGGTAAACACAACATTGCAAATTTCCAAAATATTCGTCAGCTCCTCTGGCTATAGGCAAAAGAAAGAAGCCAAGACATCAAATGCATTTAGGGAATGTCACATATTTTTCTGCATGGGATACAGGAAATGGGAGCACCTGCATTTAAAAAGGGGCATTTGGAGCCTCTCAAATATCTTCCTCCAAGTGTACAATGAATGTAAATCTCTAAGGCTACCATCTCTCCAGGGATGGGCTTCAAAAATTTTAGCAAAGGATTCTCTGCTCAGTTGCTTGGTGGGTATGGCCATGGTGGGTTTGACCTACTGGGCCTCTTGCACCACGGCGGAAGGGGGGCATTTTTGCCCTCCCCAGGCTCCAGAGGCTTTCCTTGAGCCTCCAGGAAGGTGAAAATGGACTCTGTAGGCTCCAGAGGCTCTCTGGAAGCTGGAAACAGGCCCATTTACGGCCTTCCCAAACTTTTTTTCCTCTCCCCGCATACTGTGCACTTACCTGCATCCAAAACAGACCACATGGGGATTCCTAGGAAGTGTGGGATGGGGTGGGGTGGGGGGCCCAGCCAGGAGTGGGATTTGGGTGTTCTCAGAACTGCACAGAATCTTAGTAAGGGCTCTCCCACACCCCTGCGAACCCCCAGCAGCCCACCCCTGCATCTCTCCAACATTTAATGAATATTTATATTTTCCCCTCCTTTCTTCCCCTTTTTAATTAATCTCCTTTCTAATTTGTGTGGTCTTTCACTCCAGCACTGCAGTGTCTATTAATTTGGTAATTTATTCATTTTTTAAAAAAATGATTTAGCTCCTCACTACGTGAAGGCTGAGGACTGTGGAAGTTCCTCTAATTTTGAAGTAGATGTTGGCCCAGTAATCATTTATGATGATTTCATGATATAACTCAAAATATTTCCATTGTTACTTTATGAAAAGGTCATTGCTTGTGCAAATTTCACAACACTGTTTTGCAGCAATATAATTTGAAGTATATTTGGAATCACTGGATTTTTTTTTTATGTTAGTATGGCTACAAAACTTCATGATGATAGAATTGCAATTCTTAAAACACATGGAAAGCATCAGCATCATAGCTTTCCCATTTTGGGAGGATAGAAGGACTCACTTCATCTTTTATAATTCCCACTCTGATTTTCTCCATTCTTTCTACTGGCATTTATCTACTAGCAACATAATTGGCCCTATTATCATAATAATTCTTCATTACAGGTAGTCCTTGACTTACAACAATTTATTTAGTGACCATTCAAGGTTACAATAGCACTGAAAAAAGTGATTTAACACCATTTTTCACACTTATGAGCATTGTAGCAGTCCCGTGGCCATATGATTTATAATTGGATGGTTGACAACTGGTTCATATTTATGAAGGTTGAAGAGTAATGTGATCTCCTTTTGCAACCTTCTGACAAGAAAAGTCAATGGAGAAACCAGATTCACTTAACTAACTTAACAATTTCACTTAACAAATGTGGCAAGAAACTCGTAACACGGGGTAAAATTCACTCAACAAATTTCTCACTTAGCAACATAAATTTTGGGCTCAATTGTGGTTATAAATTGAAGACTACATGTACTTGCTCAGGTGGTCTAACAGATTACTAGAAAGAATATCAACATGCATGAATTAGGCAGCAGTAAGCTGAACTGTTAAAATGTACCAACAGGAAAAGAAAGAGTGTTAACCCAGAAAGTGGGTGCAAAATTCAGCTGAGGAAACAAAAGAAAATGTGGCTTGTGTTACACAGCATGATAGGGCTTTCTGATATTTAACCTAATCTGAGAGGTACCAAGCTCTCATACTTAGTCCACATAAATACAGTATTTTAGAAAGCGATAATGTAGGGTCCATTGGAAGTTGTTTTATCCAATAGGAATTTGTTTTATTTGTGAACTACAGCATGATAACCAGTGTAACATAGTTGTTAAATGTCCTTTGTCATCAAGATTTACTGGATGAATGTTAGGTATTCATTCTCTCAATACTAACCTTGTAATAAATTTGGAAAAGAAATGGTATGTATATCACCTTGAACTTATAGATGAAAGGGATGATGATGATGATAATGATGATATAATATACCTATCATGTTATATGAAATCTATAGCAAAATTCTATGCTTTACTGAATTTGTGTCACTCATGTTTTTTCTAGTTTATATTATTATATACAGATTGGGATTACAACAGTATAGAAACCAGAAATGAAAGAACCAGAGCGTCTGATAGCACATTTAACGCTAACACATTTTATTATAAGGCATATGTTTTCATGAGCTGCAGCTCATTTCATCAAATGTGTGAAGTAACTTTCAGAACTAGAAGTGGTCTGCCCAGAATAATTGTTAGTCTTTCCTTGTGACAATGTTTCTTACTTAAAGCTGGTGAATAAAATTATTAAACTTGGGTACATAGAAAATTAGGATCAGGATCAGGATTTTTACACTATCCTTTCCTAGTCCAGTTGTTTGAGATTACAATTCCTATTATTCTCATTCGCTGTGATAATGAAATATGCATTAGATGTATTAGATCATGGAAGATCATGGTTAAAATCATGGAAATTTTATTTGGTGGATACCAATTTGGGAAAGGCTACTTCAAACCCATCCAGGAAATTAGATAACATGCACTCATTGAAATAGGAAAGTGCACTTCTACTTAGTTGAATGAACAGAAGGATCAGTTCCCTAGCTACCTGCCCTCCAATCTTTTTATCAGCATTACCAAACCCAGTTCCTGAATGTTTTGTTCACAAAAACACCCCTTTATTTCATCAAGTGATTTTGACAACTGCTGCCCAAAAGTATTTATTTTCTCCATGGTTTCCTATTTCAATTCCACATTTAACTGTAGAATAGCGATCAGTGACATTATGCTAATTTGAATTATACTCACTATAATTACACTAATTTGAATATTATACTAATATGGCAAAAAGGGTGTACATAAGGAAATGGCACACTTTCCCATGCCAGAGATTTGATTGCAATTTCCAATTCCCCAAAATACAAAATAAAAAACAGAATTAGAGGAGAGTGGGGATGATTGACTCAATTTCCATCTGCTCCATGTTTCTCTAGCAATATGGAACACACACAGACACACAACCACTCAAGCTCTTAAGTCAGTTTCAGTGTGGCTTGCTTCAACATGAGCATTCATAGGACTGAAGCTCAGGAATGTACACTCCAATAATACAATTTACTTTTAAGAAATAGGCAAAGTATAAAGCTTTCTGCATTATGATTATTATTTCTTTAAAACCAGCCATTTTTGATAGCAGTGAGAAATTCCTAGCAGGAAGTGCTTCCTTTTTACCTCCCTTTGATCACAGAGACAATATTCCTCTTCAAGTGTCTCAACTGGAAATCTAGTTGAATAATTATGAAGGGCAACAGTTAGGGAAAGACTGCTTTGACTTACCAGTTCCTCTCAGTATTTCCCTAATTCCCAACAAATTTTTCTGAAGTGATTTTTTCCTTAATATTTCACTTTTTCATATATTCCTTTACATTAATTTTGGGATGACCATGATTTCCACTAATTACAGAGTTAGTGTTGATAAATCAGTAGAATCTCGTTTGCCTCAGCTGGGGAGGGGATAAGAAGTAACTATAGAAAGCAAATTTATTCCCCTATTTTTCAACTAGGGAGCTGCAAGACACCATGTTTATTTTTAAATCATCATACTTGTCCAATACAATCTCTCCTGAACTTAAAGTAACCACTGTAGCCCTAATATTGAGGTTCATGGCTTGTACATTACATAAATGTTATTGAAAACAAGCATTCCTGAACATCTGTCCAAAGTTGCATGCAGTTGCCAAACTTAAAAAGCAAAAACAATGAAACTCATAACATTAACTCTAGGTAAGAGCCTGGAAGATACTGATCATTCATTGGCTAAAAATGCATTTCTTTCCAGAAGGACTGACCTTGCTACGCTGACTGATAACTACTCCTTCCCTTGGAAACAGGTGATAGATCACAAGCTGGGCTCCTATAAACTCTCACTGGTATTCTTAATGTCCCGAGGCTTTGATCAAGCAAAGCAAGTAGTAATCAATAGAATGAAGGACATGGAGTTCCAAGAAGAACTAAATAGGTTGCCTCTCCACAGTAGGGACAGAATCAAACAGGGAGTATGGGAATCGGCAAGATATCTAAATGATCTGATCTTCCCAAAACAAAGAATAGCTTTCTTCAGAGCCAGATTTAATATTCTCTCCTCAGCACACCTTCATGGCAGTTATAAGAAAATACCAATAGCAAAACAAGTATGTATATGTGGTAAAGGAGAAGTCGAAGATATCTCACATGTTTTATTGTACTGTGAGTTATACAGAGTTTATAGGTCAATGTATATTCTCTCCTTATTTGAGATATTGCCAGGGAGGGCAGACAATTTTTATGTAGGCTTTCTCCTCCAGGACTCAAACCCAGCTATTATGCATGCAGTGGCAAAATTCTGTGTTGCTGCAATGTCTACCAGAAAAAAATTTGTTACAGAATTATAGCTGTCAACTTGTGCCAATTTTTGGAGATATCTCTAACAATTTTTGGAAAATGATATTTACTCACATACTTATTGGCTCTCTACTCACATAAACCAGGGAGTGTCCCTAACTGTTCGAGAACATGTTGTTCTGACCTAGGCTTCCTTAGAAAGCATAAAACACAATCTTAATCCCGGCACAACCTCTTTTATTTCCACAGCTCTGAATTACGTTCATTCACAGCCAGCCAGGCTTCACAAACAGTCTTCCAGGAGAATGTTTATAAACCCTCACCTTATCACTCTTGGAATGTGGCCCGAGAAGTAATTGTCAGAAGCAGAGTGAGACCAAACTTGACATAGACTCAAACAGAATTTTGAAAAGCTTGAACCGACCAAATGAACTACCGTATCTTCCGGACTATAAGCCGTTACTTTTTCCCCACACTTTGAACCCTGCGGCTTGTACAACAGTGCGGCTTATCTATAGATTTTTCTTCACTAACTGCCATCAGGGGGCGCAAAAATGTGACAGATGCAAGAAGTCAATGCAAAGAAGAAGACACTAATGGTAGTTTTTGGCATGCTTGACACAAGTAGCACGACACTCATGAACACAAAATATTTTTCACAACCTCATCATGGAAAGTACACGAAGAAAAGCATATGATGCAGCTTTTAATTTGTCTATCCAGGAAGGAAATAGAGCTGTTGCACGTAAGCTTGGCGTTAATGAATTAATGGTGAGATGTTGGAGATGGCAGCGTGAAGAACTGATTCAATGCCAAAGGACAACAAAGGCTTTCAGAAGTCATAAAAGCAGATAGCCTAAACTTGAAAATGTTATTGAGGACTGGGTGAACACACAGACAGGAGACGGCTGAGGTGTATCCACTGTGCAGATCCAACTGAAAGCTAAAACAATCGCCAGTGAAATGGGTATTGAAAATTTTAAAGGTGGACTGTCATGGTGTTGTAGATTTATGAGACAAAAAAATCTGTCCATCAGGGTGTGGACAACTGTTTGTCAGCAACTCCCTTCTGACTACAAGGAAAAAGTTGCAAACTTCCACAAACAAAACTAGCCGAGAATTCCATCGGACCAGACAACATCATAAATATGGATGAAGTATTTTTAACGTTTGACCTGCCTCTAACTAGAACTGTTAACAAGACAGGAGCATCATCCATTATGGTGAAAACAACTGGCCACGAGAGAATGCATTTCACATGTGTTTTGAGCTGCACTGCATCCGGACAGAAGCTTCCACTGATGGTGATTTTTAAGCGGATGACTATGCCAAAAGAAAAACTCCCGAAAGGCATAGTCGTTAAACTTAACAAAAAAGGGTCGATGATAGAAAGCCTAATGACTGAATGGCTGATGGAGTGCTACAGTAAGCGCCCGGGAGGATTTTTTCACTGGAAAAAATCATTGCTTGTTTTGGACAGTATGAGGGCCCATATCACAGATTCTGAGAAAGCAGCCATCAAGAGAACACACTCAATTCCAGCTGTGATTCCTGGAGGTACAACTAAGTTTTTGCAGCCACTAGACATCAGTGTGAATCATGCATTTAAAGTGGCACTTCGAGGTGAGTGGGAGGCTTGGATGACCAGCGGCGAGAAATCATTCACAAAAACTGGTCGCATGCGAAGAGCATTCTTTTCTGATGTCTGCCAGTGGATCTTAACAGCGTGGAGCAGTGTGAAAGAATCCACAATCACCAAGGGGTTTCAAAAGGCTGGAATGCTGCATGGAGAGAACAGCACAACTTCCATCGGTAACTGTGCCTTGAGATGAAAGTGACATTGAGAGCGACACTGACAGAGAGACTGAAAAAGTGGGTGTGACAGAGATGTTCTGAGGATCTTCAACTCCAACACTGAAGAAGACGACTTCAGTGGTTTCAGTGCATTGGAGGAGGATGAATAAAAACATAAATGACTTTTCTGTTTTTTTCGTTCAGCCGTTTTACTGCCGTGTTACAGGCACCGTTAGGAAACAATTAAGGTATGTAAATAAACATTTACAAAATCTTTCTGTGAAAACATCTCATTTCACAACATATATCTGAGGCTTATAGTCTTGTGTGGCTAATATATGTAAAAATATTTTTTCTTTTAAAATTTAGTGGTTGCGGCTTATATTCCGATGCGCTCTATTGTCCGGAAAATATGGTAATTGCTTCCTGAAAAATTGCTTCCTGTTTCATGTCCCGTTCACTCTTCTTTAATGTCCTATGGGAGGGGCCAATCATTTCTGAGGTATGGCCTTACTCCTAAGTAGACCCTGCTTTCTCAATTGTTCTTGTCTTCTGCTAGCTCTGTGCATGCACAGGCTGGGAACCAGTTTCATAAGCTCCCTTGCATCAATGCAGTCTTAACCTGAAGGCAGCTGTTGACTGCCAGTCTGCCCTGACGCCATCTCTGCCTTTGATGCAGCGCCCTCCTCTGGATCTTCCTCAGCCTCCAACCTCCCCAACCTCCTCACTACTGTCCAACTCTGCTGCCACCTCCGTCAGCTGCTGGTGGGCCACAACACACACATTTTCTTAACAGGGATGTTATTATCCACTATTAATGTAATATAATGTGTCAGTACTATTTTTATATATATATTGTAAATAGTGATGTCTATTGCTGGTTTATGACCATAATAAAGTTATATTCTATTTCATAACATTAACTCTGAAATGGTAGCGTGATTTCCCAGTTTTATAACAGTAGCAATATTGTAGGATGGCTTGGGGCATGCATCTATGATTAGACTCAAAAATGAAACATATGGGACCTTTCAGATTTAACCTATATCTTTAGCCCTGTAAAGCCCATGTCACACTGAACTAATGGATGCAAAGAGGATGTAAAACGGACAAAAAACCTTGCCATCCATTGGTTAACGCGATGTATCCGTTCTGTACTCACTGCCTCCGTTTTGCTTCCTCTCTATCTGTGCAGCATCCGTTTATGGACATTTCATCTACTCCAAAAGTTTTGGGCTGCCTAAAGCTTTTGCGCGGAAAATGTATCCAGTTCATCCGTTCTGCATCCGCTACGCATCCGCTACGCATCCGTTACCCATCCGCTATATCCGCTAGGCATCCGTTACGCATCCGCGCAACTCCATCCGCTCCAGTGGTAAACAGATGTAGGGAGGAAGCGGAATGGACGCTGAACGGATGCAGAACGGATGCCTAGCGGATGCAGCACGGAAACAAAGCGTTTAAAACGGAAAAAACATTTGCAGAGGGGACCTATCTTGGATATTAAGGATGTCTACAGGATGCCTAGAGGATGCCTAGAGGATGCCTAGAGGATGCTTAGCGGAAAACCTATACTGCCTATAAAAAGGGGGAGCAACTCGCCTGCATCGCACTTTCAGAACAGCAGCCCAGCGGTGCAGACCTCTGCAGCCTTCATCTTCCTCTTCCTCTTCCACAGCATCCAGTCATGTCCACCGTGGATTGTAACAAAGTCCTTTCGGCAGCCACCATCGTTCTGCAACAGTGCGAAGCCATCTGCAGGCTCTGTGAACACTACTGCGAGAAGAAAAGGAGCCACCCAAAAAGAGTCTGGGTCCGAAGATGGTTCACCAGTAGAGGGGAGGACGGACTGTACAACAAGCTGATGGTGGAGCTCAGGAGCGAAGACACTCGGGTATTCCAGAACTTCATGAGGATGCCTCTAGCCATGTTTGACGAAGTTGTGCAGCGCCTGACACCCAGGTTGACCAAGGCAAACACCAGCTTCCGCCCCAGCCTGGAACCTGGGCTCAAGGTGGCACTCACTCTGCACCACCTGGCCTCAGGGACCTCCTACAGGAGCATGCAGAACGGCTGGAGGGTGCCATTCAACACCATCAGCATTGTGGTCAGAGAAGTGGTGCAGGCCATCATCGAAGAATACAAGGAGGAGCTCCTCCAGTACCCCTCCACTGAAGAAGGATGGAAGAAAGTTGCAGAGCAGTGGTATCAGAAGTGGAACTTACCACACTCCGTTGGAGCCATAGATGGCAAGCGCGTGGCCTGCAAATCTCCAGCCAAGTCGGGGTCCACTTATTTCAACTCCAAGGGCTTCTTCAGCATCATCCTCTTTGCCATGGTCGATGCTGACTACAAGTTCATGTACATCGATGCTTCAGGCAATGGCTCATCTTCGGATGCCCAGGTATATAACGCCAGTCACCTCAAGGAGGGGCTGGAACGCAACCTCATCGTGGGCTTCCCAGATCCAGAACCCCTGCCCAACGACACACAAGATGTGCCCTACTTCATCGTGGGAGATGACGACTTCTCCCTCACAACCTACCTCATGAAGCCCTACACCTCCAGACTCCTCACCCGTGAAGAGAGGATCTTCAACTACAGGCTGTCCAGGGCAAGGCGGGTGGTGGAGAACGCCTTTGGCATCCTGGCCAACAGGTTCCAGGTACTTCTCACCACCATGCAGCATTGCCCAGAGACCATGAGGAGGATCATGGAAGCTTGCTGCATCCTGCACAATCTCATGCGCACCCGCTACCCAGTCTTGCAGAACAGGCTCGTGAACCTCCAACAAACCAATGGGGACATGGAGCCTGGGGAATGGAGGCAAGGGTGAAACCTGATCGACACTGAGGATGTGCAAGGCCCCAACAGAGCCTCAAATGAAGCGAAGAAGCAGTGCAATCTCCTGAGACAATGGTGCAACTCCCCAGCTGGAGCAGTGGAGTGGCAAGACAGGATGGTAGATGCTTAATGGATGTTTCCTTCAGCCTGTCTCATCACACAGATGAGATTGGGCCATGTATGTTTGGTTGGCCTACAATGAACAGGGCATTTAATAAAGAGTTGTGTTTATGTTGACATGTGTGAATAATTATTACATTATTATTGATAATAAAGGGCCGTAGGTGTGGCGCCTGGGAGGGTGGACCATACAGTCCCACTATGCTTGCACTGGAGGTTTATCTATCCCACAGCTATCCTAACCCATCCCACAGCTATTACCCATTCCACAGGTATGCTAACCCATCCCAAAGCTATCCTTACCCATCCCATAAGCATGCAAAGGCTTAAGACATTTCTAACAGTTTCCAGCAAGACTTTATTAAAAAAAAGAAACGAAGCAAGTGTATGAATCAAAAATAGACTTTATTAACAAGAAGCTATAAAACAAAAATGAGTCTCTACCACTCCTCTTGGTCGCTCAGTCTCATGGGTGAAGGGTCCAGGTGCTGTGGAGGTGGCTGGTGCTGGAGTGCTTGTCATCAGCTCCTCCAGAAGCAGAAGCAGCAGAAGCGCCAGCCCCAGAAGAGCGAGCCCGTGCTGCAGAAGCCCCAGCAGAACCAGAGTGAGGGCCAGGGGGCGGGATGGTAGCCCTGTCCCTCTTGCCAGGGCTGCCAGCAGATGGCTGAGGCTTGCTGTGCTTCCGCATGGTTGTGGGGTTGCTGGCTGGCAGGGAGGCTGGCAGGAACCAAGGCTGGCAGAAAGGCTGGCAGGGAGGCTGGCAGGAAGGCTGGCAGGGAGGCTGGCACCAAGGCTGGCAGGAAGGCTGGCAGGCAGACATGAACCAAGGCTGGCAGAAAGGCAGGCAGCAAGGCTGGCAGGCAGACCGGCTGGCAGCAAGGCTTGCAGGCAGGCTGGCAGCAAGGCTGGCAGGGAGGCTGGCAGCAAGGCTGGTAGCAAGGCTGGCAGGCAGACATGCAGGCAGGGCAGGCAAGGCAGTCGATGTGTCCGGCAGCAGGTCTTTCCTCTGAATGGTGTCCTGCTTCCGAGCTGCTTCCGTTATATCCACGGGGCTGACGCAATGCATCCTCCCCACATGCGCAATTAATGCCAGGCATCCATTAGGCTTCCACTGTGCATCCACTAGGCTTCCGCTCTGCATCCGCTTCATCCATTCGGCATCCGCTCTGCTTCCGCTCTTTCTGTTCCGCGTCCACTTCGCTGAGGCCCCCCGGAAGCCCTGCGGATATGCCACCCACTCCCATCTGCTCCCATCCGCTTCCATTCGCTGGGCTTCCGTTCTGCATCCACTTTGCATCCGCCCTGCGTCCTCCCCGCGTCCGTTTTATCCACTCCGGTTATGCAAATTTTTGCCCCTTTTGAGAGCGGATAACAATGGATGGAACATTTTGCTTGTCCGCTGTGTCCTTTTTGCATCTGTTGGCCAGTGTGACATGGGCTTAACTGGTATATATTTCATTGTACACAATGGATATTATACTGTTTTATTAAAGTATGTATCCTGAAAGGCAATTGCATCTAGAAACACTCCAAACAATGTGCCCCAGAGAGTGAATATGTTACCTCTTACTTTTAGCTAAACTAAAATTTCCTTATTAAAACCAGAACTACCTATTCTAAACAATTCTGAGATTCTATTTTAGCTTTGTGTTTTAAGATCTTTCAAAGGAGCAGAAGAGTCAGGAGAGGCACCTTTGTAAATCTTCATTTTAGGAGAATAATGCTATGCACCTACTCTTTATAAAATGTTATGACATATGACACTGTGTGTGTGTGAGAGTGAGTGTGTAGTTTTTCTGGCTGATCTGAAATGATTCAGGAAAAGAGTTTCACGATGAGATGTATATTTTTATGGATTATAAATATCAGTTTTCATTCTGACATCAGTCTTCACAGCATATATCACATTACAACATATTTTGCATTTTACTTTTCATGCTGATCTTTGAAAAAGTAAATGGGGAAAGAAGAAGTTGTCTTTAGTTTAATTGGGGAATTATAATTTCCTATAATCACTTGGAGTGATACTTTTGTCTTCAATTTGGATGATTATTTTGTAGAATGCTTTCTATTTTTTGTTTTTTTCAGCCAGAGGGGGACAAAAAGGCTTACGTCCACTTTCAATTCAGCATAGAATGATACCCTGAGCTTTATGGCCAATTTTTAAATTTTCAAGTAACACAGCACCCTATGTTTTTTTATTCAGTGGTGGGATTCAACATTTTTTACTACTGGTTCTGTGGGCATGGCTTGGTGGGCATGGCAAGGGAAGGTTACTGCAATATCTCATTCCCTCCCCATTCCATCAACCTGCTTTCCAGCTCCGTTCTCCTGTGCAGGGCAACAAAAGAAGATCCAGCCAATCAGCTGGGACTCGGGAGGCAGAGAATAGATGGGGGTGGGTCCAGTCAGAGGTTATATTTGCCAGTTATCCGAACTACTCAAAATTTCCCCTACGGATTCTCCAGAACTGGTCAGAACCTGCTGAATACCACCTCTGGTTTTATTTAAACACGTTTCCTAACTTTTTAAAACCAAGAATGAGGGTCTCGCTTCTCTTACTCAGTGTTTACAAAGGGGTTTTTAAAAAGTAAGAATGGTGTCACAACCACGCAATTGAAGCGCCCTCTCACACACTGCCTTTTTTACATGTAATTGTATAAGTTAATGAGAATTCCTGGGAGTTTTTCACATTGTGCTGCATTGAACCCTAGGGTTCTGGAAATGACTAAGAAATTAAGGGAATTAAAGGTCACTTCAGCTCAACCAATTTTCTGTCTCTATAATTTTGCTCTTAATTGGGGGTGTTCTGATTTTTTAAAAATCCATCAGTTCTACAACCTAAAAATGTTTGAAAACCTCTGCTCTCTTTCATTTGGCAAACATTGTTGTATATGGAACTTGGTAGGCTCCAAGTGCCTGAATCTGATTGGCCGAGAAGGCCTTTCTCGGATTGGCTATTAGGGAACGAATCCGATTGGCCCACCTAACGACGGGAACACTCAAAGTACTGTCATTGGCCACAAGCCGCGAGCAAGCCGCTATAAGAAGGGCTGCCATGGCTTGGGCTGTTGTTCTGTTAACATTTCCTTACTTGTTAAAATAAAAGAGTTGTTGTTGGAACCCGGTCTCGCACAACTTATTTCTGAACGGAACACCGGTGACGAGGATGGGATTGTCGTAGAAGACTGAGACCGAAGCACACAGCAATCAGAACCGAGCAAAAGAGATGGCCGGTAACAACGCGTCGCCCACACCATTCAACCCTGATGAGGAGGATTGGGAGTCATATATTGATCATTTTCTAATGTTTTTAGAAAGCAACGAACTGCAGGAGATATCTGACCAAAGGAAGAGGGCTGTCTTCCTTACACACTGTGGACCAGCCATTTTTAAAATGGCAAAGGTGCTAGCCAAACCAAGAGATGTTAAACAGATGATTTGGCCCAAGCTGAACAGAATGCTCTGAGCACATTACACCAGTGGTCTCCAACTTGATAAAAAGACACGAGTTCTACAAAAGAGACCAAAAAGAAGATGAGACCGTCAGAGATTTTGTAGCAGCCCTGAGACACATCGGAGGAGCCTGCAAGTTCCAGAACATGGACGAGGCCATGAGGGACCGCATGGTCCTCAGGTTGAAGGATGCTACAATTCAGAGTAAGCTGCTAAATAGACCAAACATCACTGTGGCTGAGGCCATTGCAGAAGCCACCGCCGCTGAAGCAGCAAAGAAATCCGCAGCCACTATGCACCAAATGAATGCAATTCCAGATCCGCCAAATCAAACCAGAGAAAAGAAGGCAGAGGGAAGCAAGAAACAGCCCACAGTGACCGCCCACTATGAAGATCTTGACTCCCCAAGCGACACTGATGATGACAATGAAGATGTCCATAGACTTCAATCAGACAAGAAATGGCGGGAAAAAAGAAGAAGCAGGCGGGAATTCCAATGTGCTGGATGCGGAGGCAACCACCCGTGATCTGAATGCAGGTTCCTAGACGCAATCTGCAGAGCTTGTAACAAATGGGAGCACATCAAAAGGGTCTGCTGAAACAAAAAGAGCTATAGTCCTAAAAGACATGGCAGCACCCCCCCCAGACATGAAGAGAGACAAGCTGGAAGCAGATGGAACTGAGATAGTAGAAGTAAAAGAACAAGTAACAGAGAGGAAACGCACCAGACGGTAACAATTGGAAATGCCAGGACAGCAAACGTGAAAAAGGTCCGGATAGAGGTGAACATCGAAGGAAAGCCCTGTGAGATGGAAGTCGACTGCGGATCCTTTTTATCCATGGTATCTTGGACCACCATCCAATGCCTGATACCAAATATCAAACAAAAAGAACTAGAAAAAAGAACTAGGAATCGAATGGTTCGTGCCCCTGGGAATCAGGATGACTGGGGTCAACAGCATTGTTGCAGCCAACTGGGAAGAGATCATATTACAAGAGTTCTGGGATGTATTCGACGGGACCCTAGGCAAGTACAAGGGGACCCCAATTTCGTTTAGCCTAGACCCGAAAATAGCCCCCATCTGCCTCAAAGCCAGATGTGTCCCTTTTGCCTTAAAACAAAAAATTGATGAACAACTAAACAAACTAATCGCACAAGGGGTGTTAGAGCCAATCGACCATGCCAGGTGGGATACACCCATCATGACTCCTGTCAAACCAGACGGGTCAGTGTGCATCTGTGGAGACTATAAGGAAGCCTAAATCATGCGCTCCAACAAAGCGCATACCCAGAGCTGGTAGTGCAACACTTATTGCACTCCCTAGGGGGAGGAAATTTTTTTGCGAAGCTTGATCTTGCACAAGTGTACCAACAGCTACCCGTTGACCCTACTACCACAGAGGCACAGACTATAGTGACACACAGAGGGACATTCAAGTGCAACTGACTCCAGTTCGGCATTAGCGTTGCCCCAGGCATTTTCCAAAGCCTCATGGAACGCCTTTTAAATGGAATCAAGGGAGTCGTTCCTTATTTTGATGATGTTCTAGTGTCAGCAAAAAACGCTAACCAACTAGAGAGTAGATTAAAAGAAGTCTTAAGAAGATTCAGAGACGCAGGCCTTAAAGTAAAGCGAGAAAAATGTAACTTAGCCAACAACCAGGTCGAATTTCTAGGCTACCTCATAGATGAGCAAGGGATACACCCCAACGAAAAAAAGATAAAGACAATCAAAGATGCACCTAGATCTAGAAACAAAACTGACTTACAAGCATTCCTGGATTTCAAATTTCTACAATGTGTTCCTGCCCCAAAAAGCAACCGTAGCAGAACCCTTACATCGGTTGTTAGACAAAAAACTACCTGAAAATGGGGCTACCGGGAACAAGAAGCATTACAAAGTATCAAAGATCTATTAATGTCTAACACCGTTTTGATCCAGTATATTAATAGCCTGTCTTTGACAGTCACCTGTGATGCATCGCCTTTTGGAATCGGCGCCATCCTGAGCCACAAGCTACCAGACGGCAGAGATGCACCGGTCGCCTTCTATTCAAAAACGCTTTCCAAATCGGAGAGAAATTACAACCAACTCGACCATGAAGCCCTCGCAATCATAGCCGGAGTCAAAATCTTCTATGAGTATCTTTACGGCAGAACTTTTTCGATCATCACTGATCACAAACTCCTGTTAGGGATTCTAGCAGGAAACAAACTGAACCCAAACATTCTTTCGCCTAGAATGACTAGGTGGTCGGAATTCCTTGCTGCCTACACCTACACGCTGATCCACCACCCAGGGAAGACCATCACCCATGCAGACGCTTTGAGCCGTTCCCCACTGCCAATCATGGAAGATGACCCAGTTCCCACCGTCTCCACTCTCCAAATTGAGGCCTGGCTGAATCTGCCACTAACTGCAGTGGATGTCGCTAAAGCCACCACGAAAGACCCGCTGACAGCTCGCATTCTGCATTGGGTAGGTAAGGGCTGGCTGGATGAAAACAAAACCGAGACTTTTAAGCCATTTCGCACCCGACAGACTAAAGTGTCTATTGAAAAAGGCTGTATTTTGTGGGGTGACAGGGTGGTAATCCCAAAAAAACTACAGGAAAATGTTTTGTGCATGTTGCACGAGGGGCACCCGGGCATAGTTAAGATGAAAGCCCTGGCCAGGAGTTATGTCTGGTGGTCAGGGCTGGACAAAGACATTGAACATTGGGTGGCTACATGCCATGACTGCCAAAAATCAAGGCCACAGCCACCAGTCAGGGAATGGGAAACTCCCCGGGGCCCTTGGTCGAGACTACATATTGACTTTGCTGGGCCAACAAAAGGCACCACTTTTTTGATAGTCGTGGATGCCTACTTGAACTCGTTAGAAGTCATACTTATGGCTTCCACGACCACTGAGGCAGTGATGAAGCAGTTAGACAAACTTTTCACCACGCATGGACTGCCTGATGTATTGGTGTTGGAAAATGGGCCCTAGTTTACCATGCTGGCATTCGAGCAGTATTTAGCTGCACAGGGCATCTGACATGCCTTGACAGCGCCGGCTCATGCGGCTGCAAATGGCAGGGCTGAACGCATGGCTCGGTACACTAAGGAGAGCCTAGAAAGAATGGACAAGGGGGACGTGCAAGAAAAGCTAAACCGATTATTAACCATGCAACATATTACCCCTAGCAGCACAACCAACAAGAGCCCAGCAGAATTCTTAATGGGTAGGAAATTGTGTTCTTACCTCAACAGATTGCACCCCACCTATATGTGTGACAAACCCCGACTCCTCCAGTAAATATCGCTCCTTTGATATCGGCAATTTAGTCTACGCTAAGAACCTTACCAGGGACCCATTATGGCTCCCAGCCACAATCACCCAAATAACAGGCCCCCAGTCTTACCGACTAGATGGAAGAGAATGGAAGCGGCACATCGACCAGCTTCGTTCTCGCACCCTTGAACGCAACACCATACCAGCGCCAAAAATAATAAATGAACCAAAAACAGCCAAGGAGGGGGGTGAAAATACAAAATAATAAAAAAGGGAGAGACGAACCTCCCATAACACAACAACAAACATTACACAAAGACTCCCAAACAAATCAAAAAGAGCACTCACAATTAGATGAACCCCAAGAGAGAAGTCCAGGAGCAGGAGAATGAAGCGAGGCATTCCTGGAAGGAGACAGCCAGGCCAGCTCGATCAACTCGGATGAACCAGGAGGGAATGGCGAAGCCATCTCAATCGGCCCGAGAAACTCAGGCGGGAGCAGCAAAGCTGACTCAACCTTCCAGGAGGTTCCATGAGGAAGGCACAGAGAGAAAGCTATCCTATCCAAACCGCTTGAAGACCACACCGAGACTGAGCTGCGCAGGTCAACCAGGAATCGAAAAAGCCCCAACTACCTGCATGACTACGTGTGACACATATTAGACGAAACCAAGGGGGGAGGGGTGTTGTGTATGGAACTTGGTAGGCTCCAAGTGCCTTAATCTGATTGGCCGAGAAGGCCATTCTTGGATTGGCTATTAGGGAACCAATCCGATTGGCCCGCCTGACGGCGGGAACACTCAAAGTACTGTCATTGGCCACAAGCTGTGAGCAAGCTGCTATAAGAAGGGCTACCGTGGCTTGGGCTGTTGTTCCGTTACATTGCCTTACTTGTTAAAATAAAAGAGTTGTTGGAACCTGGTCTTGCGCAACTTATTTCCGAACGGAACAAACATAATAAACTATATCAAGAAATTACTGCAAGCAAAACTAAATTACAAAGTTAGAAATAAAAAATGTAGCACTGTCCCAACATAAATACAAGTACTTGATACTGCTTTCTGTTTAGATGGACACCTATTTATATGTGTAAGCTGTACACACAAATGTACTCCAACAGAATTTGGTAAAGAGAAAAAAAAAAAGAAAGATACTGTACTCATTCTGATTCCATCCAAACAATTATGTGAGTAACCCTGAGAAACTGAATGTAGCATCTAGAATATAAGAATGGATTGTTCTCCTTCCTTCCACTGACATTCTGTAGCTACTGTTCTGTTCTTTCTGTACCATAGTGAGGAAGTGATGTTTTAAAAGTCATGCTTCCCTGTCCATTACAGAAAAGGTCATTTGTTCCTGCTCACTCTCTCTTCCATCTTGCAATGGGTTTTTCTAGCCAATTGTGTACATGTTTATCTTTTTCTAAAGGACCTTTTTGTACCAGAAAATGAGTCCACTCAAGGAGCTGTGGAAAAAGAAAAGAATATCCAGAAGACTGAATAAACAAAAGAAACCAGAAAAAGAAAGTGGAAAACAACAAACTCAGAGATAAGGATTGAAAGAAAAATGAACAAACAGAATATGATTCAAGAGAAGCAACATGAAAAGCATGAAATGGATAATTGAAGTATTGTTGAAAAAAACTCTTGCTTATTTGCATTGAATTATTATTTATTTGTTTAATTTATATTGCCGCCTATATACCCATGGCGACTTGAGGCAGCTTACAGAATGTAAAACCATATTTAAAACAAAAATAAAAAACAATAAAAAACTAACAAAAAAACAAATAAAATTGTAAAGTACAACAGAATAAAATTTGGAAAAAATTAAAAAAAACAAGCAAACTCCCACCCCATGCCCCGACAACATCAGATCACACTAACCATTTGATGGGCTCCATCCCTCACTGGGTTCCCTACTGAGAAAACCAGGTTTTCATTGCCTTTCAGAAGACTGCAAGAGTGGGGGCCATTCTAATCTCTGGGGGAATGATATTCCAGAGAAAGGGAGCCACCACTGAGAAAGCCCTTCTTCTGGGTCCCACCAGGTGTATCTCCCTCAGGGTGGGACATGCAACACTCCCTGCCTCTTTGCTCTAATGGGTCAGGTGGATGTGACCGGCAAGAGATGTTCCCTAAGATAACCCAGACCCAAGCCATGAAAGGCTTTAAAGGTGACAACCAGCACCTTGAATTGCACCCAGAAGCAAATCGGCAACCAATGCAGCTCCTGCAGGAGAGGTGACACAAGTGTACATTGGGGTCTGCACAAAAGCATGCTGCCTGCTACATTTTGCCCCAACTGGAGATTCCAGATGCTCTTCAAGAGAAGCCCTATCTAGAGCACATTGCAATAATCAAGATGGGAAGTGACCAGGGCATGAGTGACTGGAAGTAGAAATCGCTGGTCCAGAAAGAGGCATAAATGGTGCACATCCTGCAGCTGTGCAAAGGCTCTCCTGGCCATGACCGCCACCTGCTCTTCGAACAGGTGTTGTCAGTCCAGGAAAACCTCTAGATTACACACAGGATCTGTTTGGGGTAGTGCCACCCCATCTAAGACTAAAGGTGGTAATTTTCCTTGAGCCAATGAACCCCAAACCCAGAGCCACTCGGTCTTGCAAGGGTTTAGTTTCAAACCGTTGCTCCCCATCCAACCCCTAACAGCCTCCAGGCATTGCGAGAAGGGTGACACAGCAACACTTAACTCATCACAGGCCGAGACATACAGCTAAGTATCATTTGCATATTGGTGATACCTCAATCCGTGGTGATGGATTATCTCACCCAGTGGCTTCATATAAATGTTGAAAAGGAACAGAGAGAATACCAAGCCCTGCAGAACCCCGTAAAGCAGTGGGCAAGGGCTGGATCTCTCTCCTCCTATCAACACTGACTGAGCAGCCGCAAAGGAAGGAAGTGAACCAAGACAGTACAAGGCCTCCCACTCCCATCCCCCGAAGCCATCCCAGGAGAACCCCATGGTCAATGGTATCAAAAGCCGTCAAGAGGTCAAGTAGAGCAAGGATGGGTGCACTATCCCCATCCAGCTCCTGTCAGAGATCATCCAAAAGTGCAACCAATGTCGTTTCTGTCCCAAATCCAGGCCTGAATCCTGACTGGTAGGGATCGAGATAATCTGTTTCATCAAAATCTCTAGATCTGCTGCGCGACCACCTTCTCAACAACCTTCCCTAAAAAGGGAAGATTGGAGACAGGTCAGAAATTACCCAACCAGGCGGAGTCCAGCGATGACTTCTTAAGAAGAGGGTGGTCCACAGCCTCCTTAAAGTGCTGGGGCACTGCCCCCTCCTGTAGAGAATCATGAATCACCACCTGCTGTCACCTTCTGGGAAGCTTTCACAAGCCAGGAGGGACACGGGTCTAAAATACAGGTGCTTGTGCACATACTCTCTAGGATCCTGTCCACTTCCTCAGGAGCAACAGGGTCAAACCGTTCCCAGATAACAGAGCAAGAACCTGCCTCTGGAGCTTCCACTGGACCAGCAACCATGTCAGCATCTAACAGGGAACGAAGTCAAGTGATTTTGTCTTCCAGAAAATCTGCAAATTCCTCACTGCGCCCCATCAAGTGGACCTCAATCTCCTCCTTCCCTAGGAGGAGATGGCTCACCTGAAAGAGGATTGCTGGGCAATTATCTGCAGATGCAATTAATGTGGGGAACTATTCACACTTCACCTCAAGAATCGCCACAAGGTAGGCCTTAGTAGCAGCTCTTACCTATGTTTGATCGAGTTCATCTCCTGTCTTCCACCAGCGGCGCTCTAGACATCTCCTCATGTGTTTCATCCCTCGCAGTTCCTCTGTATACCATGGGGTACAGAGATGTCTACAAGTGAGGAGAGGTCAAAGGGTACAATCCTATACAGGCCCTGTCACACTGCCCAACGGATGCAAAACGTTAGTAAAAAGGACACAACGGACGAGAAAAATGTTCCATCCATTGTTATCCACTCTCAAAAGGGGCAAAAATTTGCATAACCAGAGCGGATAACACGGAAAGGAACGGACACGGGGAGGACGCAGAGCGGATGGAAAGTGGATGCGGAATGGAAGCCCAGCGGATGGAAGCGGATGAGAGTGTATGGCACATCCGCAGGGCTTCAGGGGGGCCTCAGCAAAGCGGACGCGGAACAGATGAAGCAGATGCACAGCGAATGCACAGCGGATGAAGCGGATGCATAGCGGAAGCCTAGCAGATGCATAGCGGAAGCCTAACGGATGCCTAGCGTTAAGTGCGCATGCGGGGAGGATGCATTGCATAAGCCCCGCGGATATAAGGGAAGCAGCTCGGAGCAGGTCACCATTCAGAGGAAAGACCTGCTGCCGGACGGATTGACAGCCTTGCCTGCCCTGCCTGCATGCCTGCCTGCAAGCCTTGCTGCAAGCCTTGCTGCCAGCCTCCCTGCCAGCCTTGCTGCCTGCCTGCCTGCCAGCCTTGCTGCCTGCCAGCCTTGCTGCCAGCCTTGGTGCCCTGCCTGCCTGCCAGCCTTCCTGCCAGCCTTGGTGTGTGCCTCCCTGCCAGCCAGCAACCCCACAACCATGGGGAAGAACAGAAAGCCTCAGCCATCTGCTGCCAGCCCTGGCAAGAGGGACAGGGCCACCATCCCACCCCCTGTCCCTCACTCTGGTTCTGCTGGTTCTGTAGCATGGGCTCGCTCTTCTGGGGCTGGAGCTTCTGCTGCTTCTGCTTCTGGAGGAGCTGATGATGCAGGGGATCAGACAAGCTCTCCAGCACCAGCCACCTCCACAGCACCTGGACCTTTCACCCCTGAGACTGAACGACCAAGAGGAGTGCCAGAGACTCATTTTTGTTTTATAGCTTGTTCTTAATAAAGTCTATCTTTGATTCACACACTTGCTTCATTTATTTTTTTTAATAAAGTCTTGGTGGAAACTTTTAGAAATGGTTTAAGCCTTTGCAGGCTTGAGGGATGGGTTAAGATAGCAGTGGGATGGGCAAGGATACCTGTGGGATGTGTAATAGCTGTGGGATGGGTAAGGATAGCAGTGGGATGGGCAGGGATACCTTTGGAATGGGTAATAGCTGTGGGATAGATAAACCTCCAGTGCAAGCATAGTGGGACTGTATGGTCCACCCTCCGAGGTGCCACACCTATGGCCCTTTATTATCAATAATAATGTAATCAATCATCCACACATGTCAACATAAACACAATTCTTTATTAAATGCCCTGTTCATTGTAGGCCCACCCAACATACATGGCCCAATCTCATCAGTGTGATGAGACAGGCTGAAGGAAGCATCCATTAATCATCTATCATCCTGTCTTGCCACTCCACTGCTCCAGCTGGGGAGTTGCACCAGTGTCTCAGGAGGTTGCGCTGCTTCTTCCCTTCACGTGAGACTCTGTTGGGGCCTTGCACATCCTCAGTGTCTATCAGGTTTTGCCCTTGCCTCCATTCCCCAGGCTCCATGTCCCCATTGCCTTGTTGGAGGTCCACGAGCCTGTTCTGCAAGACTGGGTAGCGGGTGCGCATGAGATTGTGCAGGATGCAGCAAGCTTCCATGATCCTCCTCACGGTCTCTGGGCGATGCTGCATGATGGTGAGAAGTACCTGGAACCTGTTGGCCAGGATGCCAAAGGCATTCTCCACCACCCGCCTTGCCCTGGACAGCCTGTAGTTGAAGATCCTCTCTTCACGGGTGAGGCATTTGGAGGTGTAGGGCTTCATGAGGTAGGTTGTGAGGGAGAAGGTGTCATCCCCCACGATGAAGTAGGGCACATCTTGCGTGTCGTTGGGCAGGGGGTCTGGATCTGGGAAGCCCACGATGAGGTTGCGTTCCAGCCCCTCCTTGAGGTGACTGGCGTTGTATACCTGGGCATCTGAACATGAGCCATTGCCTGAAGCTTCGATGTACATAAACTTGTCGTCAGCATCGACCATGGCGAAGAGGATGATGCTGAAGAAGCCCTTGTAGTTGAAATAAGTGGACCCCGACTTGGCTGGAGCTTTGCAGGCCACGTGCTTGCCATCGATGGCTCCAACGGTGTGGGGGAAGTTCCACCTCTGATACTACTGCTCTGCAACTTTCTTCCATCCTTCTTCAGTGGTGGGGCACTGGAGGAGATCCTCCATGTGTTCTTCGATGATGGCCTGCACCACTTCTCTGACCACAATGCTGATGGTGTTGTGTGGCACCCTCCAGCCATACTGCATGCTCCTGTAGGTGGTCCCTGAGGTCAGGTGGCGCAGAGTGAGTGCCACCTTGAGCCCAGGTTCCAGGCTGGGCCGGAAGTTGCTGTTTGCCTTGGTCAACCTGGGTTTCAGCCGCTGCACAACTTCGTCAAACATGGCTAGAGGCATCCTCATGAAGTTCTGGAATGCCCGAGTGTCTTCGTTCCTGAACTCCACCATCAGCTTGTTGTACAGTCCATACTCTGCTCTTCTGGTGATCCATCTTCAGACCCAGACGCTTCTTGGCCGCCTCCTTTTCTTCCCGTAGTAGAGTTTATAGAGCCTGTAGATGGCTTTGCACTGTTGCAGAAGAATGGTGGCTGTCAAAAGGACTTTGTTACAATCCACGGTGGACATGACTGGATGCTGTGGAAGAGGGAGAGTCAGATGAAGGCTGCAGAGGTCTGCACAGCTGGGCTGCTGTTCTGAAAGTGAGGGGGCTTACAGAACCTTAGTCACCTTCTTATTCCAAACAGTGACTAAGAGCTCATCTGGACTGCCTAATAGATCTGCAGTTATAACCCCCAGCTCCTTTTGTAATTCATCTGGGTCTATTAGTTGACGGGGGTGGACCAATCTAATAGGTCCTGCCTTCCTGCGGGAAGGGATACAGCTTTTGAGTAACTCATTGCCACCAGACTGTGATCTGACCATGACAAAGGGACCAAGGACAGATCTACCAATTCCAGGTCACATAGACACTGCTCCGACAACACCAAATCAGAAGTGTGACCACAATTAATAGTCAGGCTCTGAATAATCCAAGACAGGCCCATGGAAGTCATGGTTTCTATGAAATCTTGGAATCCTCCAACCCTGCCCCCAGAGAAGGCAGGTTGAAATCCCCCAGAATTATAAGCCTGGGGAATTCCACTGCCAACCCTGCGGCGAGGTCCAACAGCCTAGGTAGGTAAGCTGCCAAGCAGCAGGGAGGCAGATATAGCAGCAGTAATCCCACCTGATCCCTTGAGTCCAATCTAAGAAAAAGGGTCTCACAGCTGGGGGAGTTGCTGAACAATGCCTCTGGAGGCTACTAGAGATTCTCTGATAACAATAGCCACACATCCTCCCCGGCCCTGAAATCTAGATTTGTGTCATGCTTGATAACCCACAGGGCACATTTCTACAAGAGGAACACCTCTCTCTGGGCCCAGCCAGGTCTCAGTTATATAGCCAGATCAGCCTTCCCTTCAAGGATCAAATCAGGCTGATCTCACATTTAAAAGCAGCAGTTTAAGGCCAGGGACACCACAGATCTGCAGACTAGGAAAATGAGGTGAATGCAATGGGGCAGAACATGAAATCGGTATTAAACACCGAGGTCGCGTTCCCCATGCCTGTCTTCTCCCTTGTCTCCTGTATCTCCTGTTACCCGACACCACTGAAATAGGATGCCCTCCTCTGCCTTCCTTGAGACCATTCAATCCCCCATCCATATTATATTAAATTACAACTTAAACGTTGGCAAATAAATTATTTCTTTTTTGTGTTGTAAGCCACTACATGCTTGTCAGTGAATGTGATACATAAATTAAAGTCAAAACATCAGCAGGAACTAGAGGTAAGAAGCTAAAGAATGGAAATTCATAATTACAGCCACCCACATAGCTTGAGAAAAACAGTTTTATTGGGCAAGAAAGGCCCTCCATTTTTTTTTCAAAGATACAAAAATAGAGTATATCATCACTTGCTTTATGATCTAAGTGCCAAAAGGAACAAAAGATTCCAGAAAATATTTCTGAAATCACTACTGAGAGTTTAAAATCAGAACTAAAGTTTGTTTGGAATAGTTAATCTGAAAACAGCAGTAGGCAATCCATATTCCCCAATCATCCCATTTATGTCCCTCCCAGCAGCGAGAACAGCAAAATGACTAATTTCAGCAGCACAACTTCAGGCTATTTTTGTTTTGGAGAAGGTTATAGGACTTAAGATGACAATAGTAGTGGTGTGCCTCTCAGAGGGTTGGCTTCCATTCTTAGTCTTAGAAAGAAAATATTAAAAAATAACATAAACCCAATTCCAACAATCCCCCTCAAAACAATCCACACCCACACCCACACAAAAACCCACCCCGAACACAAACCACAACCCCCAAACACGAAAGGACAGTTGTCTATAAAAGGAAGGAAAGAGTCATCTGAATATGATCAAAGATCATAAAGAGTAAAGTAAGGAAAATAAAATTAATGAAGTGAAAATGTATTACTTTTGGACTTTTGCAGCCACATAAAATTCAGCTACCACGATAGGAAAATTCTTATGTCCTTTCTGGATGTGTGTGTGCAATATGTAATCCTTGCACAGATTCTTATAGAAATGGCAATGAAGTAACTACACAGTAAGTAAATAGACCATTTCTATTTCTTCATAATCAGATGAACA
Source organism: Laticauda colubrina (assembly GCA_015471245.1). Lineage (NCBI taxonomy): Eukaryota > Metazoa > Chordata > Lepidosauria > Squamata > Elapidae > Laticauda > Laticauda colubrina. The sequence continues at coordinate 44,261,222 of BLBF01000022.1, forward strand.
GTGTGTTTTATTATAAAATATTGGTGAATCTGACCTATAGTAATGCCAATGGTAGCCAATGATCCTTCTGGTTCTGAAGAGACTTAATTGTCATTGACAATTTTGAAATTGTTTCAGCTATATATTCCTGCTGCGAAGTCTAAGAGCTCTGTGCATGAAAGGCCATTTCCAAATATTTGTAGGTAATTGTCTGGTTTTATTTCCATTTATTATGTGGCTTTGTGGCTACAACTATGTGGCTTTGTTTTTCTTATGAATACCAATGCTTTAGATTTTTCGTATCCAAGAAATCTGATCAAGAGAAACAGGTGGTCCCTGTCTAACTACACTTTCTTCAATAAAACCCAAGAATGTATTGAAATTCAAGAATTCAAAGAGGTGGTAAATAACTAGTAAAACTGACTGTATGAGTTTTATTTAGAATTCTCAGTCCTTCCCTTGTCTTCTCTTTTTTATATCTAGAATTTGTCTTCAGGAAATTTTTCATTAAGGCCTTCTTTATATGTAGGACTGTGCAATTGCATAGTTACCCCTTGTTTTAGGACTGGCACAATGTTTGTTAAGTGTGGTATTTGTGGGCCTTGGGCAAGAAGACCTAAAGCAATTTCTTTTTCATATTTTCCTAGGATTGGGCTAGATAATTCACGTTCTTAAGTAGAGGACTATGATTTCATCAGGTTTTTTTGTCAGGAGTAGCAACATGACTGGTGGTGCCTATTATTATTATTGAGCTGTGGTGGCACAGTAGTTAGAATGCAGTACTGCCGTCTGCTTCTGCTGACTGCCGATTGTCAGTCAGTCAGATTGTTCAGCATTTTGAATTTCACTGGCTCAAGGTTGACTCAGCTTTCCATCCTTTCAGGGTGGGTAAAATTAAGACCCAGGTTGTTGGGGACAATAGGCTGACTCTGCTTAGAAAGGGCTCTAAAGCTGGGTAGGGGATTCTGGAAGTTAAAATCCACACATCTTAAAATTGCTGAGATTGAAAACATTGTTATAAATGAAGAGTACAACACACACACACACACACTCTCTTTCAGGTTTAAATGTTCCTTTCCTTCCTTCTCCCTCCTCTGGATAACTTTTTCCTTGTATATCTTGTGTTAAGAGCTTTTTACTAGCAAGTAATTATCCAGACACTCGTCTCCCTTTTGTCACCACCAATTAAAATGTTTCCTACTTCATGTTCTTTAATCTTTATGTCAGATCTTTCCTTAAAAAAAACACGACTTCTTTTTTTTTATATTGCTCTCCTCTGAACTGAACATCAACTTTGTTTAGGCTGAGCTGCATAGATCAGTGCTTATTATATTAAGTAGTCATCCTAATCAATCAAAGCCCTCTTTAAAAGCAAATGCCCATACTACCTGATTCACAGTGGATTCCAGACTATGGAGAGAGGAGGGGGAGGGAGGGAGGAAGAGAGGGAGGGAGGGAGGGAGAGAGAGGGAGGGAGGGAGCGGAAGAGATGGGGGGACTATGGTTAGTTTTGCTGATAGGGTGAAATCTGAATATGTATGATTTACAGTACTCTTAGTTGCCTTGAGTATGTATTGTCTTGGATGCTACTGAGTAGTAGATCCCAGTCAGGAAGTAACTTCCTCAGCTTTACTTTCTGCTGCATACAGTACATCTGGCTAGTTTGTCAAGCATGGAAATGGAAGGTTCCTCCTGACTTTTGTTCTCAGTTCTATTTCATTTTATTTCTCCATAGGCACAGCTTGCTTGTTCCCTACATTTTCTCTTTCCACTGTCTGGCTGTCAAGAGTATCTACAAAATTACTCACAGCAATATTCTTGCCATTTCACAGGAATATCAAACTACAGTAGCCATGCCAATTCCATGTTCTTTTGCTTGTAATACCAGTCCTTGTTTAGATTACTAGTATTATGGACAATGGCTTAATTGTGCTGAGTTCTTCACATTTTCATCACAACTGAAAATCTTTAAAATACTGTAGGATCAATAAACTTATAATTTGGATAGCATATAACGTAGCAAAATGTTTTAGATGTACTGGCTTAGAATTATATTTTTCTTTTGTTTTTATTGTTTTAAAATGTATTTTTAGTATTTTAATTATAATCTATTTCTTTGAATTGTACACTGCACAGAGTCACTGGCTGATAAAGGAGGCTATAGAAATGAATGAATGAATGAATGAATGAATACCATCATAGAGCTATTTCCCACATCTTTGGTATATTTTTTTTCAATAAGCACCAATGATACATGGGTTTTGAAATAAGTTATCAAACAAATGTTCCATTAGTTAAACTTTAATTTTTTAAAAAAAGAAATCTGAATCATGATCAAAATATTATCAGCACTGAAGCAAGCACACATATCAGTTGAGGAACCAAGCGCTTGAGTAGAGTAGAATTAGGCTCAACCAATAGCAGAATTAATAGCAGAATTCATATATACACAAAACAATATTATCATTTTAAAAAATACCTTCTTTTATATGACCCTTAATCCCTTAATTTTGGGGTAGTGATTTAGATGGAGCTGATATTCTGACCCAAACCCTTCTCCAATAAAACAAACAATAACCAAAGGGAACAGAAACCTTTCAATGAGTCTTACGAATCCCCGGTTAAAAGGCTGCTGCAAACTAATTAACTTTGATAGGCACAAACCTCACCAAACTGTGCAAGACTGCCAAGAATCACAGATAGGAAATATTTCATAACACAAAAGTCTTCAAATACCAAGTAAGATATTGCAATGTCCACGAGGCTGGAGTTTCAAAACATGTTTGCTTCCTACAAAGAACGTCTGGTTCACATCTGGCTTTTATCTTCCTGAAGGAGGGGCCATTACCCTGCAGCCTTAGTCCTGAGTCACCCATGCTGTTGCAGCTGTTCTTTCCTATGAGCAGCCCTGTGCACATGCGAACTTGTCACAGGCTCCTCAGGAACCTCCTCTTCTCTACTGCCAGCTCCCACAATCTCTGAAGGCAGCAGTCCACTCCCTAATGGTCCTGGCCCCTCATCTGGGTCCTCACTCTCCACAGCCATCCGCACCTGCTGCCGGCTGATTACAACAGCTGAGGATTTACTGGTCAGATGCTCTTCTGACATCTACATGGAGTTCGCGGCACTTTTTTTTTTCTCTCAGCCCTAGGAAAGAAACATCTTCCACTAGCCAGGATTGAACTCTCAACTTTCTTAATTGGAAGCGAATGTCTTCACCACTTGGTCACCATGCTGCTCACACACATTTAAAAAAAACGCATTATCATTGACCGGATTTATTGATATATAGAAACATTATGAAAGACAGTCTTCTTCAACCTGATGTCCTACAGATGTGCTGTAATCCAATTAATTTAGAGGACAGCAGGTCAAGAAAGACTGCTGAAAAAGGGAGCATCTTGGGAGATGTTTTTGATGGCACCGGAATGATATTTTTATGTGCAAAATTATCCTATTCAACCTTTCCTAACTTGCTGCCTTCCAAATATATTAGATTATGACTTCCACAATCCTTAGGTAAATATGTTGCATAGGGTCAGAATGCATAATTTGTTTTAAAAGTAGTCAGAGAACAAGCTTTCCACAGACCACCTACACAATATATTAGGATGTAATGATTGGAATTATATTATGTGGAGGTCTGGAGGAACAGAACTAACTTGCAAGAATTAATTGCTGATGACTGACATTTAACACTGAAATGTGCCCATCAATTTACATGAGACCAAATTAAGGCTGCCCTTGTATGATGTGGGAAAAAAAATCAAAACAACTCTTGGGGGAAAATTGAAGCAAAAACCCTTTAAAAATTGGATTAGTGCATTTTCTCAGAACTGCCTCTATTTAGATTCCAAGCCTGCAGGCGGTGTTTACTTGCTTGTTTGTTTTAATGAAATTATTGTATGGCATCCAGCGCTGCACCATTTACAGATAATAAGTACAGTCATCATTTGTGCATTTACAATCTCATAGTGCATTGTTCCCACTTTTAAAATAACCTTTGCAAGAACAAGGGCTGTCAACTCCTTTTCCTGGCTAGAATTATAAAGATTCTAATGCAGATTTTTGAGCCTCATAGATTTGCCTTCAAAACAGCTTGCTCCCCCGCCCCCACTGCAGTCAGCTACACTCCCTGAGTTTTAGACTGTCAGGATAAACATTTGAGGTTTGTCATACATGACTTACAGCCCACTCAAGTGACAGTGAAGTGGTACCAATCATTAAATCCGAGAGCTTGGACTGTGGAGAGAGCCACATTTATGGATGGCAGAATACAATCACTTCTTTCTAATATTAATCCATTCTTCACCAGATAGAAACATACAGGAATGGGGGTTCTTGACCACTCTGTGACTTGGAGAAGTAAAAAGCTTTTTGGAGCTCAGTTCACCTGATTCTTTTCTACCCTGTTCAGACAGGCTGCATTTCTCTGTTTCTTAATTAAGCTGGAAATAGCAGCAAGCTGATGGATTTGCTTTGAGCAGAGGGTGAAGTGCCTGTGCTATCCCCAGAGAGCATATTAGAGTAAGCCAAATAGACTAAGGATTTCAGTTAGCTAATGAAGGAATATTGACACAGAAAGAGAGAGAGGTGGGAGGAAGAGATGGCAAAAACAAGAATAGGCAGAGAAGGAATGGGCAGTTGAAAGGGACAAAAAGAAGATATATATTTAATGTGAGGGCCAAATACAGGACAAAAAATAAAGAAAAAAAAATCACAAAACATGAATAGTTGGAACTAGAGAAGAATAAGTTCAGTTCAAGATATTCTCTTATTCTGTTGTTGTTGTTGTTATTATTATTGAAAGTTACATTTGCTTAGAAGTGAACACATTCACATAGTCCTAAAAACAATGTTCAGCTTTTATCTGAAAACTACAATATGTATTTCATTAGCATCCATGTAAGCAAAATGTCACTAAGTATTTTCCAGAATGGATACAGAAAATTGCAGAACAAATAGATTTTAATTTTTGTTAAGTGAAATGACAGCTATTCCTCCTATTTGGTTCCATCAATCTTTGATACCATTGAATTTAGCATCGACGGCTCTAATTTAATTTGTACAACTCTTTCTGCTTCTCTTTCTCAAAATGTTCACACACTACAAAACTTTTAATACCTATATTTTTATTTTTTCATATTCTATTAATTTTATTTAACATTCAAATTGAAGATTTAAAAATGAAATCTGGATGCTTAAAAGTTTGATAGTAGTTTTGATTGGTCCTAATATATGTGGTTTTTGGATCTATTAACCAACAGAGCTTCATAATACCAATCTAATTCATTTGTCCCATCTTCATGCCAAATAACAAGTTCTAATCTTAGAACTAATATTAATTCTAAGATTTTGGCTTCAGTCTACCAAGCCCTCCAGTAAGATTTATATCCCACAAAGTCTTCATTCAGTGATTGCACTTGTGGTGGTGATATGGTGGAGCCTCACTCCACCTTCCTAAGTTCCACCTTCCGCCTCATTCCACCTTTGTCAGCACTAAATTGCTGCTACTTGATTGCATTGGTGATTCTGTGGTCATATAACTCACAAGTCCCACAGGTTGCCAAATTACCTAGATAACTAAATGAATATAGGTAATGTCACGTTGTTGTCCACAACAGATATCCTAGAGGTTGCGACATGATAATTATCCATCCTTTCAAAACTTTACAATTTTATCCCAGGATACTGAATTTATTTTTTGGTTTCAGGTGCCTATCAGTTGCTTACCTGTTCATGATGCTCAATGCCCATGCTGATGGTGTTTACCAGGATTGCAATCATGATTCCTCGGTTGAAGTATTTGCTTTCCACAATTCCCCTCAATTTGACTCTTACTTCTTGCCACATATCATTGCAAAGCATGAGCTGTCCTCTCTCTTCCTCATCATCCTCTTCCTTTTCCAGATCTGTGTTAGACTCCATGATTCCTTTCCCTCCATCTCCCTCTTGGTCACAGGCTTTTTCTCCATCTTCCTGATCTGAATTGACACTATCAAGCACAGAAACTCTTTGGGTTGCTTCCAGCTGTGCTTTATAGCATTTGGGGCAGTTGCTGGATTCAGAGACCAATGTCTTGGTAGTAGGCTGACCAAGTCCTTGAGGCATGTAATCAATAGAAGAATGTTTCCGGCAATGTGCTGGTTAATAATACACAAAGAGATTAAATGTAAGGCTTAATAATGCCCTTTTTGCAATACAGTTTTGCATCTCAATATTTAATTACGCAAAGTAAATGGGTTGTTGGCCATTTTAATGGAGAAGAAAATGAAGCACTGGAATTGCTAAAGTTAAACATCTCATCAGAGACTTTAAATAGAGATTGCTTGTCTCTAAGAGATATGCTCTACTTCAGCCACAATAGATTGTGCTCAATTGTGTTCAGCTACACAGCACGGGTGGAATAATTCTCCAGACTACAAGAATCATTAAATAAGGACCATTACCTATATGTAAAATATTGGAGGTGAAAAAAAATATTGAAAGCTTGTTTCTTTAAAAACTAGGGAGCCTTATTCATCTCATAACAAAATATTTTCAAATATTATATATTGTGCATATGAAATATGGTAAGTCTGACTTTGCTGCTACATAGTATGTCAAATCATCCAAAAAAGCTTATCTTGGCAAATGGAGCAGAACTAGAAAGCATATCTGACTTGACAAGCATATGATTTTTTTTTTTTAAAAAAGTAGCACTGGCAAAGTCACTTATGCTGATTTTCTACAAGTAAAATAGTTTTGCAGGATCTGAAAAAAAGGTCATAGCTTAGTGATAACCACATTCATTGCAGGAAAAAGGCCACCAGTTCACATAAGACTGTAAAGGTTATGAAGACAATTTTGTGAGAATTCAGTGGCAGCATATCAATCTTCTCGCATGGCGTTTTGGGGATGAATGGCTGGAACAAATAATAATAATTCATTTATATCCCTGTACCAGATGATTTTAGGATTGCGAAAAGATTGCAAAATATTGGGACTTGCAGATTGAAGTTTAATGTTTATGGGGAAAAAAGAAATCCATTGTTCTACTAATTGTGGCTGGGCCCTTGGAACAATATCTGAAGACTCCTTCTATATTTGGGAATTGAATTTATTTGACCAAAACACTATATTAAAATTATATTGTTTTAGTCCAATACATTCAAATTTTATTGCACCAATGATATATATTACACACATACATAAACACCCTGTTTTGAACTGCTCATATCCTCAGATGCTACCTTAATAATTCTTAAGTCCTTGATTAGGACTTGAATTATTAAGTTTTCATTATTCTTTGACTATGAAACTATTTGTAGGTTGCCCATACAAAAACAACTGTAATAAGCTTTGTCACACAAAATCACATAAGATTCTAGTGGCAAGTTCCAAGTCTTATGAAATTTCTACAATTAATTTTTTGGGGGGCTATCCCATACCATTGTACAAAATCATGCTTGAAAAGGTGAATGATCTCTCCTATAGATGTCTGTTATCTTTTCCATAAAAGCTAGTTATTTGCACAATTGTATTTATATTTCCCCACTTCATATTTTGTATCATTTCTGCTGCTAAATCAAGAATTGTACATACTATATTCAGTAACATACCAACTAAACATGGAAATTCTCAAATATATTCTCCTATGTTTTATCCATCCTATACAGCAGGGATCCCCAAACCCCAGGCCCCACAAGTAGTGTGTGAGTATGCAAAGCTTTTATTTGCACATGGACAGAAGCTAGGTTGTGCATGCAAAACCACCACACACCCTGCCGCTGCTGCCACCACTGCGACTACTTTTGGTCCAGGCAGCCAGAAAGGTTGGGGAATCACTGTTATATAGTACTTTCCATTAACCTAGATATAACAATTGTTTTAAGTAGGGATGGAACATGATGTTGTTCAGTCACCATTCTTAGTTAAGTGATTCTGTTTTATTTTTATTTTTTTTGCCTATTATACAAATCAGGATTCAGCTATCCTTCTTTGAATTTTGTGATGCAATTTCCTTTTCGAAATGCTCACACTTTCCATATGTTTCCAGTTAATAGAAATTGGATATACAAATGCATTTTTATGAAGAAGTTTGTGCAATTTAAATGGAAAATTTATGATATATATATTTTAAAAATCTGGAAAAGAACTGTCTAATGACTGATACCTTGTAAAAGTAGTCGTTGACTTATGACCTTAGTTGAGTCAGGAATTACAGTCCTGCCAGTTGTTAAGTGGGTCATCACATGACCGACTCAATTTTATTGCTTTTTTATTTATAGGACTTGTTAGGCGAATCACCATGGTCGTTAAGTGGATCCACAATCATTAAATAAACCCAATGTCCTCAATGGGTGTTTTCTGCTGGAAACTGGAAGTAAATGCGGGGTTCCAGCAAAAAGGTCATATAGTGTGGTCATATGATTATGGAATGTTGCAAATAGCTGTAAATATGGCCTGGATGCCAAGTGCCCCAAATGCATCATGTGACTGTGGGACGAGCAGCCATCAGATCTTTAAATTGGGGTCATAAGTACCTTTTTTGGGAGGTTGGAGGGGGGTTTCATCATAACTTTGAACAGTCCCGAAGTGACCGGTCATAAGTCAAGAACTATCTGTAGCCTGATTTACAGTGAGGGTCTTAATAATCATTTACATGCCCCACTCCCCATGCCTTCATTTGTCAGGCTTAGTTTATAAACCTTACAGTATTGTTTTTGGTCTTTTCCATTCACTCTGTGTTTGGCAGTGCCTTGTTCTGTTTGCCTGAGATGACGATCCTGCAGGCTGTTGTAGAAACCAAGGGTACGACGCTTAGCTTTACGAACAATGTGGCAGACATATTGGAAGATCTCTTCGTAACAATCTCCTGGTTCCATATAGCTGGCCACAGTGCTGGAGGACAGGTATCGTGCTCGCTGTTCTTGCATAAGTTGGTGTTCTCGTTGCTTGGTCTCGGAAAATTGGGTGGCAATGACTACGAGGCATAGATTGATCATAAAAAAGGAGCCCACCTAAGAAACAAGAGAAAAGGCATGAATAAATCATTAATGGTGTGTGTGTGTGTGTGTGTGTGTGTGTGTGTGTGTGTAAAAGGGTGGTGATTAAAGATTAAAAAAAACCAAGATATAAAACACTGATGTATGTGTTTATGTGGGCGAGTGGGTGGGTGGTGGCAATCTAGAGTCCAAGGATTGCAAGATCCTTTCCTTAGAACCTGTAATTCATTCTGTCTCCACTGTCAAAATTTAGCTATAAGATTGGTGAACATTAGTCCCATATTTCCCTCCAATTTTAGGATGAAATTCTAGAAATGCGATAGAAATATTACAGCATAAGCCTCAAATGGGTTTAACATTGTTCAAACAAAACACCTTAAAATCTGGAAAAGTCCATTCCTGCTAATGGGTGAACACGACAGAGGCCATATTGATTTGCCCTTTCCATTCTATCACTTAAGATAAGATAAACTTTATTGTCACTTCTTTCTGTGAGCACATTAAAAATGACTTTCTGATGCCTGCTCTCAAAAGTAAATCAGTACCGTGTGTGTGTGTGAACAAATTCAGCTTTGTTCGGGTATTTTCCCAGGTCATTATAGTTGTGCTTTTAAAGTTGTAGCGACGTTTCGGCAGAATCTCATCTGCCATCATCAGGCTTCTGTTTTGTGTTCGTCTGTGAGTCAGACTTTCATAGCCATTTCTGTTTTAAATTTGGGGCTCGCCTACTGCTGTGCCAGAATGGTTTTTTCTTCATCCTGATTGGTTGGGAGTCTTGGTCTGTGTTTATTGGTCTTGGAGTTTGCTGTGTTCTGCTTGATTGGTGTTTCTAATATCTTCTGTCTGTTTTGTGGCTTTTTTTTTTTTTTGGTCTTGATTGGCTGGCAACATTGTGTTTCCTGTATTGGAGGATTTTAGTGTGGCTTGGCTCTGAGGACGGCTATCATTTATTAGGAAGCTAGGTTTCATCTGGGTGCCTGGTTGGGGTGTGTTTGAGCTGGAGGTATCAGGGGATATCTGTTTGTGCCCAGGTGTTTGCCTGGCTTGTGGTGTGGAGATTTTTTGGTTTGTGAGTACAGGTTTGTGAGTGTTTCTCTATCTCAATGGCTTCCCTGATTATTTTCTTGGCACAGTCAGAAGAGAAGAAAATACTTCCTCCCTTTTCTAGCACCTTAAAGCTACAGGACATGAAAATAATTTTGAAGGAACCAAATTAATATCCAACATTGAACATTCCAGCAAGAGAATAATCAGGGAAGCTATCGAGATAGAGAAACACCCCCATAATAGATGGGATGACACCGCCCGCCTACCAGACATCTGGAAGCTAGCCCTCACCAACAAACGAGTCCCAGCCACGAAAACCAACACCAGACCCAAAATAACATGGGACATCACTGCCAATACCCCTCATCAGACCCAGGCCCAAGCCCATCCTATAAACGAAGGACAACCACCATCCAGAAAACAGACCACGGCTGCTTCACCAGCTGTCGCACTCCCTGACCCCAATACCAAACAAGCTGACACACGCCAAGAACACAGACCCAGACCCCAAACTCGAAGCCAGACTATAACCCAGAATGCTACATCACAGCCACCCACTCAGGATATCACATCAGAAAACTCAGGAAATTACACCACAAGAACTCAAGAAGTTGCAACCCAGTACCCAAGCCATTACAATACAGGAGGCTTATGGAAAAGAGATCAAAACACAAACGACCCAGGAGATTACAACGCAGGACCCAGGACACCACAACAAAAGAACTCACAAGCCCATCACACAACCCATTACCCAAGCTGTTCAAACTTGAGAGGCTAATGGAAAAAAGATAACTACAAAACAAACATCCTAGGAGATGACAGCACAAGATTCAGGATATCTCCACAACAAAACTCACAAGGCCATCACACAGCCCTTTATACCAACATCAACATCAACCAATCAAGAGTCAGCAGCGCAGCCAACCAGCCCAGCACACCAACCCCCCCACCAGTATTTATAGAGAGACAGCAGCTCTGATCACACACTGCTTGCACTGGTACGAAGCCGAAAGCACCAACCTGAGGATGGTGAGTGGGACCTCGCTGAAATGTTGCCAAGATACTCTTAATCTTACATGGGAAAAGACCTGAACACACCTAGACCTAGCTACCTACTTAGCTACATACATACATACATACATACATACATACATACATATATATACATATGTTTTTTAAAGTTTTCGCGGGTACTTACAAGTGAGCTGTTCAGCTTCCTTCGGGTATTATCCCACGTCATTGTAGTGCTTTTAAAGTTGTAGCAACGTTTCAGCAGAATCTCATCTGCCATCATCAGGCTTCTGTATTGGGTTCGTATGTGGGTCAGCCTCAATACAAACTCAATACAGAAGCCTGATGATGGCAGATTAGATTCTGCTAAAACGTTGCTACAACTTTAAAAGTAAATTACAATGACGTAGGATAATACCCGAAGGAAGCTGAACAGCACACATGTAAGTACTCGCGAAAACTTAAAAAAAGCTTTTGTAGTGCTTTAAAAGCACTACAATGACGTGGAATAATACCCGAAGGAAGCTGAAGAGCACACATGTAAATACCCATGAAAACGTAAAACAACAACAACAAAAAAACAACAAAACGTAAAAAAACTTATATATATACATATATACAAAAGTTTTCGCGGGTACTTACATGTGTGCTGTTCAGCTTTCTTCGGGTATTATCCCACGTCATTGTAGTGCTTTTAAAGTTGTAGCAACGTTTCAGCAGAATCTCATCTGCCATCATCAGGCTTCTGTATTGAGTTTGTATGTGGGTCAGGGTCTCACAGCCGTTGGTTTTAAATTTGAGGCTAGCCTATTATTGTGGCAGGATGTTTTTTTCTACATCCTGATTGGTTGGGAGTCTTGGTCTGTGTTTATTGGACTTGGAGTTTGTTTGATTGGTGTTTCTGGTTTCTTCTGTCTGTTTTCTGGCTTTGATTGGCTGGCAACACTCTGTTCCTGTATTGGATGCTTTCAGTGCAGCTTGGCTTCATGTGAAAGGACGGCTATTATCTATTAGGAAGCTAGGTTTCATCTTGGTTCCTGGTGGGGGTGTGTTGGAGCTGGAGGTATCAGAGGGAGTCTGTTTGTGCCCAGGTGTTTGCCTGGCTTGTGGTGTGGAGATCTTTCTATTTGAGAGTGCAGGCTTCCAAATGATTGACAGTCTGGTGGAATCATCTCTTCTATTCATGCTTTCAGGTCTTTTTTCAATCTCTATGGCTTCTCTGATGATTCTGTGGCTGGGGTTTTCTATAGTGGCTAGGGTTTTAGTGCCATTGAAGTTGATGTTGTGACCTGTGGTTTTCATGTGTTGGACTAGTGAGGAGGTGTGTTCCAGCTTTTTTACTGCATTTTTGTGTTCATCCAGGTGGGTACTTATTTTTCTATTGGTCTGTCCAATGTATGTGGCCGGGCATGATGCACAGGGAGCTTCGTATATGCCTTGGTTTTCCAGGTCAATTTTGTCTTTGGGGTTTTTAAGGATGGCTGCTATTTTTTTGTCTGTTTTGAAGGTAGTCTTGATGTGATGCCTGTGTAGTATCTTACTGATTTTGTCTGTAGTACCTCTTATATAGGGCAGGACAGCTGTTCCATAGGTCTGTTGATCTTCTAGGTCTCTGTTATGTCTTGGTGTGTTTTTGTGGATTATAGATATATATTCTTTTGTTAATGCTTATATCATATACGTTGTTACTCTTAAATTAAATATTATGATTTTTTTTTTTTACGAGGACTCGACATGTTATGGAGAACCTCATATCATTCCAATTAACAGCAAATAATAACTGAATTTATTTTTTCAGCATCCATTACTTGTTCCATAAACAAAATAATATTTGTGTAACATGACATAAATGTCAAGATAAAAATAACAAATAAGCATCTTTGTAAATATCTTTTAAAGTTCAATCTGCCCAAAGAGCAATTGGACACATCGCAGGCTAGGAAGAGGTAACAGAAAATAAAGGGTGAATTTAATGCTCCCATCTCCTCAGGTCATAAAAGAAGGGAAGGTGTTCTGTATAACTTGGAAGGTTCCAAGTAGTCTTTTCTGATTGGCCAGAAAGGCCAGTAGTGAATTGGTTCATTAGGAACCAATCCAAGGAGCCGCTCAAAGGCGGCAAAGTTAAAACAATGCCATTGGCTACAAGCCGGTAGGCAAGCCTCTATAAAAAGGGCTGCTGTGGCTTGAGCCAATGTTCTGTTACTGTTTGCTGTTAACTAATAAAGAGTTATTTGTTGGAACCTGGTCTACCACGCGTCTTTTCCGGACGGAACACTGGCGACGAGGATGGGATTGTCCTAAAGTGGAGACCGAGCACACCGCGAGAAAACAACCACGCGAGATGAAATGGCTGGTAGCAACGCGCCGCCCGCACCTTTTAACCCCAATGAAGAAGATTGGGAGTCTTATATCGATCGCTTCCTGATGTTTCTGGAGAGCAATGTAAGAAGATGACGATGAGGTCCATCACCTGTACACAAACCAAAAAAGGCGTGAAAGAAGAAGAAATTGGCAGGAATGCGCTGGCTGAGGAGGAAACCACCCCGGAGCCGAGTGTAGGTTCCTTGATGCCATCTGTCGGGCTTGCAAGAAGAAGGGACACATCAAAAGAGTCTGCCACAAGTGTAAGAACAGCAGTCCGAGCAGACACGGTAATTCCCCACAAAGAACTGACCCGAGGCAAGCCGATAGAAAATGGGAGCGCAGCAAGAAAACCAGCAACCGAGAAAAAACTCACCAGACTGTCACTATCGGAAGCGCACAGACGGAAAGCGAGAGAAAAGTCAAAATTGTAGTGACCATTGCAGGAAGCCCTTGTGTAATAGAGGTTGACTCAGGATCTTTCCTATCAGTGGTGTCTTGGAACACAATCAGGCGGTTGGTTCCAAACATAAAACAAAAAGAACTCAAGAAACAAAAATTAATTCTCAAAGACTACCAGGGAAATAGAATTCCCGTGGTAGGTCTAGGACACTTCAAAGTCACTTACAAACAACACACCGAAATCCTGCCACTGACTATAGTCGACCGAGACCGTCCCAGCCTCCTGGGCATCGAATGGTTCGCACCATTGGGCACCGGGATGACTGGGGTAAGTCGAATAGCCGCAAGCGATTAGAAAGAGAATCTGCTACACGAATTCCAGGATGACTTCGATGGCACTCTAGGGAAGTACCAGGGGACCCCAATTTCCTTTAGGTTAGATCCCAAGATAGCACCAAGAAGGTTAAAAGCCAGATGAGTCCCCTTTGCATTAAAGCCCAAAATAGATGAGCAATTAAACAAATTGATTGCACAAGGGGTTATAGAACCAATTGACCATGCTAGGTGGGAGACTCCAATAGTAACACCTGTAAAACCTGATGGGTCTGTGTGCATCTGCGGAGACTACAAGGCTACCCTGAACCATGCGCTGCAGCATAGCGCATACCCGGTACCAGTCGTGCAACACTTACTGCACTCACTTGGGGGAGGAAAATTTTTTGCGAAACTCAATTTGGCTCAGGCATATCAGCAGCTTCCAGTAAACCCAATAACGGCCGAAGCACAAACAATAGTAACGCATAGAGGGGCATTCAAATGTAACAGACTTCAATTTGGAGTAAGGGTTGCCCCAGGTGTTTTCCAAAGCCTCATGGAACGCCTATTAAACAGAATAAAAGGGGTCATTCCATACTTTGATGACGTCCTAATTTCAGCGAAAAACACAACCCAATTAGAAGCAAGACTAAGAGAAGTGCTAACCAAATTTAGAGAATCCGGCCTAAAAGTAAAAAAGGAAAAATGCTGCCTGGCTACCGACCGTGATGAATTTTTAGGGTATTTAATTGACAAACAAGGTATTCACTCAACAGACAAAAAAGTCAAAGCAATTAAAGACGCACCCAGGCCAAAAAATAAAACGGACTTACAGGCATTCTTGGGTCTGTTCAACTTTTATAACGTATTCCTCCCCCACAAAGCAATGATAGCAGAACCATTACACCGTTTGCTGGATAAAAAACTGTCTTGACTTGGAGTCATAAAGAACAAAAAGCATTCCAAAGCATAAAAGACTTATTAACCTCAGACATCGTTCTTATTCAGTTTAGTAATACACTTCCATTGACAGTCACCTGTGATGCCTCACCTTTCGGGGTTGGTGCCATCCTGAGCCACCAATTACCTGATGGGAGAGGCACCCATCGCCTTTTAAACCTTTTTAAACCTTTTCAGACCAGACAGACTGAACTGTCAATACAAAAGGAATGTTTATTGTGGGGAGATTGGGTGGTAATTCCATCCAGACTGCAGAAAGAGGTGTTGGGTATGTTATATAAGGGCCACCCAGGCATAGTAAAAATGAAAAGCCTGGCCAGGAGCTATGTCTGGTGGCCTGGTATCGACAAGGATATTGAATGCTGAGTTGCAACATGCCACAAGTGTCAGAGAGCTAGACCCACACCACTGCAAGTGCCCATATGGGACTAGGAGACCCCACGAGGCCCTTGGTCTCGAATCCATATTGATTTTGCAGGATCAACCAGGGGCAATATGTTCTTAATAGTCATAGATGCGTATTCAAATTGGTTGGAGGTTATAGTAATGTCATCCACAACAACCGATGCTGTTATAAAACAGCTAAACAAATTGTTTGCAACTCTTGGTTTACCTGATGTATTGGTATCCGACAATGGGCCACAACTAACAGCTATACAATTCGGACAGTGCTTAGCATCCCTGGGTATATGCCATGCACTAACCACGCCGGCCCATCTGATGGCGAATGGTAGGGCCGAACGAATGGTCAGGTTTAACAAAGAAGGCCTAGAAAAAATGGACTGTGGGGATGTCCAAGACAAGCTGAACCACTTACTTACACTACAACACATCGCTCCCAGTAGTACAACAAACAAGAGCCCGGCAGAATTGTTAATGGGGAGGAAACTCAGATCCCATTTAGATAGACTGCACCCAAATTACACTTGTGAGAAACCCCCCGACTCATCCAGCTGATACCGCACTTTTGAAATTGGCAACCTAGTCTATGCAAAGAATTTTACCGGGGACCCTCTCTGGCTTCCAGCCACTATCACACAAATAACAGGCCCCCGGTCCTACTGACTAACCGTGGACGATGGAAGAGAATGGAAACGATACATAGACCAGCTTCGTTCCCGAAACATCGAGCGTAAAATGAACGTGCAACCTCAAATAATAAAAATCAATGAAAACAAAACCAAGGAGTGGGGGGAAACACAAACAAATAAAAAAGAGTGTGAAAATGAACCATTGAAATTAAATCTAGAACATCTAACCAACCAAAAAGAGCACTTACAGTTAGATGAAACCATCAGAGGTAGTCCAAGCGAAAGGGAAGCCATCCTGGAAGGGGCCAGCCAGGCTAGCTCAACCAGCCCGGTTGAACCAGGAGGGAGCGGCAAAAGCACCGGCCTGAGCAATTCAAGCGGTAGCGGCAATGCTGACTCACCATTCCAAGCGGTTCCATGGAGACGAGCCAGAGAGACTGAACCGCTTGAAGTCCTAGGTGAGAATGAGCTGAGCAGGTCAACTAGGACCAGAAGAAGCCCCACTTACCTGCGTGACTACGTCACTCACGTAGGACTGAACTAAAGGGGGAGGGGTGTTCTGTATAACTTGGAAGGTTCCAAGTAGTCTTTTCTGATTGGCCGGAAAGGCCAATAGTGGATTGGTTCATTAGGAACCAAGGAGCTGCTCAAAGGCGGCAAAGTTAAAACAATGTGATTGGCTACAAGCCGGCAGGCAAGCCTCTATAAAAAGGGCTGCTGCGGCTTGAGCCAATGTTCCGTTACTGTTTGCTGTTAACTAATAAAGAGTTATTTGTTGGAACCCGGTCTACCATGCGTCTTTTCCGGACGGAACAGAAAGAGTTACTGTTTTTCCACCTAGAAGCTTTCAAATATAATTATCCAGACAACAATAGACCATGATGCCCTTCTACTCTTGCTGTGCAGACAAAGGTGCCAGAAGGCTCTATCAGATAATCATTTCATTCACTGTTAACATTTCAAAGGGGCCAGGCCTCTGCTGGCACTTGAATTAGCCTTTGAAAAACTAAGCCTTTCCTGACCGGCTTCAGTATCAGAATAGTACACTGTTTCAAAATAAAATAGTGTTTTTTAAAAAGGCTTTGACAGCTATTTTAAAATACTCAAGTTGAATACCAGGAAGGAATTCCTATTGGCATGAACTGTTACAAACGGAACACTTTGCTTCAAAATTGGGGAACTCCTACTTGCTGAAAGTTCTTGAATGAGGGCAAACTAGATGGCCAACTGCTGAGGCTGGATTTATTGTTATTTAAAGTCTCTTCCATCTCACACATTTTGCAAGATTTATAAAATCTGTTACAATAGTATTCATTTTTATTTCACCCGATTCACTGATTTGCATACCTGTAAAGGCACGGTGGCTCAGTGGCTAAGACACTAGGCCCTCTCGATCATGTAAAAATGCAAGAAGAAAAATAGGGACCACTTTGTTGGGAACGTAACAGCATTCCATGCACCTTCGCTGTTTAGTCATGCCGGCCACATGACCATGGAGACGTCTTCAGATAGCGCTGGCTCTTTGGCTTTGGAACAGAGATGAGCACTGCCCTCTAGAGCTGGAAAAAACTAGCATGTATGTGTGAGGGAACCTTAAAGAACAACAGGGTGCTTTAGAATTGTTAAATTTGTGTAGTATTTGGAGCCAAAGCAGGAAAGATGCTTCAGATATAGTGTGAATGTATTCACAACATCTGTCAGCAACATCTTAAAATGTTGCTTTCTTCAGTGCTTTTTGTCAAGTACAGCAAATGCACTGTTGCTGGGATCAAAGGACCTTACCTGTTTTGAATCTGAATACCTGCATATGCTATTTGATTTATATTGATCCCTACAACATCTGAGAATTTTGCCAAACAAGTACTTTTCTTTTTTCTATGTCCTTTGAGCAAGGATTTTGAAAGCTCATTCCAATTCCAAACATGTATTTTAGTTTCCTTTTTTGTCTTATTGTTATTATTTATATAAATTCTTACTAGAAAGAAATAGTGAGTATGTTGGATTATGATTCCTGCACAGCAACTTTTGGCAAGTCGATGCTTTTCTAAATATTGCACTTTGGAGTTTAACTTTTATAATACCCTCTCTTTATTTGCAAACCAATAAATAAAATTGCAGGGATGGGGGACTCATATGGAAGCTGTGTCTTAGCATAAGAGAATTGGTGGGAATTTTAACTTCAGAAAGATAAAAATGGACGAATTGAGAACTCAGTTATAGTTATAAGTCCTCAATTTATGACTATAATTGAGACCAGCATTTCTATTGCTAAGTGAAACATTTATTAAGTGAATTTTGCTCCATTTTACAACCTTTCTTGCCACAGCTATGACAGTTGAACCACTGCAATTGTTATGTTACCGGTAGTAACACAGATGTTAAGTGAATCTGGCTTCCCCATTGATTTAGTTTTTAAAAAGGTCACAAAAGGTGATCACATTGCAACTGCCATAAATATCAGTCAATTGACAAGGGTCCGAATTTTGACCACATGACTATGGGGATGCTGCAACAATCATAAGTGTGAAAAATGGCCATAAGTATTGTGGCCCACTGGCGTTGTGGCCCACTGGCGTTGTGGCACACTCACTAGCCCTGGTGATGTTACCTAGCTGGGTAATGAAACATCAGTGCAAATAACCAAGCTCAAAGAGTACTATGGATTCCACAATTTAATTCTGAGCTTCAAATAATCACTTCTACTGGAAAATGTGTTATGAGTGGTTCTTGGTGCTCTCTGAGCTTGGTTGTTTTCTTGCAGATGTTTCATTATCCAAACTAGGTTACATCATCAGTACTCGTCTGTGTTATATTTTGTTTATATTTGGTTATGATACAAAAAAGGGAGGTGATCATAAATTAATTATTTATGTATAGATATTTGATTATAGGCATTGATTAGATTGAATGAAATAAT
This sequence comes from Laticauda colubrina, assembly GCA_015471245.1. NCBI lineage: Eukaryota > Metazoa > Chordata > Lepidosauria > Squamata > Elapidae > Laticauda > Laticauda colubrina. Next base: position 44,280,232 of record BLBF01000022.1, read on the forward strand.
TAATTGTGATTACTACAGATTAACTAAATATTGTATAGCAAGGTTGATATATTTTCATTTAGATTTGTAAGTATTTGAAATATAATTTTATAACACTATTTTGAGATTAGGGATTCTATAACACTTATAGACATACAGGTTAATAGTACTTAAATTTAAATAGAGGAATTTGATATATTATTAAGATATACAAATCCAGGTATCTGATTTAGAAATTAGCTTTAAAATTGTTCTGGAGAATATATATATTGACAAGAGAGGTTAATCCTGTAACACATATTAATTAGCGTAGTGGCCATATATAGCTGATACTTCTCAATAGTGAATGTTAATTTGGAACAATATATTTGGTATAATACAAAAACAAAAACAAATTTTACAAGAAATGACCTCTATCACTAATACAACGCTTAAAACTAGATATAAGACTTTTTCAATACAAATAACTGTGATGCCATCACCCTCAGTGAGGGCACAAAAGACAATTGAACAAACTCTACCTGGAGAGAAACAACCTGTCATCACAAATGCCAATATGCAATCGACCCTTCTTACTTTACAAGAATCCATGCTGAAGTTTCAGGAAATAATGGTGAAAAATCATACCGAAACAAGAGCAGATACAAATGAATTAAAAGAAGAGATGGGGAACTTAAAGGCAGAAATGAAATTAGGCATCTTAAAGTTGGATCAAAAAATTGAAATAATACAGCAAGCACTAGAAAGGAATGAATCAACAATAAAGGAGGTTGAGAAAAGGACGGAACAAATGGTTGATGAGTAATTAAGAAATGTGAGTAAAGAAATGGATAACTCCTTGGTATATCTGGAAATGGACAAGGCTGCAGCATATCTGAGATTCCAAAATATAATGGAATATAAATATAATGGAATCTAAAGAAGAGGACTTAGAACAAATGATGGTAGGAATATAAGCAGACCTATTAAAAAAAGATAAGGCCGATATTCTGAAAGAGTTAGACAAAGTATATAGAGTGAGAACAAATTACGCAAGATGACATAAACATCCAAAAGAGGTCCATGTGAAATTTGCCAGAAGGAAAGTTCGAGATATTATAAACAAAATTTCTAGAGAAGAAACAATTACATGTAAAGAAAAAGAAATCTTGGTGCTTAAATAAATCCCAAGAAGAATGAGAGAGCAGAGGCGAGATTATAAATTCTTGGCGAACCAATTAAACCAAAAAGGCATCATATTCAGATGGCTAATCCCAGAGGGAATGCTAATCACATGGGAAGAAAGAAAAATTAAAGTAGACTCCACGGAAAAAGCCCAAAAATTCTATGAACAATTGATAGGCCATGAAGAATCGAGTAGCAGAGATGAATTAGAAATGAATTCGCAAGATGACCAAGACAAAAATAGAGATGGGAATCATAGGAATTCAAAAATAAACAATATCAAGAGAGAGATGAACCGAAGATGCACAATCAGCCACAAAGAGAGACAGGAGTAACTACAAGACAAAGAGCAAGAGTCCATTAGGTGGTGGACAAAGAAAAGAAAATACTGTCAATTAACATAAATGGCCTAAACTCTAGGATAAAAAGGAAAAGAATATTAACCAAATTAATTAAACAAAATGCAGATACAATATGTTTACAGGAAACTCATATAAGGAAGGAAGAAGAAAAATATCAAGAATGCCCCAAGCTAGGGAATTTGTATATGTCGCCAGCAGATTTTAGGAAAAAGAAAGGGATAGCAGTGTATGTGAAAGACAATATGAAAGCAGAGCCAATTTGGACAGACCCCAATGGAAGAGTTCTGGTGTTACAAATTTGGATTAAATCAATCTCAATGCTACTAGTGGTAATTCATGCCCCGAACAATAACCAAAAGGAATTTTTGAACAATTACATGGGAAAATAGTGGAATTAGAGAAAAGAAATATTTGTATTTTGGGGGATTTCAATGCTATTGTGGGCCACCAGAAAGATCACAGTCATGGGGGGAAAAAGAAGAAAAAGATGTGAAGAAATGATGATTGAACTGAATTTGATAGACATGTGGAGGAAATTAAACACTGAGAAAAAGCAATTTATAATTTACTCTAATCCTCACCAATCATGAACATGAATCGATATGGTGTGGATGAATGGTGAGTTAGTAAATGAATTAAAAGAGATTGAAATTTTACCAAACGAATGAGCAGATCACAATCTGATTTAGATAGTGTGGAAAGGTAGGAAGAAATCAAGGAAAAGGTGGACCCTAAATACACAGCTAATTAAAGAGAAAGAATGTATGAATAGACTTGACGAGGAATTAGATTATTTTTTAAAAGAAAATAATAATGAGACAACTACGAAACATTGTATTTGGGATACAGTGAAGGCAATAATAAGAGGCACAACGATATCATACACCACTAAAAGAAATAAAGAAAAATATGCCCAACAAAGAATCAAAGAATTAGAAATTCAACTGCAAAACACCCCAAAAGATTTTAAATTGAAAAAACAGATGATAATAACTAAACATAAATTTAATTTAATCGAACAAGAAGGAATGGTTTCAAAGTTGAATACAGCCAGACAGATATTTTTTGAACAGGCCAATAAACCAGGAAGGTAGTTGGCCTACAAACTTAAAAAAGAAAAACAAAAAAGATTGAACTACCAATTAATAGATGAGAATAGGGGTGCCCAACAAGGAATAGAACAGAAAAAAGAAATTGCATGTAAATTTTTGAAGATCTTTATAAAAAGAAGGAGGTAAATGAGGACATGATAAGAAATTATTTTTAATAATTTCCCAGTAATGGGTATTACTGAAGATAAAATAATCAAGGAGGAGATGAAGGAAATGTGAACTAGAGACATGATGTGGCCCGAGTTAAAAACAGCAATAGAAAACCAAAAGAACAATAAAACTCCAGGACCTGATGGGATACCAGGGGAACCTTATAAGAAAATAGGAGAACAAGTAGGACCTCTCATGGTGGAAGTATATAATGAGGTCCGACTAGCAGCAAGAATGCCGGATTCATGGAAGGAGACACTGATATCGTAGATTCCAAAAGAAGATTCAGATTTACGACTTATACAAAATTATAGACCAATTTCCCTGTTAAATACTGATTATAAAATATTTACCACAATTATAGCAAATAGATCAAAAACAATATTGAATGAATATATACATAAAGCTCAAAACTGATTTCTTCCTAATAGACAAATTAGGAATAATTTAAGAATAGTACTAAATGTTTTGGAATACTACGAAGCCCACCTGGAAAAACAAATAGCCCTTGTATTCTTGGATGTACAGAAGGCCTTTGACAATCTAAATTGGCAATTCCGAATCCAACAAATTTACAATATGAATTTAGGCACTAAATTTGAAAACATCATGACTACAATTTATGATTCACCAAAGGCGAATATTATAATTAAAGGAGAGTACACACGCTCAATAAAAATAGAGAAAGGAGTTAGGCAAGGATGTCCATTAATATGCTCTTCATATTATCTTTGGAAACATTGCTTACATGAATTAGACAGAACCCAGGAATAAAAGGACTAAAAATTAAGAAAAGAATATAAACTCCAGTCATTTGCAGATGATATGGTATTTTTCATAGAGGAACCAATTGAAACAGGTCAAGAACTATTGAAAGAATTCAATCAACTTGGGGAAGTTGCAGGACTTAAAATTAATAGGGAAAAAAATGAAATTAATAACTAAAAATTTAACAGAAAAACAAAAACTAAAATTGGAAAGCATAATGGGATTACAAATAGTTAAAAAGGTAAATACTTAGGAATTTGGTCGAAGGCTCAATGCAAAATTCTGATGGAAAATAATTATAATAAATTATTACAGCAAGTCAAAAAAGATTTAGAGATATGGGTTAAATTGCAAATCTCCTTATTAGGGAGGGTTGCCACTATAAAAGTGAACATTCTGCCCAAATTTATTTACTTATTTCAAACAATACCAATAAAAATACATAAAAATTACTTTGTGGAACTTAACAAGATAATTACCAAATTTATTTGGCAAGGGAAAAAACCGAGGATAAACCTAAAGGCAATGCAATATATGAAGAGCAAGGGAGGTATGGCACTTCCAAATTGGGAATTATTTTATAGTGCAGCCTCCTTACTTTGGTTGAAAGAGTGAGTAAATCTGTTGAATAAAAGAATCTTATTTCTAGAAGGCCATGATTTACAGAGGGGATGGCACACATTTTTATGGGACACTGGAAAAATTAAGCAGAAGTATTTCCACCAACAGATAATTAGAGATTCCTTATTGGCTAATTGGAACAAAAAAAAACACATTATTTAAAAATCCCAATCTGGATCTCAACGATGAAGGCGATGATACATCCAAATAATCTAGATCTTAATAAAATGATAAAATACAAAGACCTTCTTGATGCACAAGGAACCTTAAAATCATGGCAAGATCTTCAAGAATAAGGGCTACAAGTAGACTGGTGGGCTTATTTGCAAATTCAAAATAGATATAGCCAGGACAAGAAAATTTTTGGAATTTATGCTAAGGCACAAAAATTAGATAAAATCCTATTAGGTCCAGATAAAAAAAAAAACTAAATTCTATAATTATTTATTAGAGATGGAATTAGAAGAGGAAGTAGTCAAAAGCAACATGACAGCTTGGAGTAGAAACATAGGACATAGCATTACATTATTAGAATGGGAAAAGGTCTGGACAAGGAATAACAAAATTACAAAATCAGCAACATATAAAGAAAATGCCTACAAAATGTTTTATAGATGGCATCTCTCACCCTCGAGAATAGCGAAAATGTCTCCTAACATGAATCCGAATTGCTGGAAATGTAAAAAGAAACACGGAACATTCTTTCACATGTGGTGGTCCTGCACTGAAGCCCAAAGATACTGGCATAGAATAAAAAAAATGGTTAGAGGAAATAACGGCGGAGCAAATTGAATTAAAATCAGAATTCTTCTTATTGGGGATATTTAATAGACAAATTTCTAAAAAAGTCAAATATATAATACTGCACATTCTTAATGCAGCCAGAATAACCTTTGCACAGTGTTGGAAACAAGCAGATATTCGAACAGAGGAAATGGTCATTCAGAAGATAACAACCTGTGCAGAGATGGATAAGTTAACCTTAGCACTTAAGGAAAAAGAAACATCAGAATATTATAGAAGCTGGGAATGCTGGCATGACTAGAAAGAACAAAAATAGAAAATATATTAGTAAACAATGTAAAATGTAAAAGAGGTAGTAATTATATATTTGCAATAAGATATATTTGTAAATATATGACCAATATTGATAACAAAAAAGGAACCATAGACTGTCGATAATAGAATTGCTAGTTTTTAATTATTTTTCCCTTTTTTTCCTGTGTGTTGTTTATATGTTTGTTTGATATTTTAGTTGTATAATCAATAAAGTTTGTTTTAAAAAAAAGAATCTCAGGGCTCTGAGCCCTGCACCCTGTTTTAGGGAAACCAATTAAATAGCTTTTCCAGTCAGTCCCTTTTTTGGTGCCCATTGATTTCGATATATCAGCATTGCCTTCTGGAATCCAATTTAATAGAATTTACATGGTGGAACACTTAGGAATCTATGAATAAATTGTCAAAGCCCTATGAACAAAGGATAAAGAACATTATAATTCTCAATAATAGTGTTCCTCTGGGTTAGTCATCAACCTTGATATTCTTCAGTCCAATAATAGCCAATACTTTGCTCTTTTCTTTCCCCAGTAGTTTTATATGTTTTTTTTAATTCCTGCTCAAATCCTGCATGTAGATATAACTAAGAAACTCAGAAAATCTAAACATCAGTCTATATTTTTAATAAATAAAGTTGGAACAGTTTGATCTTGTTGTGTATAGAACTTGGCAGACTCCAAATATCTTAAACTGATTGACCAAACAGGCCGTTCTCGGATTGGTCAGTTAAGCACCATTCTGGTTGGCCCGCCTAATGGCGGGAACACTTGAACAACTGTCATTGGCCACAAGCCGTGAGCAAGCCGCTATAAGAAGGGTTGCCGTGGCTTGGGTAAATGTTCATTACAAGTCACTATACTGTTTTAATAAAGAGCTCTTTGTTGAAACCTGGTCTCGCGCACCTTATTTCCAAATGGAACAGATCTAATTGTCAATGATTTATCATCACTTGCTCATTTGAACTGAACATGAACAATAAGGGTATAAAATGGTACAAAAATAATACAAAAGTGTACAGATCTTTTTAACATATAAAATTTCCTATTATAGCCTTTTTCAACCTGATACCCTCCAAATACATTGGATGGCTACTCCCAAAATTCTATGGCCATGGAACCATTTTGATCATATTCTGGCTGGCTGGGAAGTCTGAAAAATTTAGGTATTTTGTTGCCATTTAAGTAGTTAGTGTTATCTATGATCATCACTAAGCTCTTTCCTTCCTGTCACTCAAGGGATTTGCAGAATATTCTTTAACTCTGTTTAAACTATAAGCTCTTAGAACATGATTATAAAATTAGTACTTAAATATGACAATAGATTTCAAAGATCCTAGAAAAATATCAAGAATGGCAAAGTCAATTTGAATGACTTTTTTGCTATTTCAAAGAAAGGATTTGAAATCGGTATCTCTTAGAATTATTTGCAACAGCTATTTTACTTCACAGAACATAAATGTCCAAGTCCCTGGTTTATTGGTTTATTTCTTTCATGTGAAGGGCATATTTTATCTACTCAGTGGAGGGACTATTGTACTTACAATTATCAGCAAAATGAAGTAAATGAAATTGTAGAATGAATGAGCATCCATCACATAATACATAATCTCCACCCATCCTTCCAGAGTGATCACCTGAAAGAAGAAAGAGGAAATAGGAAACATTTCAGTAGCTACAAGGAGATAATTATCCATTTTTTTGGGTAAGGCGTCTTAAAGAAATACCAACAAAAGCAAAAAATAAAATCCTTATTGACTATTAAAACAATTTTCCCTAGCCTGATGTTCTCAAATTATATTTCATTATATATATATATATATATATATATATATATATATATATATATATATTTGTTGTTTTTTTTTTGTTTTTTTTTTTAAGTTATCGCGGGTACTTACATGTGTGCTGTTCAGCTTCCTTCGGGTATTATCCCACGTCATTGTAGTTCTGTTAAAGTTGTAGCAACGTTTCAGCAGAATCTCATCTGCCATCATCAGGCTTCTGTATGGATGTGGGTCTTACAGCTCCTGGTTTTTAAATTTGAGGCTGGTTCATTCTGATTGGCTGGGAGCCTGGACCTATTTCATTGGACTTGGAGTTTGATTGATTGGTGTTCCTGGTTTCTTCTGTCTGTTTTGTGGCTTTGATTGGCTGGCAACAGTCTGTTCTTGTGTTGGAGGCTTT
>BLBF01000022.1:44288026-44302638 GCA_015471245.1 Laticauda colubrina
ACTTCAGCAACAGAGTGGTCAATGTCTGGAATACTCTACCTGACTCTGTGGTTTCTTCCCCAAACCCCCAAAACTTTAACCTTAGACTGTCTACTATTGACCTCACCCCTTTCGTAAGAGGTCTGTAGGCGGCGTGCATAAGCGCACCAACCTGCCTACTGTCCCTGTCCTGTTGTTTCTTTTATTTTTCTTATATGTACCCATTTCATGTGTTCATAACTATGTATATAGTTATACCTATTATCTTGTAAGCAATTTATAAATCAAATAAATAAATAAATTAAGACAAGGTATATGACTTATACCCCCATAGTGTTCCAAAGCATTTGATGTGACCCTCACAAAACATTTTAAATATCATTAGGAATAATATTAGCTTCCTTAATTTAATGCCTTCTTAATTCTAATTTAGTTTAAGTTAGTTTAGTTTTCTCATTTAATTTTATTTGATTTTGAATCTTTTTAATCAATTCCTTTAAATTGAAATTAATAGGTTTGTGCCTATTATCTTCCTAAATACAAAATGTAGTTCGCTTTGCCAAAAGGTTATGCATCATTGGCTTCGAGACACAGGATTGTTTCATGCCACACCACTGAAATAAACCACAGTTCTCAAAATTAATCACGTGAAGCAGACCCTGCCAGGATTCAGGTAAAATTAAACAGACAGGTCTGTTCTGTTCTTTGCTACAGGAAACCAAATATCTTGAGTAGGCCCTGGATAGATCATTCTTGAAAAGGTGTTTAGGGGACCTCATCTTTAGAATGAGTAGATGTCTTAGACAACCTGATTCAGATTACCTGGAATATAACAATCCATGCATAGCCAATATTATCAAAGTTGATTGCCCCTTTGTGTGGATTGGCATTGCCTGTACGACACTCATTGTAATACTGGTTCCAGTTAACGCACATGCCACTGATGTTGAACTCCTGTCTGACTGAGGTATAGTAGAAGAAGTCATCCTTGTCCAAGCAGCACACATGGCCCCGTTCTTTGAGTGGGGGTATCTCTTGACAGCCCATGATACCATTATCACCTGACAGTGAACAGATGAAGGGTTTTTCATCTTCCTCCTCAGGTTGATAATAGGGAGGAAGAGTGATGTTACCTTGGCTGAAAGAACACATGAACAAAATTGTTATGGCATATATTATAATTAATAGAATCTGTGTAGACTGGGCATAATGGAGAAAAATCACAAAATGTAAAAGACCTGCAAATGGAAGTAGAACAACTGCAACAAAAGAAAGCAAAGATGGAACCAACAATAGTAAGCACCACAGACACAATTTAAAAACATCTGTAGATCATTTGGACTGTATTAGCACTGATAAAATCACTATAAGTCAATTGCAAAAGACAGCTTTACTTAGAGCAACTTACATTATATGAAAGTACTTTTAATATCCTTAAACAACAATATTCCCTGATCCTAGATTCTTGGGAAGCATTTAGAAAGTAGAGGAAAAAAATGCCAAATTCAACACCAAATAGCTGGCTACATAAGAAAACCATAATAAAAGTCCAGTACAGCAGAGAATTAATAATGTTATCTATCCAGAGATATTGGCTAGAATTAGAAATATTAAGAAGAACAAGAATAAAATGCTTATTAGCGATTAAAAGGTCCAGTTTAAGATCCAGTTCAACAGTTGCATTCTTGTTTGTGACCAGGTTCTCCATAGCACACTAAATCTGTACTTTTTTACAGTGTCAATGCTTGTTCTCTAAAGCAGAATTAGAAAATAGTAGATTTCCAACCAGAAACTCTTCTCTGAATGCTAAAAATAGAGTGGGAAGTAATTTTATTACTTTATTTTTTCCAGTTCTACTCATTAGTTTCATTGGTACATTCGGATTAAAGGAAGGTTCTTTCTTCTTGTACCCAGCTCAATGCATTTAAATGATGCCTTGAAAGCAGGAACCTTGGGCAGGTATTCAAAGAAAGAATGAATGAAGGATCTCATCTTCTTCAGAAAGGTTCAGAAAATTTGGGAATTGAAAATATGGGAAATATGGAAATGGCCTTTAGCATCTATGATTTATTTCCCTTTCTGTGTTTCAGCCTGAACTCTAGAACAGCACTACTTTATAATTCTTATTTGGAAGAGAAATGCTAACTTATTGGTTTGTTCAGAAGCCATAGCAAAGTATGATATGGAGAAGGAACAGAAAATATTGTGGCTCATTCAAGTTGACTCATACCAATACTTTAGAAGATGATTTGAAGTGATTGCAACTCAATAAAATCCAATTTCTATATGCTTGGAAAGAGATGTTGAAAAAGGCCAAGGAAAGAGCATGTTTTTATCCATTTTTTCCTTGAGAGAAAGACTTGTGACACAGTTAGAACTAAAATAGACAACAGATGCTTCCTCGAGCAAATGGGTAATCTGGTACCATGCCAGCATATGGAATCATTAAGCATACTTATTTCTCAACATGTGATACCAATACTTCCCACAATATTGAATCAAAACTTAAAATAGTAGAAGCTCAGAAAAATAAAAATCTCCAAAAATTAAAAAAAGAACAAATGATCTAAAAATATTGGAGTATTTAAAGCATGAGTTCAGCTATTTTAGAATATGCTCCTTTACTCATGTTATTGCTTCAGATGTATACTATAATGTTTTAAAATGTAATGTAAATAAAACAAGTATTTGTTTGGTTCTTATAAGTAGGCAGAAAAATGACAGAATATGTATTAAAAATGCTAAAAATGTTTTATATATATGTACCATAAATGTATATTCATTGGAAAGTTCATATTGCTGCAATTCTTGATATGATGTGAATCATAACATGAAATAGCCTTGGTTCAAAGCAAAAATTTTAAACTAGATATTTGCACCATAGGCTAGATTTCTAACACTGTGTAAAATTAGAGAGAGGAAGAGTTAAGAATCTGCACAGACCAACATCCTGGAGATCTAGACAGACAAACAGAAAGGTTAGCAGCACAGTTCTCATTGAAGTTACCACCCAGATTTATATATCATTTGCTTCAATACTGGGGAAAAATGTGGGGAACTATATGAGAAACTATAAAACCTGAAAGGGAAAAAAGGGAGCAGATACAATTGTTTACTATGCAGTCTTACCTAATCCAAATCCTTTTGAATGTACTGTATCGTTTTCAGAACTGATAGATCATTCTGGTTGAGGATCATCGCAGTTAATTCTCCAATAGATTGGAAGGGCAAGTAATTTAGTTGTTGAAAAAGATATATTCAAATTTTAATAAATTATAATAGTTTGGATATGTAAGTAATTACTTGAAGTTATGGAGTCTTTTTCCTTGAAAAACAGAGACTAGCAATCCATGTTCTTTGTCTGGATTTTTTGCATTAAGGGGGAGTTGGATTTAGATGGACTACATCATACTCTCAAATAGTTTAATCTTATGACAATCTTCAAATTTTAATGTTGATGATATACATAATCATACAACAGTAATTTCAACATTCTCACATGTTCCTTTCAAGAAGCAAATGGTACATTTGATAGACGTAGTACACAAGAGTGAGGGACTTGGGGACTGGGATTAGCTCAAAATCAAAGATTAAAAAATGAGGGAGAATAGAGACTTTACAAAGTTGAAAAGGAATAAGAGAGCCATTTCCTGAGCACTCACATTGTCAAGTTCTCATCCATGAAACAGCGGTTTCTCAGTAGACCAGCCCACAGCTGCACACCGATGATGCCAAAGATGAAGAAGACAAAGAAGCAGAGAAGGAGAACATTTCCCAGCATGGGTAATGTGTCCAAGAGCAAATTCACCAATATTCGCATACCTGAGAGTAGGACCAGGGCAGGGAGAGAGGGATAGATCATCACAAAGGAGCAATAGTTGAAGATGGAAAAAGAAAAGAAGGGAAACAAGGAAAATATAGCAGTAAGATTAGAAGAAGTAGAGAAAGGAACATAACAATATAGAAAGAAATTCTGAGCTTTAAAAAAGTGAGAGGCAGCTAGAAAACTTACAATAGATGTGCAGCTTTGACTTATGCAACAACAATACATTTACTCTAAAAGTTGATCCAGCTAGTTTGTCCATATTGTATCTGTTCTTATGAACATATTTTTTTTCATAAATGTGTAAAATACAGGAGGCACTTCCCATTTTTAGTGTTTCAAGATCCAAAATATTAAAGTAAACAAAACATACCTGACATTTTTGAACTGAAATGCATTCCACATCATGAATATTGTTTAAATAAAACTCCTGTTTATATATTTAGAAAAGAAACCCTCATGATCATAGTGTTTTAGCACCTACCTGTTATTACTATTGGATTCTGGTTAACTAAATATTATTCTCTTCTTACGCATGTATTTTTAAAAATTATAAAATTGAAATTGTTCAAATGTGGTTGGTGTTTCTTCCTAACTTTGAATAACTTTGCCAAGCTAAAAGGCTGATCAAAAATCAATGGTAAGAATGGTCTGTGCCTTTTGCTAAATTAATTTTAGTGCTTATATATTCCACCATACCTTGCATTTCTATAATCCTTTTAACAAACAGCAACTCACTTAATCCCCCATTTATTTTTCTATCTTTTCTGAGACACCTCACTCTAATGGATGGGTCTAGGGAATTTCACTTAACAAGATGTTGCATGCAGGGTAGTGTATAAATGACTAATTAGTTATTTATAACTAGTTCATTACTTCAGTTGGTTTGGGTAGGGAAGAGAGAGGGAGAGATAAGATTAGGATTCTGTGACAATTCCCTAAGGCACCAGTTAATCCCCTTTTTATGCCTTTTGTCATATAATTAGTTACATTATTTTGTGCTTTCCACTTTGTCTCATTTTCCTATGTCATTGTTTTCCAGCAATTGGGAATAAAAAAAATATCCAAGCTCAGAAAAGTGCATGAAACTGAGCTCCATGAAGAATTCAGGTATTCACAGATGAAAATATATTTGTAGAGGCATGGATTTAATACTTATGAAAGCATTTTTAGTTTCAATAGCTTCATCTCTTTGGTGTAGATAATTCAAGCCATAGCAAGAGAAGAAAATAACTGACATAATACCAGTGATGAGAGATGGTATTTATGTATGTAATCACTTATCATACTTAACTCCAGGGACTCCAATTTTCATCAATAAGATATAAACAATGTAAAATTATTTTAACCATTGAACGTCTTATGCATTAAAAATCCCCTGATTTAGTTCTTTACAAGTATATGAATAATAAATGATGAAAAACAAAACCTACCACTCTTTCTTACCCATATAACAAGTGATATTTGGTCATACAGGCAAGAGCTAAGTAAACAAAAGATGCAAAAGAAATAAGGTTGATTTTATGGGGACTGAATCAACGAGTTTTATGCAAGTATTATATGGCAAAGTACCATAAATGAATGAGCCCATTGTGAATGTGAGCATTATTACTACAGGAAGCCAGTGGCAAGACAGATGAAATGGAATAAGAGTTTTTATTAAAATATTCTCCAACATGGGGCCATCCAGTTGTGTTTTACTACAGTTATTTTCTTCATTCATGCTGGCTGGTAATCATAAAAATATTAATATAACACAGATCAAGAGTATAAAGTTTGCTCTAGGGAATTTGTAAGAAGTTTCATTTTAGATAAGGATGTATGGGGCAGAAGGTCCAATAACAATTTATCCAGGAAAGCTCCATGGGCAAACTTTAATTTTAGCCTGATATACCTGAGATTGAACCTCACTGAAATAAGTGGGACATTTGCAGTAAACACATCTGAAACTGCTATTCTAAAAAAATGCAATGCCTTTTTAGGATGATTATTTTATATCATATTTTAATGTAATGACTTTTTAAAAATTATTTAAGAATTATAAAATATGAGTTAAATTCTGGGGGAAGGAGAAATGTTGCAACAAAATGAGTTGTTTGCTTAATGCTTCTGGATATCATTACAGGCAGGCCAATGGAAAGCAAGAATTCTTAAGTATGAAATCTTTTCCAGTAAAATATATATAATTAATTTATTCCAAATATTTTTCTACTTGGAAATATCCATTAGTATGATTTAATAAATCACTCCATGGGAAACATGCTTCTCATTCAATTTATTATAAATAATTAGATAACAAATGAAAGGAAATGGGATACAGACAAGTGAAAATGACTAGAGGCATTTAATGGTACCACTGGTAACTGGTAAATTTTGATGCAGAGGAGTTTAAAGCCAACTAGTCAACTCCTGGCTACTTGGACTCCAAAGTAAATTAAACTTCTGACTTCGTAACTTCAAAATGTGAAACACACTGAGCTACGGTCAGGCAAAATATTCTAATTGGCTTTAAAAAGTTTGCAAAGAAATGACACAATCTGAGTGGCGCCACTTAAAGTGTGAAATAAGAACCTTATGGAAAAGAAAAAACACATCAGCTCTTTGATTATATTCTTAATTCTTAGAAGTTCTTGAAAATTATTTGATACAAACAGTAATAAAAACTAAAAGCCTTATTATTACTTTATTCTTCTGCCAATGCAAAGTGTATCCATACATTTTTCTAAAACTGGCATAGATGTTTTTGACTTATTGGAACTTTCTGATTTGTAATTAAAATGGTATTCAAGTAACAGCTTTTTTTTTTTTTAAAGATTTTCTCTTCCCGTAGAAATCTAAGTCTCTAGAAGGAAGAGATCACCCAGGAAAGCTACAACTTTATAAAAGTCTATTTTAAAAAGTTTCAATTCATTTTGAGAAAATGTTCTTTGTTATATTGTTATATATAACATTAAAAAGCCATTACCCATTTTCTGAGCCATCAAATTATTCAAGGTTGAGGAGACTCATATAATATAGAATTGCCATATGTGCCAGGAATTATGAGAGTTCTCATAAAAAAAGAAAAAGATGGAAAATTGGGAAGAGATCAAGGAAGGAAAAATAAGGAAAGAAGGGAAGGAAGAAGAAAGGAGAAGGAGGAGGGAAGGAAAAAGAAGTAAGGGAAAGAAGGAAGGAGATTATAATGAGAATGAGGGAGGGTCTCAGGGAAGTCCTGCCTTAGCATTGGCCACAGCAGTACCCCGACAGGAGTCATGCCCAGCTGGCCACACCCACCGCAGACATGCCCACTTCCACCCTTCCAAGGTCAAACACAATTCTGATGTGGCCCTCAATGAAATTGAGTTTGACACCCCTGATCTATGGTCTCAGCCAGGTGTCAAGAAGGCATCATTAATTTTGCCTTTATACCTCTGAAAAGTCAATAGTTTGTTTCACCATGTCACAGTAATAAAAATGTTCCGCAATAAAAGTCCAGTGGCAATGCTTTGTGCCACCCTCTCACTCCAAAATAGTTTCAGCACATTAATTATGTACAACAACTTAATCAAGTTTCACTTAAAGTTTTGGTGGGGCATGGAAATCTTAAAGGCCCAGTCCCACTGCACTTACGGATGCAAAGAGGATGTAAAATGTTAAAAAAAGCTTGCCATCCGTTGGAAAATGCTATGCATCCATTGTGTACTCACTGCATACGTGTTTCATATGCTCTATCCGTCGAGCATCCGTCCACTGCGATTTCATCCGCGCAAGAAGTTTTGAGCTGCACAAAACTTTGTGAACGGATGAACTTTCCGCCGCGTATGATGTACATCCACGACATATACGGGCAACAAATGTTCTATGTCCGTTATCATCCGTTAAACGTCCACTGTATCCTCTCTGTATCCTCTGGCCATCCCCTCAACTCACATCCGCTGCAGCTGAAAATGAAAGAGGGAGGAAACAAAAGGTACACAGAACATCTACACAGCGTTAGTAGCACGGACATGGAAAGGATGTAAGCGTATGCATTTCGTATATAAAGTATTCAAAACGGACAAAAAGTTTGTATCTGGGATGTATCTCGTATATTTAAGATGTCTGGAGTATGTCTAGAGTATGTAGAAGGACACCTAGCGGACAACCGATATTTTCTATTAAAAAGGGGAGAAAATAATCTGGATTTCAGTATAAGTCCAGCAGCCGTGTTGTACAGACCTCTTCACCCTTGCTCTTGGTCTTCAACATCATCAATTGTTCTCCACCATGGACGATGACACAGTCCGTATGATAGCTGTGCTCATTCATCACCAGAACCAAAACCTGTTCAGACTGTTTCAAATTTTACACAGAAGGAGAAGAAGGAGACGTCCAAGAGCTGTGTGGGTCCAAGGATGTATTGTGAGAGGAATGGAGTTTGGACTGTATGACCAGTTGATGGTGGAGCTGAGGAATGAAGACCCTCGTGCATTCCATCATTTCATGAGGATGCCTCTAGCCATGTTTGACAAACGTGTAGAGCATCTGAGACCCAGGTTGACCAGCACCAACTTCCATCCCAACCTGGACCCTGGACTGAAGGTGGCACTGACTCTGTGGCACCTGGCCTCTGGAACCACATACAGAAACATGCAGTATGCATGGAGGGTGCCACACAACAGCATCAGCAAAGTGGTCAGAGAAGTGGTACAGGCCATCATTGAAGAATATGTGGAGGAGCTCCTCAGATGCCCCTCCACTGAACAAGGCTGGAGAAAACTTGCAAAAGAGTGGTATCAGAGGTGGAACTTTCCCCACACCGTTGGAGCCATAGATGGGAAGCATGTGGCCTGCAAAGCTCCAGCCAACTCAGGGTCCACTTATTACAACTACAAGGGCTTCTTCAGTATCATCCTCTTTGCCATGGTTGATGCTGACTACAAGTTCATCTACATCGATGCTTCAGGCAATGGGTCAGCTTCAGACGGCCAGGTATATAATGCAAGTGACCTCAAGGATGGGCTGGAATGCAACCTCATCATGGGTTTTCCAGATCCAGACCCCCTACCCAATGACACACAAGATGTGCCCTACTTCATCATTGGTGATGACGCGTTCTCACTCAGAATCTACCTCATGAAGCCATACACTTCAAGATACCTCACCCGTGAAGAGAGGATCTTCAACTACAGGCTGTCCAGGGCAAGGCGGGTGGTGGAGAACATCTTTGGCATCCTGGCCAACAGGTTCCAGATACTTCTCACCACCATGCAGCATGAGGTACATACTGTGAGGAGCATCGTGGAAGCTTGCTGCAACCTGCACAATCTCATGCGCATCCGCTATCCAGTGTTGCAGAACAGACTTATCGACTGTCAACAAGGGAATGGGGACATGGAGTCTGGTGAATGGAGGCAAGGACGTAACCTGATAGACACTGTGGATGTACAAGGCCCCAACAGAGCTTCACGTGAAGGGAAGAAGCAGCGCAACCTCCTGAGACACTGGTGCAACTCCCCAGCTGGAGCATTGGAGTGGCAAGACAGGATGATAGATGATTAATGGATGCTTTCTTGAAGCTGTTGCATAACACTGATGAGATTGTGCCATGTATGTTGAGTGGTCCTACAATGAATAGGGCATTAATAAAGAGCTTTGTTTATTTTAAAATGTGTTGATCAATGAATAAATTGTTATTGATAATAAAGGTCCATATGTGTGGCAGCTGGGATGGTGGACCACACAGTCCCACTATACTTGCACTGGAAGTTTATCTATCCCACAACTATCCTTATCTATCCCACAAGCATGCAAAGGCTTAACCATTTTTTCAAAGTTTTCACCAACACTTTATTAAGTAAAAAAAATGAACCAAGCAAACTAAGCGTGTTAAGCAAAGATAACCTTTATTAACTTTCTTAGGTAAACTTTATGACTTTATTAAATAAGCAAAATGAACCAAGTAAACTGTATTAAGTGTCTTAAGCAAAGATAACCTTTCTTAGGTAAACTTTATGACTCTATTAAATAAGCAAAATGAACCAAGTAAAGTGTCTTAAGCAAAGATAAACTTAACAAGTAAACAACTCAGTCTCTGACACTATTCTCAGTCACTCTGAGTCATGGTCTCAGCTGTTAAGTGGGCAGGGACTGTGGAGGTGGCTGTGGCTTGAGTGCTGGTCTGAGGCACCATTGGGGTACTTAGCCCCGAGGGTACAACAGGTGGTGGTGTGTTCAGGAAGCTATCAGAGAGCTGACTCAGTCCCATGAGGTTGAGAGGCCCTTCATCAAGGACTTGAGATGTCAGGCCCAATACTGATGACAGATTGTCCGTTGACGGGCTTGGCTGTGGGGTGGAGGAAGGAGGAGTGTAGTGGGGTTGTCTGGTCTGCAGCTGGATGAGGACTGGCGTCTGTGTTGTCCGATGAACCAGGGCTTGGACTGGGAAGTTCTGCTTCTGCTGTGGGAAGTCCTGGTAGTCGTAGCCTTGGTAGGTGAGGGGCTGTTGAAAGCTGTGGAAGGGCTGTGACATCGCTTGGGGTGGAGGAGCAGACCTGGACTGGGTAGGAGCAGCTTCAGCTGGGCTTTGAGGGTTGTGCAGAAGTGCTGTTATCTTCTGCTTCATCACCTGGTACTGGGCCTCGGGCAAGTCCTTCAGGGTGTGGCTCACATAGGTGATGAAGGTGTTCCAGCCCGAGGATGGTCTGTCCGAGTGGACCAGCTGAGAGAGAAGTTCTGTGCTGGTCTTCATTGTGTCCCTGATCTCCAACAGCACACTGTGGTCCTGGCCGTCCAGTCTGCCTCTCTGCCTGCATCCTCTGGAGCTGGGGGTGGGGGTGGGGGCAGGTTGGCCTCTGGTGGCTGCTGCTTCTTCCTCCATTTGTGACAGCTGTGGAGGAGGTGTCATCCTCCACGGGATCCTCCAAGTCTGCCGGCATGGGGAGTGCAGCTGTTGGGGGGGTCTCTGCTGTGGGACCCTCTGAAGACACCTGCCTGGACAGGGTAGCTGGCTCCTGGCTGGAAGAGGACTGGCTGTCTGTGGGCTGTCTGAGGGAGAGGGGTCTCAGAGGGGCTGCTCCTTAGTGGCGGATCTCACCCTCCAGGAAACTGCACTTGGCCATGATGTGCATCTCCCGGTCAGTGAGCTTGACAGTGGCCTACCCGGATTTCTTGAGGTGTAGCTTGCCATACCAGGTGTGCATGTGCTTCCACCATCCTAGGAGTACTTCTGCAGTGTACCCCAGGCTCTCTGCCTTGTCTCTCCAAGCTGCCTGCTTCTTCTTGGTGTCCCAATACAGTCTGTGGCCTTTTCTCCAGAGGTACTCGTTCTCCCTCAGCCATTCCAGCACCTCATCCTCATGCTCCTCAGAAACGGTGTACCGTTTCCTCTCTTCCTTCTCCTTCCCTTGCCTCTTCCTCCCTCTGGCAGGGCCTTCAGCAGGGCCTTCAGGGGCTTGAGCAGCAGGGCCTTCAGCAGCAGGACTTTGAGGGCCTTGGGGCTGGTCCAGCACAGTAGCAGCAGCTTCAGAGTCAGTGCCAGGGGGTGGGATGCTGGTTCTTCCCTTCTTCACCTTGCCAGGGCTTGAACAAGTAGGCATAGGCTTCCTCTTCTTGCCTGACTGACGAACCATGATGTTCCTGCAAGATGTATGTGGTAGCACATCTTTCCCCTGTATGCTGACTGCGTGTGTGCTGCATCCTTTTATATCCGCGGAGCTGACGCAATTCATACTCCCCGCATGCGCAGTGAATGCTTTGCATCTGATATATATCCGTGCGGCATCCCCTTTTTCCTATAGGCGTCCATGATGCATCCGCTTCATCTGCTATGCAGCCACCCCTTCCGCTATGCGTCCGCTTCAAAATTCTCCCCCGGAACCCCTTCGGAACCCCTTCGGTGTCATCTGCTTCCATCTGCTTTCATCTGCTAGGCTTCCTATGAACATCCGTTTAACATCCCCACGACATACTACCCATGTCCGTTTTTTTCCGTTCTTTTCTGTTCTGTTTATGCAAATTTTTGCCACTTCTTGGAGCGGATGACAACGGATGGAGCCACCCGTTGGTGGCTTTTGCTTGTCCGCTGTGTCCTTTATGCATATGTTTTGCGTCCATCGGCCAGTGGGACCGGGCCTTAAGTGTTCATGTAAACGAAGCAGTTCCTCCAAAGCCACTTCATCACCAATATTTCAAAGCTAAATGAAGACTTGGCTATTTTCCTAGGCTCTGAGGATCATCACAATAGTGTGTCTTTTAATACAGTTTTATTTTGAAACTTTTAGGGCTTAACTGATTCATTGTCTTTACTGATAATCTGATCTGATGCTTATGTTAACTTTAAGAAAATGAAAACAAATTTAATATTTGCCTATATGTGTTAATTTGTTTTGTTGGACAGAATGAGCTTAATTTTCATCTCTGCAATTAACAGCAGAGTGACAACTACATTCTCTTTCCTTTTCTTACAATAACAAAACTTGAGATCAGTGTGATAACAACTGAATGTTAAGGGGCACTCTGTTCTCCTAGTTGCTTTTGAGCAGATTCACAATTCACACATCATACTTGAAGCAATTTTCACATTTTTCTTCTATGCCCATTCTGGTCTGAAATGTGGCAGAAACTGTGAAATTCTGACAGCAAGCAAGCTAGTTTGGACTCAAC
The DNA here is from genome assembly GCA_015471245.1 of Laticauda colubrina. Classification (NCBI taxonomy): domain Eukaryota; kingdom Metazoa; phylum Chordata; class Lepidosauria; order Squamata; family Elapidae; genus Laticauda; species Laticauda colubrina. Next base: position 44,300,454 of record BLBF01000022.1, read on the forward strand.
AGGTACCTTTTCAATCATGGTTTGTAAAATGATTCTTTGTTTATTTTCTGTCTTCTTCTCCTACTGTTTCATTGTGAGATGGACTGATAGCTAGATAGATTTGTGTATGTGTCCATATGTATGTGTGACTCTGTCTCCGTTAGCTTTTTTATTGTTAATGTCTCCTCACTGTGCTTATCTCGTTTGCTATTCTTTTCTAGTTCTCCCTGTTTCTATTCTATTATTTGGAACTCCATCTTTCCCTCCTCCTTATTTAGTCTATTCCAATGCCAAAGCAGGAGCCACACTGGCTCACAGTGAGAAGCAGGAATATGAAAGAGACGGTGACCTTTTCTTAGGCTGTATTTAAAAAAAAAAAACAGCCATTCTGTGTAAAAGGGGATGGAAGCTAGGGAGGAGAACTCTGATGAAGTGGTATTTGGGAAACAAAACAGGCTTCTGGGATATCAAAATGAAAAGAGGCACTCTTCACAGTGAAGAACAGCACACAGAGAATTAAATATGCATGGATATCAGGTGTGGATTCTGAAAAGAGAGAAATTGAAATGTAGAAATTGAACCCTGGTCTCCAGTCTAATGGAGACATATTGAATATCAGCCACTGATCAGGAGACGGTGGAGGTTTCTGGCTGGCAAATGTGCACCTAGCTTCAGGGTTTTTAATAATATACTACCTCATAATTGACTACGGAGAGAAAATATATGTTAAAATGGAAGAATGGTGCACACTGCTGGAAAGACTGCTTTTATGCTGACTTTTAAAATTTTCCCATCAGATTGGATGGATGATGCCAGAATTTCTCCCTCAGAAGGAGAAATTATCCAACAAATTTCTCAAAAACAAAACTCTTTTGAAAAGACAATGGCGGCAATATTACTGGAAAAAAAAATCAAAAGGAGGAATTATTTCAAAGCCAAGAAGCTGCAGATCACTGGGGAGATAATTCTATAATAAAAGACAGGATATTCACATACCTTTCTTGGCCATTGTGTAACTAAAAAGATGCAGGAATTCTATATTCTATTCATGTAAAATATACTCTGAAATTCTCTTCTTTCATGAGAGAACGGCACAATAAACTGAGAAGCTACCTTTTGATCCTATGAAAACCAATAGTATAATTTTGGAGGGGAAACTATTTGAACTCCCTTTTGGAATTGTGGGCAAAGTGAATATATTCTGGAGGTGCCTCAATGCCTTTTCTGACAAGCTTCTGTCAACTTTAGAGAATCCATGTCCCCTCCAGACAGTTCCTGTCAACTTCTATTAACCAGCTGCCACTGCTAAAGCTATCTCCAATGAAGCAAGTAGCATGTGCCAACTCTTGGGGAAAAAGAAGTGATTTAGAAAAGAGTGAGAAGTGTGTGTGTGTGTGTGTCCATACTCACAAACTGCAATTAACACACTCAGACAAATCTCATATTTAAGTTCCAATCTTTTTTTATATGCTTCCTTCTCACATGTTATAAAACAGATCATTTTTGTACATCCATTACTTTTCACTGCATTTAGTGTCACGAAGTCAAAGTAACTGAGAAATAGAGTTTTCTTATGCAACATTCATCATTATAATTTCTGGGTGCCTACATGAAGATATTATGAGGCCTCCACTTAATTTTTTAACACCCAACACCCAAAGGGCAGTTGACATTATTAATTTCATCTTCTCCATTATAGCATGACTTGCAATTTGTGACCAGATATACAGAAGGCAAGATCTGGCTGCTGCTATTTAATGCCAGAATTGCAAGCAATCATCATCCATAAACTTATTGTGGATGAGAGGAAAGATCAGTCTTGTATTACTGAGATATACAGATGCTACTCCCCCTTGGAAATGAACCATTCTGGGATTAGCCAGGAACTAAGGGCAGAGAAAATGGCATGGTAATTATCATGTGAAAAAGTTGGTCTCTAGGAACAAGCTGAGTTTTCCCCCTTCCCCCCAGCTTCCCAGAGGCATCCCTGCCACTGCAACGAAGGCAGTGATGGGATTCAATTTACTACTGGTTCTGTAGGCGTGGCTTGGTGGGCATGGCAGGAGAAGGATACTGCAAAATTCCCATTCCCTGCCCACTATTTATTTGTTTGTTTGTTTGTTTATATTTGGCAATTGCTTACAAGATAATAGATCTTGTAATATAATATAATATAATATAATATAATATAATATAATATAATATA
>BLBF01000022.1:44302648-44337223 GCA_015471245.1 Laticauda colubrina
TATAATATAATATAATATAATATAATATAATATAATATAATATAATAATATAATAAATATAATATAATATAATATAATATAATATAATATAATATAATATAAGATAAGATAAGATAAGATAAGATAAGATAAGATAAGATAAGATAATCAAGATAATATAAGTAAAAACATAGTTATGAATACATGGATACATATCAGAAAAATAAATATATATATATATATAAGAGAAACAATAGGACAGGGACGGTAGGCACATTGGTGCGCTTATGCATGCCCCCTACAGAACTCTTAGGAAAGGGGTGAGGTCAATAGTGGACAGTCTAAGGTTAAAGTTTTTGGGTTTGGGGGAAAAAAACCACAGAGTCAGGTAGAATATTCTAGACATTGACCATTCTGTTGCTGAAGTTGTATTTCCTGCAATCAAGTTTGGTGCGATTAACCTTGAGTTGTGTCTATTGTTTGCTCTTGCGTTGTTATGGTTGAAGCTGAAGTTTTCATTGACAGGAAGGACATTGTAATGTATGATTTTATATACTATACTTAGATCGGACTGAAGGAGGCGTCGTTCAAGGTTTTCTAGGTCTAGAATTTCAAGTCTGGTGGCATAAGGTATTCTGCAACGAATAGAGGAGTGGAAAACTCTTCTTGTGAAATATTTCTGGACTTTCTCAACTGTGTTAATAACAGATACGTAATGTGGGTTCCAGACTGATGAGCTGTATTTGACTATTGGTCTAGCAAATGTTTTGTATGCTCTAGTTATTAGTGAAATATTACCAGAGAAAAAGCTACATAAGATTAGGTTAACAACTCTTAACACCTTTTTGGCTATGCAGTTACAGTGGGCTCTAGCACTTAGATCATTTGAGATGAGTACTCCAAGATCCTTGACAGAGTTTGGATCATCATCAAGGTCTTGACTATTCAGTCTGTATTTTATTTTCTGATTTTTTTTGCCAACATATAGGACAGAGCATTTATTTGTTGAGATTTGAAGTTGCCATTTGTTTGACCATTCTGATACATAGTCAAGGTCTTTTTGAAGGTTTACAGTATTGTCTGTGGTGTTGAATGGCTTTAAATCACCAGTGAAGAGAACGCAATTGCTCTTAATATGATCATAGTGGTCTGTGATTACTCTGTGATCACAGAGTATGAAAAGAGTTGGTCCTAGAACACTGCCTTGGGGGACACCACTGTTGACAGGTGCAGAATTTGATAGGACACTCCCAATTTTGACCATTTGTTGTTTGTTTGACAGGAATGCTTCTATCTAGTAATGCAGTTGTCCAGAGATACCATAAGATTTTAGTTTTAGGAATAGTTTGTCATGTACCATTGAATCAAAGGCTTTGTAGGAGTCTATGTAGATTGTGTCTATTGCTTTGCCCTGATCGAGTTATGTAGTCCATATGTTTTTGCAGTGTAGGAGTTGCAGATTACAGGATAGTTTTTTCCTGAAACCAAATTGTTTATTAGAGAGTAGGTTGTTTGTTTCTAAGTGGAAGATGATGGATTGGTTAATAATTGATTCCATGACTTTATAGGTGACGCAGCATACTGCAAAATCTCCATTCCCACCCCACTCCAGGGGAAGGATACTGCAAAATACTCATTCTCTCCCCACTCCTGGAGGAAGGACACTGCAAAATCTCCATTCCCTCTCCACCCCACTAACCTGCTTTCCAGCTCCATTCTGTGCAGGGCAAGAAAAGAAGACCCAGCTGATCTGCTGGGACTCAATCAGGTGGGAGGAGGCAGCGAATAGATCGGGTCGTGGACAGCTGGTTCTCCAAACTTCTAAAAATTTGCACTACCGGTTCAGGAGAACCTGTCAGAACCAGCTGAATACCACCTCTGAACCAATGACATGACAATATCACAAACCTGATATTGAACAAACCTGCAACTTGCAGTTTAATCAAAGGCGGGAGATAGTTGCATCCATTAATTATCTTGGTGAGATCACTGTCTCATTGACATGGAATTGAGTTGCTCTATCAACTTCCACATGGAAAATACTTGCTTTGTTGATCCTAAGCTACTTGGGAATCTTTTGATTTTTCAGAGGATTCTTGGAATTTCTTAGATGAAGAACCTCTGCTCATCTCTATCTGGATTATTGCAACATGGTCTACATGGAGCTACCCTTGAAGACTACCAGAAATTGCAACTGGTCCAGAATAGAGCAGCTCATCAAGTTTGCCATGCTACCCAAATCTGAATATAATATAAGGTCCAACACACCTTTCATGCTTGTTATTGACTCATAGCCTGGATATCTGCAAGATGTTATCTAAAGGGATCTCATGGGTTGTTTCAGTGGGCTTTTGAGCTCCGAGATACTGTTTTTCTCTCTTCTGGAGAGTGATCAGTAATATGGACCACAGTTGTTCTTTGACCCCTGGGAAATGTTATACTATTACTCTATTTTTATTTTTATAATCTTATTACCATTTTGAAAATTGATGAGCTGCTCAGAGCCATAATTGGAGAAGAAAATAAGCCTAGTAAAATTAAAATATATGTATATGGATTCATGACTCAGACAATATATAGATGTTATCTTATCCCAGTTTGGTGCAAGGCCTGTGGAATTACTTCTTGCACAATACTTTAAAGTGAAGTCTCTTTAACTGATGGAATTTATCCCTTTTAGTGTATCCATAATTGAACGAGATGGCTTATACAGAAATACAGGACCATATTATGCAGCCAGAGAATATTATTAGCATCTTAAACACTCTCAGAAATATCTTTGTAAAATGTTCAGAAAGCCTTTAGTTTCTCATTTTATGTATTTTCTCAGATCTCCCCCTTCCCACCAGCCTTTTCTTAATTTTTTTGAAAATAATAGATTTCTTGTCCCTTCTCATGAGGAGTTTTGGAAAGCTTACTATGTTGGAAGATACAGAGGCCATATAGAGACCATGTGGTAGGGGGAAAAGAATCCCAATCCGAGACTAAAATCTAAAATTACCTCATTCTTTTGATGAAAAATCTATGGCTCTTCAGATGTTGTTGAACTACTGTTCCCAGGATATCTCACATTGACAAAGTGGCTAAAACTGCTAGGAGTCATGATTTAGCACATCTGATAGGCCACTATTTTTATTTCCAGTCCAACTTTCCTCAGCTCAATATCCTTCAAATGAATTGGACAACATCAACCAATCTTTCTGGAAAAAATATCATGCTTGTAGGTATGTAGATTGTATCCCAAAAGATATGGAAGACTTTGTTCTTCTGGTCACTTGGGCTAGGGAACATTTTTAGCCCAATATATCTGTGCAGAGTAATCTCATGTGCATTTTACAGCTCTCTCTCTTAAAGCTCTCACAGATCAACAACTTCCTGTTCAAGCCAACAAGCAATGTATTTGGCATTAAGCAACAGACAACATAGGAATGAAATGTAGGTGAAAGATGCTGAAGATCACTTTTACTTTTAGCCAACCTGAAGTTTAATTACTTCATGGTAAATGTGTTGCATTATTTTGGTTTAGCAAGTCAATGACAAGACAGTGATTCAGGAGATAGTACTTGTATTTCTTACTGCATGAATCACTGCCTCCCAATCACACTCAACCTGTTAATGGGGCAGGGTGGGGGATTTAATAATAGTAAAGAAACATGTTCCGAGACTGCAGAAATGAAGGTAAAATTTAAGATGATAGATTGAGCTGGTAAAGGATACAATAAGAATTTATTCTCATGTTTCACTAACTATGGCAACAAAGAAACACCATTCACTAGTTTCATCTTTGTGATGCAACCTTTGCTTCATCCTCATTCCACTGTGGAGGCAGCCTACATTTTTCCCCTTACAGTTTAAAGTAGTGTTTTCTATCTTTTTTCCAACACAAGCATTAGAGATCAAACAATCCATACTACCTCATAACATCATGTTGGGGTTGACACAGTCAAGGACTGGCACCTATAATGTCTTCTTGGCTGAAATCTGTTGCAGGTGGCCTTCTGTCCTAGTATTCACTAGGCACTGTACTTTGTAACTATTTTGATTGGGCTGTTGAGAAACTGGACACCTGGTTACACAGATATATCTACATATATAACGCCAAAGCTGCATTTTGCAAAACATTATGGAATTTCTCTGCCAGAGGTTATTGTTGCTGCAATTGACAACTTCACTTAGCTCATATCTACTATTCTACATCTAATTCTCACCAACAGGGGGGAACTCACTAAAGAAATAAAAATGATTGGCACTTTGGGTAAAAGTGTTTTTCTTATTATTGACTCTGTGATATTCAGATGTAAATGAACCGAGAAAACTCAGTTTTACATACTGGGCTTCAGAAGAGCATCTTTTGATGAACTTGAAAGAACATAGGTCATATCTAACATCTTATTTCTGAGGAAAAAATGCTAAAGGCCCAATTGAAACAGTCCCCACAAGACAGAAAAATCTAAAGGGCCAGCAGAGATACACACAGAGCTCTCTAAACTACTGAAGAAGAAAAAAGCAAAGCAACATGTATAGTAAATGGGAAAATGGGAATCTTACCTAAGAATACAAAGTACTCTCTAAAAATAATGGGAACATAATAAAAAAATCTGAAACTCAGAGTGGACTAAGGTTGATGAGGTACAAAAACAAAACAAAGCATGTTCTTTGTGTATGTTAGAAATAAAAGGAAAACCAAGGGGGAATATAGGTCCATTGTGAGGAGAAAGGGGTGACATGGTAACAGATGATGGTGATAAGTTAGAAATCCTAAAGAATTAGTGATATCTCAGGATAGTGTAGGACAGCACAAATGTCACCTCTTTCTTCAAAAGGGGAAATCTAGGAAACTATGGATGGAAAGCTGATTGTCTGTGATGGGCAAATCTTGAAGCACATTAGGACTACGTGGGAAAGCATGCTACAATCAACAGGAAACAATGTTTTCACAACAGATTGCATTGACTCATAAGATTAGATAACCTAATATGCATAAAGTTACTAGCTTTATAGATCAGAGAAATACTATAGACTTGGTATATGTGGAACTCAGTGGAATCTTTGACAAACTATTTCATTAAATAATGAAATATGGGTTACACAGTAGATCTCAAGTGAAATGACTTGATGACCATAATATATCCCTATTTCACTGCTAAGATAGACTACTGCAATGTGTTTTGCATGGAGCCATCTTTGAAAACTACTCCAGAACTTTGCAATTGCTGTGCTGATATGTGAAAGACAATATACCCATGTATCTACAGTATATTATGGGCACTGCATTGACTGATAATACATTTCCAGATTTGCTTCGAAGTATTAGTTTTAATCATGAAAAACAGTACCTCATCCATGTAGAACAATGAATTGGGCCTGTTGGCAGTTCCAATATACTGTATAAAAGTCAAAATCAGTGCAGTTCCAAACGACTACTATTCCTCACTTTATGTAATCTCCTTCTAGAAGTCAGAATGATACAAAATCACTCTGGTGGCCTTTTAAAACCTGCCACAATGGCATAGTTCCACAAGACTTTTTAAGAGTTAAAATTATCTGTTGTGTATGAGCTCCATTGTATCATAAAGTTTATTATCATTTATTTCGATACAAATTGTATTCTGACTTCTACATTTTATTGTGATGTTTTTATGACTGTAATCCAAATATGTTTTTGGTGATTAGAAAACAAACAAATTAAATCATCTAAACTGTAGGTATCTGCTATGGGTACATTCCTCTGCTGTACTTCTGCTCTCCTGGCTTATAACATCTTAATTAATATTATGATTATCCAATGAAGAATTTCCTACATGTTCAATAGACTACAATGGTAAATTGTTTATTTTATTCTTTTAAACAAGCAAAGACAAAGAAAGTCATAATATCTTTTGGGGCCTTGGATGAATATAGTCATTGTAAATTCTTTAAATTTCAGTTCATTCACTCCTTATTCTTACCACATCTGTTTATATTCTTCTATTGTCTTCATTAATATCTATGGTCTGTCCAATTTTGGCACCATCTGCAAATGTCATTAATAAGCCTGACTTCCTTGTGAAGATTATTAATGAAGGCATTAAATAAAATTTGGAAAGGGCTGAAATGTTCCACTGTTAATCTGTGCCATGTCTAGCTAGGCACCTGCTCCCAGCCCAAGTATTTCTAATTTTGTATGCTTTTTCAAACACAATCATCATGCATTTTCCAGTTGATGTGGCAGTTGTCTTATAAAAACCCAGGGAAAAGAATTACTTCATCAATTCTCACAAAAACAACATTTTGATCAGAAAAGCTAAAAATATCACTAGAAATACTTTCTGTTTATTAGCAGGGAATGTAAGCTAGGGAAATAAAACTGAGCATAAATTAGTGCTATATAGGTATTGATGTGACTAAGAGGAGAAAGTAGTAAAAATATGTATTACTGTTTTTCAGTCTGCTTTTTATTTCTAATCTAAAAGGACATTCTTCATTTTAATATTTGTAAATCACTAAGGTGGTATAATTTAAACAATGTAGAAAGAACAAATAAAGCTCTGCAATAAAATATTGCCATGTATACCTAATAGGAGTGTATTTTTTAAATTTGAGTGGGAGAAAAAAACCCCAAAGTTAGCAATCACAAGGACTCTAACTACATGTTTTTTTTCCAAAAATAGTTTTAAGTAAAATAAATGTAACTGAAGAGTTAAAAAACCCACGAAGTTGTCTGAAGGCAAAGGCATTTGAAGGAGGTGCAGGATTGTAAAAGATAAAAACAAAAGCCAAAGTTGATGATTGCAACGACACAATTGAAGCTGCCATCTTAACTTTTTAGACTCCCACCCTCATCTAAAAAATAACTTTTATAAAAAATTGTCATCTGCTGAGAACTGAGCAGTACACATTATTTTTTAACTGAAAACCCAAACTAAAGCTGTAATCTTAAGAGTGGATACCATAGAATTATTGCAAACAGCTTTCTCTTTCACCCAGGCTATCCAATTTGCAGCATTGTTCAATGTGGAACTACATGGCACTGTTGCCTGAATAATTCCTCAGCCCAGCCTTCTCTGTTGGGTAAGAACAAATAAAACTATCTAGCTGCATTAGTGTCAGCAAAGTTGGGTCATCTTCAAACCCACCTGCAGAGTTCCTGATTAACAGTATAGGCACTTGGTAATGACGCTGAATATATTGTCATTGCAAGGCTATTGTAAGGGTCACTTTCTCCCAGCTACAGCCCTTCTAATATGAAGATGGTAAAGTACATTTCACACAAATACACTTTTGAGACAGTAAAAATAAAAAGGTAGGAAATGAAAAAGAACAAAAACATAGCAATGCCTTCTATCCTTCCTTCTATTGTATAATTATCATCTTATTCTTTTCCCCATCACCTTTGGCCCTTTTTAATCCCCAAATCGGGAAATCATTAATTCTGTCTTTTCTTCTTTCAATAATAAAATACACTGCCATCAGTATCTTTGTATAAAAAAATAATACATACTTTACTTAAAGTAATAATTTTTTTAGAAAGAGCAGGAACTCTTGGTTTTTGTTTTTTGCTGCTACTTCTTGAGGAAAAGTCCTTTTGGATGAGAAAGTGCACAAATATTAAGCATATTTAGACTGAGATCTGGCTATATCTAGTCTATAATGTTAATATAATAAAGTCTATATCTCTATTGATTTTCATGAAATAAGAAAGAGTCTATAATATCTCAAGGATGTTAAGAAATGTTAAGAAATTCAAAGCAGGATACGATGTCTCTGAAGGAAATAATACTTCATTTCCTTTCTCAGGTTTTGCAGTCCATTTCTTCCTCTTCTTCCATTTCAATCTCCTCTTAGTATTCCTTGTCTACTAAGCACACATAACTGAGACTGGGCTGGTTTTTCAAGAAGTATTTATAGATTTTCTATGTAACTTGGGATTTCTCAGCATCTAGTAGTATCATCCTGTAGATATTTTGGGTACATCAAGACAAAGATTCTCCCTTTGAAGAACAAGCAGAATGTCAGACTATGCTACTTTATATCTATGGATTCTCAGTCATCCAGATGATGGTTGCCCAAAGGTGCTTATTCAAGAGGCAAGTAGACTTTCTGGTTTTTCTTTGAAGACATTTCACTTCTCATTCAAGAAACTTCTTGAGCTCTGATTGGATAGTGGGGAATGGAAGGATTCATATTCCTTGAAGACAGCTGATCATTTGTATTCTTTTACAGAGTCATTGAGGCTACCTGGAGGTTTTTCTATATCATCAGGGTCATCTGAGTAGTGCAAGTGGGTGTGGAGCCTTCTTGGAACTGTTGAAAGGATTGTATTGTAGACTGGAGATTGAGAGAGAGATGAGAAGTGAAATGTCTTCAAAGAAAAAACAGAAATTCCAGTTGCCTCTTGAAAAATAACCCTTGGTAGTACTATATAAGTGGCTAGACATGAATCTGACATATAACCCATTGCCTCCTCTATTGCTTAGGAATGCATTTTAATTATCAACTATGAATAAGATAGACTGGAACAGCCAGGTAGCTACATAATTTACAGGAAAAGGTGAGGGACCCAAAAGATCCCTGAAATTCTGTTACAGGCAGAATCAATATGAATCAATGGGCTACCAGAAATCTATGTTTCCATGTGTATTCTAATTGATTGTCAGGTTGAGGTAACATACAGTAGGTCATAATATTGCTATATGCTATACTGAATTTACATTTTGTGGATTTTGTAGTTTTTAAGTGGTTTTCGATGAAAACACACACAACAAAAATATTCTGGGAGTATTGATAATGTAAATTTGTAAAATGGTTTCCTGGTCCAAGCTGAAACATGGTAAATTTTAGGAAACTTTGAGACATTTTGAATTGACATTTGTCATAAATTTAATATAAACTGTACATCTACTCTAAACATTGTGAGTCAATATAAAAATGTGAATGCCGGCAAAACCGAAGAGGTTTTGAGCCTCTTCGGCGACAGACAGAAATCTGCAATCATGCGTGGTTTCAGTCTGGGCTCGCCACTGGAGTGCCCCGAGCTGGCTGGTTTCAGGGCTAAGCCACCCCATAGAGGTGGTGAAGAGGGGGGAGACTGCCAACGGGGTTGAGGAGAGCCGTATCTCTCCTCCTCAGCTGGCCATTACTCCCTTTCCTGAAGGCAGTTGCAGCAGTGGTCAGAAATGGCCACCACAAAGAAGAACTCGAGTGGAAAAGAATGTGCAAGAGGAAGATAAGAAGTGAAAGTTCTGGCTGACCGGGTTAAATTGCAAAAGCAACAACTAAGGTACCCTGGAATTTAAACTAAAAAAAAAAAAGTAACATCATTCCCAAAGAAGATTCGGAAGCAGCAAAGAAAAGTGAAAAGGGAAAGGTTTGGTTTTTTTGTTTTCTTCTCTCCCTTTCCCTATATTGACAACCAAGAGACTTAAATAAGAAATCAGAAAAAAAAATCTGCTTTGACATCAACAGACAATTAAGCTGAAAATAAAATAAAATGTCAAAAGGATAATAAAGATTTCTGGACATTAAAAAGTTTTTCATAAACAGGGAAGGAGAGAAAAAGAATAAAAGGGCAGGATCTGGAAAAAGGAAGAAAACTGCCTGGAATTAAAAGGAATCTACAGTAAAACTTTAACAAGACCTTTAAAAGATACATTTTAATTGAAACTTGGTAACTAAATTGTAGAACCCCAGGAAGAGAAAGTGAAAAAAAGCAAAAAGAAATAGCTTGTGTGTATTTGGATTATTTGGTGATCACCAAATAATCCAAATACACGCAAACTGTTTATTTTTGCTTTTTTGGTTATTGCATTTGAATGACTAAAATTAACCAGGTGGTTGTTTAAAAATTTATATAGTGGCACTACTTCTGGATGAATTGAAAATGGAACTTTAAAAATACAAAGAAGTTGCACAAGAAGGGAGAGGCTCTTTCGGCTTTGTTTTTCAATTCTTAGAAATGGAGATTTGGAACTATGAGAAACAACAAGAAACATCTGCAAAACAAGAAGACTGGGACAAAGAAGAATCCATCTTTAATGAATAAGTAATTCTATGTGGGGAAGAAAAAGGAAAGGGGAGAAAGAGAATGGAGAATTTAAGACTTAAAAAAACAACCAAAGAAAAGAAAAATAGTTCAAAAAATAAGTATAATATTGGAAAGCAACAGAAGAAGGGAATACAGAAGAGAGAAATAGAGGTAGAGAGACAAGGGGGTAAAAAGGGGAGAGAGAAGAAGAGAGGGAAGAAGGAAAGGAAAAGAAGTTATAAAGGACAGAAACAAGATATAGAGAAACAGGGCCTATTTAGAGATAATGGGTGAAAATTTAACTGAAAAAGGGATTCTGTCAAGGTACATAAGATTGTATTGTTAGATTAGTATTAGAAATAATTTTAGAAAATTGGAAACTGTATGATTAAAATGAGAGATAAAATAGCTGTTGTAATCTTGTGAAATGTTTGTTAATAAAATAAATGAAATAAAATAAATGAAAGAATTGAATTAGGAAGGGACGGGAACATTTTAATTAGTTAAAGTTTTATAAATATAAGTGAAGAGGGGGGGAAGTTAATTATGGAAAACTTATAACTGTTCCCATAGAAGTATGGTATATAATTGAAAACTAATGTTCAAGAAGTTAAGATTTTAATGAATATTAATATTAATGATAGAATTGAATTGGAATGGAACTATATATAACTCTATATATTTATAATCCTTTTTTTTCTTTTTAAGAATATAGTGTGTATTTTAAGAATGTACCAAGCAGAATCTGAATTGAAGTTATGTATTATATTGAATGTTAAACTTTAAGGTATATATTGAAGCTTAAATAAGAGTTAAATGGATAAAATTAAAATATATAAAGGTGTCATATTCCAATCAGCAACTACAGGAGAAACTTTGTTTAATGAGAAAAGATAATATGAAATTGAAACAGGACAGACAAAAAGTATAAATATAAGGATGTGAATTGAGATGAGATAATTAAAATAAAATTAAGAAAATTAAAAGACAGAAGAAGCTATGTAGAAAATGTAAAAAAGTGATAAGATATGGAATTGAACATAAAAATGAGCATGAAATTGAATTTGTGTCTATACTAGACAGCAATACCTAAGCTCGCTCATGGTGGATCTACTCATCTCAAAAGAGTGCAGAGAAGAGCAACAAAGATGATTAAGGGGTTGGAGGCTAAAACATATGAAGAATGGTTGGAGGAGTTGGGCTTGTCTAGTCTAGAGGTGACATGATAGCAGTGTTCCAATATCTGAGGTGCTGCCTCAAAGAAGAGAAGTCAACCTATTCTCCAAAGCATCTGAAGGCAGGACAAGAAACATTGGATAGAAACGAATCAAGGAGAGATTCTGTTCTGTATGTAAAGTGGATGACTCCAAATCTACCATTCTGATTGGCTAAGGAAAAGACAAGTGGATTGGTTCACTAGGAACCAATCCAAAGAGATACCAAAAAGGCGGCAAATCTAAATAGCTGCCATTGGCTGCAAGCAGGCAAGCCAGCCTGTATAAAAGGGCTGGCCCCGGCTTCAGCCGGCGTTCCGTTACTAACTGTTAATAATAAAAGTATTTGTTGTTGGAACCCGGTCTACCTCGTGTGTTTTCCGAACAAAACAGATTCGACTTAGAATTAAAGAGAAATTTCCTGACAGTGAGAACAATTAGCCAGTGGAATGGCTTGCCTCCAGAAGTTGTGGATGCTTCACCCTTTGGAAGTTTTAAAGAACGGATTGTACAGCCATTTATCTGAAATGGAAAAGGGTCTCCTGCTTGGATGGGGAGTTGTATTGGAAAACTGCTGGCATCTCTTCCAATTCTATTATTCTGTTATTCTTTCTATGATTATATGTATCCATCCCCTCAAGCGCCTAAAAAATCCAGAATGGTATAGGATTTCATGCTCTGGACAGGGGTTGGACTAGAAGACCTCCAAGGTCCCTTCCAACCCTATTTTTCTATGTTCTAATGAAAAACTTTACTCATGCTTTGAAATATAACTTCTGTCTTTCCAACATGGCCAGTTTTTCTGCTTTTGGAGATAGGAAACATAGTTCAAAGACATTACAGGTAGCAGGTTTAAAGTGCTGCTAGAATATTATAGAAAGAAATGGAACCTAGGAGAGGGTTATCCAGACAAATAGTTGGAAATCAAACAATCAGGGATAAACTAGTCCATAGATAATGCAGCAGCCTAAAGCAGAAAATCAATAATCTATAACCTTTTGGAACTGTTCCAGTTGTCCTTTGGCAGATGGTACTATTTGAACTAAGGAAGAAGTGAAGAAAGATTTTCTTGCTATTTCCATTCCAGCCAAAGCTATCATAGATATAATAAGACTGTTGTAAAGTCTTCTATTTCAGAGGACTCTTCAGAAATTGATAAATGTACCAGTGAAAGCTTTAAGAGAACTGTTTGTTGTATTATTTCCAAAACAATTTTCTTAATCTTTTGATTTTCAGTCTACACAGTTGGGCTGAGTAATAAATCATGGTTTCCAGAAATTAACTCTTAATTCTGCCCTCAGTTAGACTTGGCAAATGATCTCCAGACACAACTTGCCTAGTTAAAAGCATTAATGCAGACAAGAATAATGTTTATTTATCAAATTTAGATATTGCCCACGTCACTCTCAGAGTGACAAAAAATTAAGTTTCTGAAATAACTGTTGATGTCTATTGCAGCTAAATAATTGTATCTGTTTGCCTGGGTTTAAACTCTAGGTTTTTTCCCCCCATGACTTTGTAAGTTAATTAATACTTAGCATCCTTGGGTGATTGAGGTATGTTTTCATCTTGTGATGACTCGGGGCATGGCACGAAGGCAACCTAGTCAGATAAGCAATAACAGTCCCTTCATTATCTCCAACTTTTCCCCCAATGTCCAGGTTACTTTCTGGCTGGAGAAAAACTCTCCCAGGCACAGCTTTTGACTGCAGAAAATTAAGTCCAAAATATGAGCAATACAAACTGTAACTTAAAGTCCAAACAAGCCAAATGGAAGTAATTAATTTGGCAAGGCAGGTGCAAGAATTTCAGACTTGAAAGCATGGCAAAACTCACACAGTTGGGAATACGCCAGGAACACAGATAAGTCATGATAACACAGGATAAAGTCACATTTGTTCCCAGCAGCTTGCTGCTCGCAGTCTGCTTTTCTTATCAACTGTCTTCCCAGCTGTAGCTAGTGAAGAGAATCAGGGCCCTTTTCTCCCTTGTAAGCCACACAACCCAAGTTGCTCTCTTCTCTGTTCCTCGCTAAGTGCCCTAGGATGAAGAGGGGTGGGCCTGGGTCTTCCTCTGAACTCCCTCTCCCTTGTTCTATCTCTCTTCAGCTCTGCCCATCCAGACTTTGCCCTTCCCCAGCCTCCTCCACATAGCCAAAGGAGCCATGCTTCCACTCCCTGTCAGTTGTTCGGCTTCCTGCTCAGATTCAGACTCCGACAGAGGCATGGCACATCTCAATCCTTTCTTGATTGTATATATGCAGGTATATACACTATATATGTATGGGGAAATGTGTTCTAGTTTATTACTTATCTGGGGTTAGGGATTTCTTTTTTATTGATTGATTTATTGAGATTCCATGTTCTTGGGTGGGCTGACCCAAGGGAGGCTCATTCAATCTCACTGTACACATGTTGTGCATTGACAATAAAGGTTTGAACTTGAACTTGAATTTGAAGGCCCCGTTCTTATATTCTAGAAAAATACGATTCCTTCCTCACCTACCTTAACATTGGTATTCCATCAAGAATTAATTATGTGTCAACAAATCATTTTTGACTCCTAGTGACCACACAAGTTTTCTTCAAGATAAATTTATCACTAACCTATCATGTCTCTTTAATGGTGCACTTATCACCTTTGTAACTGGGTCCATCTACCTTGCTGCTGCTCATTCAGCCGTGGTTGAGCCATTGTGGTGCAGTGGTTAAAATGCAGTACTGCAGGCTACTTCGAGTCTCACCAGGTCAAGGTTGACTTAGCCTTCCATCCTTCTGAGGTCGGTAAAATGAGGACCCAGATTGTTGGGGGCAACATGCTGACTCTGGAAACTGCTTAGAGAGGGATATAAAGCGTTATGAAGTGGAACACAAGTCTAACTGCAATTGTCACTGCTATTCTCGTCTTGTCTTTCCTTCTACTTTTCACAGCATTAAAGGCTTTTTCAGAGAACTGGGTCTTTGCATAATGTGTCCAAAGTAGCATAATTTGAGCCTGGAAATTTGTGCCTTGAGTGAGAACTTTGGGTTAATTTGTTCAATGACCCATTGGGTTTTTTTGGCTTTTCATAATAGTCTCAGGAGTCTTCTCCAGCACTGAAGTTTAAAAGGATCATACTCTTCCTTTCCTACTTCTTCAAAATCCAGCTTTTCCTTCCATACAGTGTCACACCATGTCTTGCACAATTCTGATATAAACACTTCACAGCATTGGAATATTTTTTCTGAGGTCTTCATGACTGCTGTACTGCGTGCTGGCCTGCAATGCATTTTTTGACTGCTTCCTCTTTGTTGATAATTGCTCTTAAAAGGGAGAAACAATCTGTCACTTTGCTATCTTTATTGCTAGTTATTCTACTTGTCTTTAATTTGACGTTAAATTTTTATATTTTTCACTGTGGTCTTTTAGTACAGGACTTGCAGAACTTTTGCATTGTTGGCCATTAAAGTTATGTTATCAGCATGGTGCAGGTTAGTGATGTGCCTTACTCCACTTTTAATCTTTCTATCAAGTTTCACTTTATATATTTTCCACATATAGACTGAATAAAGAAGAGAAGAGTATGGAGCCTTGTGACACTCCATTGCCAATCTGGAGTCACTGTTTCACCATGTTCTGTCCAGACTATGGCTTTCTGGCCTATGTACAGGTAATCTTCAACTTACAACATTTCATTTAGTGATTATTCAAAGTTACAATGGCACTGAAAAAATATGATTTATGACTGTTTTTCACAGTTATGACCTTTGTAGCAACCTCATTCAGATGCTTCACAACTTGTTCATATTTATGACCATTGCTATGTCCCAAGGTCATGTGATCACCTTCTGAGACCTGATAAGCACAGTCAATGGGAAAGTGAGATTCACTTAACAACCAGGTTACTTAACTTATCAATTGCACTGAACAACTGAGGCAAAAAAGTTTGTAAAATGGGGTAAAACTCAATTAACAAATGTCTCACTTAACAAAAGAAATCTTGTGCTCAATTGTGGTCATAAGTCAAGGACTACCCATATAAGTCCCTCATGAGGAAATGAGAAGTCCTTGTATTCCCATTTTTCTGAGCACATTCCTCAGGAGGATGAAGAGATATTATGCATATTTGCCACCTTGAGTTCTTACAAAGTAATAAAGATGGGATTAAAAAAATCTAGGACAAAATTGATCTCTTCAAAGATAAAAGTTATTTTTCAAATAAAAAACTAAAGAATTGTGGAATGCAATCCTGCAGTTTGCCATTCAGCATGGGAAAAAAAAAATCCTGCTTTTTCACATGATATGCAAATAATAGTTCATATTAACTTGTGAACACTTGTGTGATGTATAGTTATGCAACTATCATTATTTGATCAGCGTTGATAAGTAATACAGTAAAATCCCCACTGTGCAGTAGTTATAGTTTTGTGTAGTCTACACAAATTCCGTGCAGTGAAGAAAGGAAGTACTTAAAAGGAGCAGAGAGAATACTTTATGTTTTATAAACTTCTCCAATATTCTTCCTTCCATAATCATTTTAATAAAAATATAACTGTTTTCCTTGGCCTGCACATAACATGGTAAGAACATCATAAAATGATATAGGGTCTCCTGCTTGAGCAGAGGGTTGGACTAGATGACCTATAAGACCCCACCCAACTCTGTTATTCTATTCTAAATACTTTGTTTAAATATGCAAGCAGCTCTATAAAATGAAAACATCAATGTTTTTACATTGTGGCCCAGGAAATCCTAACAGTTCAACTTCCCTGCAGAGTCTGACTCATATTAATCTCTCATACACAGAGACCTAGAGTGGCACTAACTGGGACAAAAGGAAAAGGGGAAAATACATAGCTATTATCTAACATTTATTTCAAGGGAGAGTTAAAATATTTTTAAATCATAGGATGTCAAGAGGACATGCAAGACACCAGAAGTCATGTCCCTTATTGCTTGCTTGCTGCATTTAGTTTTTCCAGATTCTATGGAATGGCTATTTCAGTAGCATATTTTTAAGTGTCTTAGTTTTACTTTAAGGCAGCTTCACAATTATTTCCCATTTTTTAAAAAAAATGTCTTTTAACTTTGACTTTGAGATTTAATGGTTAGAGAAGGATTTTTTTGTTATAGAAGTGGCTCCTACATATGTTGAACATGCAAAGTAAAAAGTTGAGGCTGTAAAGGCCCTGTCACACTGCCCAACAGATGCAAAACGTTTGTAAAAAGGACACAGCGGATGAGAAAAATGTTCCATCCGTTGTTATCCGCTCTCAAAAGGGGCAAAAATTTGCATAACCAGAGCGGATAACACAGAAAGGAACGGACGGGGGGAGGACGTAGTGCGGATGGAAAGCGGATGTGGAACGGAAGCCTAGAGGATGGAAGCAGATGGGAGCGGATGGCACATCCGCTAGGCTTCCGGGGGACCTCAGCAAAGCGGAGGCGGAATGGAAAGAGCAGATGCAGAGCAGATGCCGAGTGGATGAAGTGGATGCACAGCGGATGCACAGCGGATGAAGCGGATGCACAGCGGAAGCCTAGTGGAAGCCTAGTGGATGCCTAGCGTTCACTGTGCATGCGGGGAGGATGCATTTCGTTAGCTCCGCGGATATAAAGGGAAGCAACTCCCAAGCAGGTCACCATTCTGAGGAAAGAGCTGCTGCCAGACACATCAACTGCCTTGCCAGCCTGCCCTGCCTGCATGCCAGCCTTGCTGCCTGCCTTGCTGCCTGCCATCCTGCCAGCCTCCCTGCCAGCCTTGCTGTCTGCCTGCCTTCCTGTCAGCCTTCCTGCCAGCCTGCCTGCCAGCCTTACTGCCTGCCCTCCTGCCAGCCTGCCTGCCAGCCTCCCTGCCAGCCAGCAACCCCACAACCATGGGGAAGAAGAGAAAGCCTCAGCCATCTGCTGCCAGCCCTGGCAAGAGGGACAGGGCCACCGTCCCGCCCCCTGGCCCTCACTCTGCTTCTGCTGGGGCTTCTGTAGCATGGGCTCGCTCTTCTGGGGCTGGGGCTTCTGCTGCTTCTGCTTCTGGAGGAGCTGCTGCTGCTGCTTATGGCGGTGGTGCTTCTGCTGGTGCTTACTCTGCTGATGCTGCTTATGGCGGTGGTGCTTCTGCTCGTGCTTACTCTGCTGAGGCTGCTCCTGGCGGTGGTGCTTCTGCTGGTGCTTACTCTGCTGAAGCTGCTCCTCGTCCTGCTGGTCCTGCTGGTCCTGCTGGTCCTGCTCGTGCTCCCGGTCTTGCTGGTCCTGCTGGTCCTGCTCGTGCTCCTGGTCTTGCTGGTCCTGCTGGTCCTGCTCGTGCTCCTGGTCCTGCTCGTGCTCCTGGTCCTGCTGGTGCTTACTCTGCTGCTGCTGATCCTGGTCCTGCTGGTGCTGGTGCTGCTGCTGCTGCTGATGATGATGATGATCCTGCTGGTGCTGCTGGTGCTGATGATGATCCTGTTGGTGCTGGTGCTGCTGCTGTTGCTGAGGATGATGATCCTGCTGGTGCTGCTGCTGGTGGTGGTGTGGAGGAGCAGCCCCTACAACCTGGAAGCCCCTCTGATGAGGGCCCATCTGGTCCTGCCAAAGGGAGGAAGAGACATATGCGGGAACGGGAGAGGAGGAAATACTCCATTGAGGGGGAACATGAGGATGAGGTGCTGGAGTGGCTGACAGAGAATGACTATCTGTGGCAGAAGGGACACCGCTCTACAGGGACACCAAAAGGAAGCAGGCTGCTTGGAGAGAGAAGGCGGAGAGTCTGAGCTACACATCGGATGTGCTCCTCGGCTGGTGGAAACATATGCACACCTGGTACGGGAAGCTGCACCTCAAGAAATCTGGCCAGGCCACGGTTAAGCTGACGGACAGAGAGACCTACATCATGGCCAGGTGCAGCTTCCTGGAGGGTGAGATCCACCACCGAGGAATAGCAGCAGCCCCTCTCATGACACTCTCTCTCAGGCAGCCCGCTGAGAGCCAGTCCTCTTCCGGCCGAGAGTCAGCTCCTGTCTCCAGGCAGGTTTCTGTGGAGCGTCCCACGGCGGAGAACCCGTGGATAGCTGTTTTAACCATGGTGGAGCGCATGGAGGACTCCCTGGTGCAGTGGGAGAAAGGAGACGGCACGTCCACCACAGCCCTACCAGCATCCACCCCCAGCTCCACCTCCACAGAAAGGCAGAGAGCCAGACAGGAGGGACAGAGCCACACTGTCCTGCTGGAGATCAGGGACACCATCCGGAGCAGCATAGATCTCCTCTCTCAGCTGGTCCACACTGATTCCTCATCCTCCAACCGCAAGCCCTTCCTCACCTATGTTAACCAGACCCTCACGGACATGGAGGAACCCCAGTACCAGGTGGTGAAGGACCGGATCACTGAGCTGCTTCACAACCCTTCAGACCCAGAGGAACCTGCTCCCACCCAGTCCAGGTCTGCTCCTCCACCCCAGGTGATGTCACTCCCATTCCAAGGCTTTCTACAGGCCCTCACCTACCAGGGCTACGGCTACCAGGAGGTCCAGCAGCACAGGCAGCAGCCCTTCCCAGTCCAGGCACAGAGTCAGCGGATGACACCGTTGCCACCGGTTCCATTGATGCCACCGATGCCACCCACGACACTGATGCCACCGACGCCACCCATGCCACAGATGCCACCCACGCCAGTCCTCACCCAGCTGCAGACCAGACAGCCCCACTACACTGCTCCTTCCTCCACCCCACAGCCAAGCCCGGCCTCAGTACATCTGTCCTCGGTACTGGGGCTGACACCCCATGGCATGGAGGAAGGAGCTCTCAACATCACGGGGCTGAGCCAGCTGTCTGAGACCTTCTTCAACACACCGTCACCTGTTGTCCTCTTGGGGCCAGGCACCCCAATGACGCTTCAGACGAGCACTCCAGCACCAGCCACCTCCACAGAACCTGGACCCTTCACCCCTGAGACTGGGCACGCCTCAGAGTGACCAAGAAGAGTGCCAGAGACTGGGTGGCTACCTGTTGACTTTATCTTTGCTTAAGACACTTGGGTCATTTTTCTTTTACAGCTTGTTATTAATAAAGATTATCTTTGCTTCACACACTTGCTTCATTTATTTTAGTCAATAAAGTCTTGATGGAAACTTTTAGAAATGGTTGAAGCCTTTGCATGCTTGTGGGATAGGTTAAGATAGCAGTGGGATGGGCAGGGATAACTTTGGGATGGGTAAGGATAGCAGTGGGATGGGCAGGGATACCTTTGGGATGGGTTAAGATAGTTGTGGGATGTGTTAAGATAGCTGTGGGATAGATAAACCTCCAGTGCAAGCATAGTGGGACTGTATGGTCCACCCTCCCAGGTGCCACACCTATGGCCCTTTATTATCAATAACAATGTAAGCATTGATCCACACATGTCAACATAAACACAACTCTTTATTAAATGCCCTGCTCATTGTAGGCCCACCCAACATACATGGCCCAATCTCATCCATGTGATGAGACAGGCTGAAGGAAGCATCCATTAATCATCGATCATCCTGTCTTGCCACTCCACCGCTCCAGCTGGGGAGTTGCACCAGTGTTTCAGGAGGTTGCGCTGCTTCTTCCCTTCACGTGAGGCTCTGTTGGGGCCTTGCACATCCTCAGTGTCTATCAGGTTTTGCCCTTGCCTCCATGTCCCCATTGCCTTGTTGGAGGTCCACGAGCCTGTTCTGCAAGACTGGGTAGCTGGTGCGCATGAGATTGTGCAGGATGCAGCAAGCTTCCATGATCCTCCTCACGGTCTCTGGGCGATGCTGCATGGTGGTGAGAAGTACCTGGAACCTGTTGGCTAGAATGCCAAAGGCGTTCTCCACCAACTGCCTTGCCCTGGACAGCCTGTAGTTGAAGATCCTCTTTTCACAGGTGAGGCATCTGGAGGTGTAGGGCTTCATGAGATAGGTTCTGAGGGAGAAGGCATCATCCCCCACGATGAAGTAGGGCACATCTTGTGTGTCATTGGGCAGGGGTTCTGGATCTGGGAAGCCCATGATGAGGTTGCATTCCAGCCCCTCCTTGAGGTGACTGGCGTTGTATACCTGGGCATCTGAACATGAGCCGCTGCCTGAAGCATCGATGTACATGAACTTGTAGTCAGAATCAACCATGGCAAAGAGGATGATGCTGAAGAAGCCCTTGTAGTTGAAATAAGTGGACCCCGACTTGGCTGGCACTTTGCAGGCTACGTGCTTGCCATCTCTGGCTCCAACGGTGTGTGGGAAGTTCCACCTCTGATACCACTGCTCTGCAACTTTCTTCCATCCTTCTTCAGTGGAGGGACACTGGAGGAGCTCCTCCAGGTATTCTTCAATGATGGCCTGCACCACTTCTCTGACCACAATGCTGATGGTGTTGTGTGGCACCGTCCAGCCGTACTGCATGCTCCTGTACGTGGTCCCTGAGGCCAGGTGGCGCAGAGTCAGTGCCACCTTGAGTCCAGGGTCTAGGATGGGCTGGAAGTTGGTGCTCTGCTTGGTCAACCTGGGTTTCAGCCGCTGCACAACTTCATCAAACATGGCTGGAGACATCCTCATGAAGTTCTGGAATGCATGAGGGTCTTCGTTCCTGAGCTCCACCAACAGCTTGTTGTACAGTCCGTACTCTGCTCTTCTCCCAATCCATCTTCGGACCCAGACACTTCTTGGCCACCTCCTTTTCTTCCCGTAGTAGAGTTCACAGAGCCTGTAGATGGCTTTGCACTGTTGCAGAACGATGGTGGCTACCAAAAGGAGTTTGTTACGATCCATGGTGGACATGACTGGATGCTGTGGAAGAGCAAGAGCCAGATGAAGGCTGTAGAAGTCTGCACAGCTGGGCTGCTGGTCTGAAAGTGAGATCCAGGTGAGTTGCTCCCCCTTTTTATAGGCAGTATAGGTTTTCAACTATGTGTCCCTTTGCATCCTCTAGGCATCCTCTAGACATCCTTAATATCCGAGATAGGTCCCCTCTGCGAACGTTTTTTCCATTTTAAATGCTTTCTTTGCATGCTGCATCCACTTTCATCCTTTCTCCATCCATGCTACTAACGCTGCGCATCCGTTCCGCGTCCATTCCGCTTCCTCCCTGTGTTCGTTTACCGCTGGAGCGGATGCGAGTTGCGCGGATGCACAGTGGATGCCTAGCGGATATAGCGGATGCGTAACGGATGTCCCCCGTATGCCTAGCGGATGCAGAACGGACGCGTTGGATACATTTTCCGCTCAAAAGTTTTGAGCAGCTCAAAACCTTTTGAGCGGATGAAATGTCAATAGACGGATGCTGGACGGATAGAGAGGAAGCAAAACGGAGGCAGTGAGTACAGAACAGAAGCATCACGTTAACCAACGGATGGTAAGTGTTTTTCTCCATTTTACATCCTCTTTCCATCCGTTGGTGCAGTGTGACAGGGGCTTAACATTGTTATGCTCATTCTATAGCATCGAAAAGAGTCAGAAGTTAATCCTTTTTTCCTCTTTTCTCCTTCATCCTATACTTCTATCTTTCCCCTTTTCCATTTTCCCACTATTTTCATTATAATGTGTACTTTATGCTCTAATAAGTTTAATAAAATTATATTATTAAATATCAACTTTACTGAATACAGTGCTATCTAGATATATTTGCTGCAATTCGCACAATTCCTAGTTAGTATGTTCAAAATCTGGAAGTTCAGGAGTTGTACATTTGGGTGCTAAATACACTTGGGAGTCCACTGGGTTGAGGAAGATAATTATACTAATGCCAGTCTCATTTATACACGAAGGTACTCGATATATATATGTGTGCAACATGAAAACACAGTAGTACATCTTGCATGCATTTGCATATATAATATTAATGTAACTGTTAAATAGTTTATATTGTTATATCTTATGGACAGGGAGGAGGGAGGAGGAGGAGGTATTTGTCAAGAATATTTTCTATCCATATTTTGTGTGTGTGTGTATATATATATATATATTCTTAAGTTTTCATGGGTACTTACATGTATGCTGTTCAGCTTCCATCGGGTATTCTCCCACGTCATTGTAGTTGTGCTTTTAAAGTTGTAGCAACGTTTCAGCAGAATCTCATCTGCCATCATCAGGCTTCTGTACTGAGTTCGTCTGTGAGTCAGGCTATCACAGCCGTTTCAGTTTTAAATTTGAGGCTAGCCTACTATTGAGCCAGAATGGTTTTTTCTTCATCCTGATTGGTTGGGAGTCTTGGTCTGTGTTTATTGGTCTTTGAGTTTTCTGTGTTCTGCTTTATTGGTGTTTCTAATATCTTCTGTCTGTTTTGTGGCTTTTTTGGTGTCTTGATTGGCTGGCAATATTGTATTCCTGTATTGGAGGATTTTAGTGCAGCTTGGCTCTGAGTAAAAGGACGGCTATCATTTGTTCGGAAGCTAGGTTTCATCTGGGTGCCTGGTTGGGGTGTGTTTGAGCTGGAGGTATCAGGGGGAGTCGGTTTGTGCCCAGGTGTTAGCCTGGCTTGTGGTGTGGAGGTTTTTTAGTTTGAGAATGCAGGCTTCCAAATGATTGACAGTCTAGTGGAATCATCTCTTCTACTCATGCTTTCAGGTCTTTTTTCAATCTCTATGGCTTCTCTGATAATTCTGTGGCTGAGGTTTTCTATAGTGGCTAAGGTTTTGGTGCCATTGAAGTTAATGCTATGACCTGTGGCTTTCATGTGTTGGACTAGTGAAGAAGTGTGTTCCAGCTTTTTTACTGCATTTTTGTGTTCATCTAGGCGAGTACTTATTCTTCTATTGGTCTGTCCAATGTATGTGGCCGGGCATGATGCACAGGGGACTTCGTATATGCCTTGGTTTTCCAGGTCAATTTTATCTTTGGGGTTTCTAAGGATGGCTGCTATTTTTTTGTATGTTTTGAAGGCAGTCTTGATGTGATGCCAAAAGCTTAGGATTATGTATTGTCCATATTTTTATCCTTCAATAAATCAGGCTCTAACTATTTTGGTTTAACTAAAATCAGATAGCAACTTTCCTGATCATTTCATGCACTTCATAAAATAGTGACTATAAACATCATGCTATAATGAATGTTATTATGATAAATTTAAATAAATAACTTTAGCTTCAAATCTGGTTATGTTGCCAATTTCAAAAGCCGATACAAAAATTTCTGCCACCAGATAAAGACTGAATGCACCAATTATCACATTAAAGGAAGAGGAAAACCTTCTATGCACCAATTCCACCCGCACTTTTACAATTTTGTAAACAACAAACTAAAAGACTCAAGGTCCATCCCACCCCTGATAGGACCTAATGGTAAAGACTGCAATGATGACAACATTATAGCCAACATCTTTAACACATTCTTCGGCTCAGTACTTGTAAACAGCAATGGATCATGCCCAGTATTTCCTAGTTGAACCACAGAACAACTACAATGATCTAATACAAATTGATTTTACAGAAGACAATGTTGAAAAAGCAATACGCAATCTGAAACCATCTCTATCTATTGGACCAGACAGAATATGTGCTGACTTCTTAAAAAAGCTATCCACTGCCATAGCAGAACCTCTAAGCATAATCTTTGAAAAATCTTTCAGGACCAGCTCCTTGCCTAACCTATGGTCAGAAGCCACGGTCATCCCCATCTTCAAAAAGGGAGACCCCAGCCTAGTTGAAAATTACAGACCAATCTCTTTGTGCTACATCACCTGTAAAGTCATGGAATCAATTATTAACCAATCCATTATCCTCCACTTAGAGACAAACAACCTACTCTCCAAGAAACAATTTGGTTTCAGGAAAATACTATCCTGTAATCTGCAACTCCTACACTGCAAAAACATATGGACTACACAACTCGATCAGTGCAAAGCAATAGACACAATCTACATAGACTTCTGTAAAGCCTTTGATTCAGTGGTACACGACAAACTACTCCTAAAACTAAAATCTTATGGTATCTCTGGACAACTGCATAACTGGATAGAAGCATTCCTGTCAAACAGACAACAAATGGTCAAAATTGGGAGTGTCTTATCAAATTCTGTACCTGACAATAGTGGTGTCCCCCAAGGTAGTGTTCTAGGACCAACTCTTTTCATACTCTATATAAATGACTTCTGTGATCATATTAAGAGCAACTGCGTTCTTTTCGCTGATGATGTAAAGCTGTTCAATATCACAGACAATACTGCTACCCTTCAAAAAGATCTTGACTATGTATCAGAATGGTCAAACAAATGGCAACTTCAAATCTCAACAAATAAATCCTCTGTCTTACATATTAGCAAAAAAAATCAGAAAATAAAATACAAGCTAAATAGTCAAGATCTTGTTGATGATCCAAACTCTGTAAAGGACCTTGGAATACTCATATCTAATGATCTAAGTGCTAGAGGCCACTGTAACTAATAGCCAAAAGGCATTAAGAGTTGTTAACCTAATCCTACGTAGTTTTTTCTCTGGTAATATCACACTACCAACTACAGCATACAAAACATTTGCTTGACCAAGACTCGAATACAGCTCACCAGTCTGGAACCCACATTATGTATCTGATATTAACACAGTTGAGAAAGTCCAGAAATATTTCACAAGAAGAGTTCTCCATTCCTCTACTTGTTGTAGAATACCTATGCCACCAGACTTGAAATTCTAGACCTAGAAAACCTTGAATTATGCCGCCTTCGGTCTGATCTAAGTATGGTATATAAAATCATACATTGCAATGTCCTACCTGTCAATGAGTACTTCAACTTCAACCATAACAACACAAGAGCACACAACAGATAAAAACTCAAGGTTAACCGCACCAAACTTGATTGCAGGAAATACAACTTCAGCAACAGAGTGGTCAATGTCTGGAATACTCTACCTGACTCTGTGGTTTCTTCCCCAAATCCCAAAAACTTTAACTTTAGACTGGTTACTATTGACCTCATCCCTTTCTTAAGAGGTCTGTAGGGGGTGTGCATAAGCACACAAATGTGCCTACCATTCCTGTCCACTTGTTTCTTTTATTTTTTCTTATATGTACCCATTTCATGTATTCATAACTATGTATATACTTATACCTGTTAACTTATAAGCAATTGACAAATCAAATAAATAAATAAATAAACCCATCAGAGCTTAAAGGTGGGGTTCTTGAAATCATTACTCACAATTTGGAGACCCTTTTCTGGGTTCTCCTGCTAAACAAATTGCACTGAGTAACTGCTATGGAGAAGAACTTCTCAGAGATACCCTATTATGCAAATCCCAGAGAAGTTCACTTGCATGCACTTTGACATGCATCTAATTTGAATTTGTATTTACATATTCATGCTGAATACTAATTCCACATTTTTCCAAATGGAAATTACTGATATGCCAAGAATAAATATGAGTTATGTTTCTTTCCCAAATATTTTTCCATGATCTATTTATATGTGAACTTATAAACATATTATAGAGAATCAAACCAATATAATATAAGAGATAATCCTCAACTTTCCACCAAAATAGAGACCAGAATTTCTGTTGCTAAATGATGTGGCCATAATACATCACATCATCGGAGTCCTTAGCAATCCCAACACTTCTTACTGCCATCTGAATTTCATACACATGTGCCATTCAGCCATTACATCATGCAGCCTGTTCTTGGCTCAGAAAGCCTTCAGAAAATGTCCAAGGTCTTCTTGAAGAATAATGGTGACTTTCTAAAGCATCTCTTTAAGAATTGGCAAATCAAATAAGTAACTTCTTCTCCAATACAATGATCAGCAAAAAGTTCAGAGCTCTAAATAAATTAACTCAACATTCCATATCCAAACCTTTAGCTGTGATAAAATCCTATTTAAAGGAATAAAATGGTCCTGATAGCCTAATGTAGACAAAATAAAAGAAAGCCAATGTATGATGAAAAGGTACCATTTTTCATTTACAAAAGACAAGCTCCAATATTTCACTGTAATTTCATGTCTTTTTTTCTGGTTTATCACCACAAGAGCTTTTGACATGTAGCTGAAGATTTATGATTGTACTCATGAACCAACTTAATTTTACCATTTTATTGTCAATTCAGTTCATCTTTTCACAGTTGTTTCGTTCTGGTGATCTGCTTTCAGTTTTTATTGTTCTTTAAAAAAACATGATGTAATCTACCACTGAACTCTTCATGTCATACTTCCAACAGGAGATCATTTAAGGACAAATGAAATAGCTCTTGTCCCAATATGAACACTAAAAGAACTTTTTTAACTTCTCACTATGATGAAATTAATATTAAAAGGGCACACTTTTTTATGACCTGAACATGAGATTTATTTTTGGAAATGCTTCTGTCAAAAGCTTTATTAGAAAAGACTATTATGTCTCCCAAGAGAGCTTGGTCTGTTTTTGTGGTGACACATTTAACCAGCCATAGCTGGCAGGGACCAGATGCCTTAGGGAAATGAAACTTCAGTTGGCCTGAGGACTGCATCACATTTTAGCTGTCATGTTGGGGAAGCTTTCCCAAAGTGGACAAGGCTGGGGCTAAACTTTTAAGAAGTAAAATCAATGCATTAAATACAAAGATTAAGGCATTTATTTTACCCTTTGAAACTTTTCCAAACTCTTCAAAATACAAAATGGGACCCACGGGTTTCTCCCCCCCTCTGGAGACCACAAGAGGGATGCTAGTGAATTCCTGTGGCCCCTGGACTACCCTTATACTAAATCACTCATGAAAACCTATCATGAAAAAGGCATGGACATGCATTTTCCTATCACCGTCAAGAAAAGAAGGAGGTAGACAGACTTACTAGGCACTCGATTAATGGCTTTGAGGGGCCTCAGAACTCGTACAGTGCGAATTGCAGACAAGTTAATATTTTGAAGATCCAGGGAATATTCCACCATCCTGAAAAAGATGAAAGATACTGAAACTTATACAGTATATGTTTAAAACCAATAGAATAAATGAGGGATACAGGAGTTAAAGCTGCTCATGCTGACAGAATGGCACCAAATCCCTTTAGTATGTCATTTCTTCTTCGTTAGTATCCTGAGAATTTGATGGTAGGAAAGTATTGGGGAAGCATCACTCTACAAATCGTATTAAAGGTTGTCACTTCACTTGGTCTGGAGAGACTAAACAAATGACTAGCATCCAGGGAGTATATCTTAGGCTGTATCTTTAGGATATTATGACAGCATCAGGCTATAGATTCAATAATGGATATCCTTTAAGAATCTTTAAATCTGAACATGTGCATTCCACAAGCTTTACAAAAACCACCCTCCCCAAATCCTCAGGTTCAATTAAAAAAGCTATCCTTAATCTTTATGCCTTAAAAAGTAGCAGGAGATCAGAAATATTTCTTCCATTTATTCCCCCCATATTTTATTCTTGATCATACTAGCTGCGCTGGATGCCTAAATTTGTTCTGCAAAATCTGAAGATCTAAGAATCTGTAGAGAATGAATAATTTCAGGAACTCCATAATTCACAAGTACTTTAAAAATTAACACTGTTTATGTCTTAATTTTGTACTATGAGCCTCCTCAGAAGGGATATATGTATTTCTATATACATCTATAAATAAACACACAAAATGGAATATATAAATCAGAACATTGAATCTCTAACAGAAAACAGAGTTTTTTGAGATAGCATTGGGTACAGAATTTTTTTTGTATTGTCTTCTTTGTTTTATACTATCTAATCCAGGATTCTAATCTTCAGGATTAGAAGATTTCAATAAATGTTATTGATTTCTTCTAATTCTGGATATGACTTCATAGAATCTGTTCTAGTAAATCAGAGGGGAGGGGAGGAAAAGAGAAGAAAGGAGATGAGACCAATGCACATAGAAAAAGAGTGGAACTTTGGTTGCCAGCTGCAAACACCATTGATCCTGTTCTGATTGTCTTTGCAATTGCCAATGAGAAGGTATAAAGACTGGAAGCCAGCATTTCTTTTTTAAGATTAGTGCAGAGTATTTTAATTTTAAAATAAGTGATCTTACAAACATATTGGCTGAATTTTCATATTATGCTGACTGAACAATAATGAGGTTTGCTTGCTTATGGTTTAAATTTCAGCTTCAACCCAATAGTTTGATTAGGCAAACTATGGCTTAATACAGTGTAGGAACTCAGTCATAGTTTATTCTGTCCAACACCTGCCTTCCAGTAGAGAAAACTGTAACTCAGTGCAACCTTCTCAAGAGATCCAAACCATAACCTAGCTTGTGTAAGCCAGGTCTCTAACTTTGCAAGATTCAAAGAGAAGAATAGGTTTAAGCTTTATGAGGCAATTAGACATTATCTCCTTGAATCAGTGTAAGCAAGCAACTCATAAAAGAATACAAATATGTAGAGATAAATAGCACTGAATGTTTGGTGCTATAAGACAGCTGCAAAAAGAACTCCCATCATCTGTGAACTGGATGAATCCAGAAAAGAAGATGAACCATTGGCCTGATCTGATCAGTCTTCTCTATGTACTGATAAATTCCTCTCAAGGACATGAATGTTTACTATTACTGATCTCTTGTACAGTGGAGGAAGAAAGATGGCAAAAAAAGAAGTTTTCTTCAACCTAACATCCTCCATATATGCTTTTATTTTTGTAGACCATCTGATCTAACTGGAGGGTGCCAAGCTACAAAATCAAATCAAAATCCAATTCTCGTGAGTCCTGCTCCTGGACTTTAAGAGCAAAGAGACTAGAGCTGATAAAATTAAAGTGGTATAATTAATCACTTAATGCATGAATCATATTAAAACTCAGAGAAGTCTCCCGTGGGAAGAAAGTTCAGGTCTGATGACACTGTCATAAACAATTTATGTTCATCCCTCCAGTCAGGGAATGCATTCAAGATGATCTTTCAAAGAATAAATGTTTTGTCGGTGGGAGTTTTCTTTGATCATCAGCACATTGCAATAGATTTTAAATGTTCAGTTTAACTGATAGAATAGGTACATTCATAGAAGTACTTGAAAATTCAGTGAACTTGCTTTTGCCCACAAAACATTTTCTACTTTTTTTTGTTCAGAAATATAAGAATTGATATTCATAATTAGAGTTTATTCTAACATGCAGCAGAACCCCTTTGTGGGGGGAAAGTAGATATTTTGAAATAGGAATATGAAATTAATTAGAGATAGATTTGTTGAAATATAAATTAGGTTCTTTTTCATTAGCATGATGTTATATTAATATATTATTGGTACTAGATATTTCATAGTTACAAGTATTTATGTATTGTATAAATTGAATTGTGCAGATCAATAACTTAATTAATAGAACTTAAAGCAAATTTAAGTTAGAGTGCTTCCCATGCACACATCATACAGCATGGCACATGTAATCACAGTCTATCTTCTAAGGGGGCTTAAATATCTATAATATTGCAAATCAGCAGTGTACAAAAAGGGAGAAAGTTAGAATCTCAATAGTTCCTATTTTTCCCTACTTTTTTGTTTTTTTATTTTTTGTTTTTCTTTTTATTAAATTAATATTGATGGAATGTTTATATTTACAATAGGTATTGAAATAATGGAATGTTAATAATTTCAATTCATACAATACAAGTATCATTATATCAAAACAATATAAGATTTACAAACAGAAGGGGGAAAAACCCCAAATTAAAAAAAACCCCACATCTCTAATATGGTGTCATGTACAATGCCTTCTTTCATATTATATTAAATTTATAATTTTGTTTTGTTTCATCATAATTGGATTTACTACCATCTGAAATTGGATCAAAGAACTGCTGGTTTTGTGAACTTCTGAGAAAAAATATTGATTTATTTGTTTAACTTCTGAGGGTATCTGACTCAACAACTCTGGATGGCTTCTGTTTGCTTTTAAATTACATATATTTGCTTGGTTTCACATGTTTTGTTCTGGAACTATCTTTAACCATCCAGAAAAGTATCCTTTTCCGAGAATGACCACTCTAGAACTTCAGCAAAGGGATAGAAGAGTTCTCATCTATGTTGACAGTTGCCCCATCTGTGTAATGGCTGAAGCTGGTGAGGCAGGAAGTAGCAATGCTCTGACTGAGAGATTCAGTGAGATTCAGCCAGTTTGCACCACTTTGGGAGAACCAGTTGTTAAATTTCTGAGCAGTTTGTTGAACTGGTTGTTGAAAGCAATCATTAGGGCAGAGAACTGGTTGTTAAATTATTTGAATCCCACCACTGGCTCTGACCCAAAAAAACATAAACATTGAGTAGATGTCTCAAGGCTAGGAAAGGAAGCCACTGTAAGAAGAAAAGGCCTGCAATTTAAACCCTGGAGCAGATCCGGCTATCTTATTGCAGGCAATGTCCTCTTTTCCCCCATAACTACTGGGCTCATTAGCACCTAGAAGGGTATTGCTTTTCATCATCAGATATTATTTCCCCACTACAAACATTGCATCAATTCTGGTTCAACCCATTGTGCTGCTACACCTCAAGGACAGTGTCAAGATTATCTTCAGTCAGTTCCTTGATTAGACTGCTTATGTTGGTTTCTACAATGATTTGCAATGATTTATCTTGGCCTATATCTGGCATCATTACAGGCAAAAACAAGGGCTAACTTGCAAGTAATCTTGCAAGAAATGAGTGCATTCTTGGGAATCTGGAAGTGCAAGCACCTCCACAATTGGAGGTGAAGATGAGTCATACAGTCCTAGGAAAAAATGTAGCTGCTCTAAGAGGATGGATTCCCCTAAGCACTGCTATGCCCTCACATCTGAAGTGCTGCACAACCCTACTACCATCCGTTCAAATAATATTGAATGTCATATATAAATGCTGACTTAACTGTTAAACAAATGTTAAAAGAGGCTACCTCCTACTCTGGCATTTACTGAATGCTTAACATAAAATTATCATTCTGCATAGTAAAGAAGATTCCTGATTCCTAATCTAGAGGAAAGTTAGATATATTTCCCTTTATATAACAAAACCCTTTTTCTATTTGTCTATGCCAAAAGTACCTAGAAATCTGCAAGCACAAAACTATACAATTTATACAATTTCAAAAAATTGAAAGCCTTGGTCCCATCAATATCTGAGATCTTGCCTCTTTTATTTTGCTAGAGGTAGTCTCCAACTTACAAACTATGCCTTAGAAAGCATTCAAAGTTATGACATATCACACAGTCATGTGATCACATTTTGGGTGCTTGACAACCTGCCTGTATTTATGGCTGTTTTTGCTGCAAACAGGCATTTATTTCTAGCAAAAAACACCCACTGGCTAAAGTGTGTTCCTTTCATGACTATGACATTCACTTAATGATCACAATATTCACTTAATGACTGCCACAGAAAAGGTGTCAAAATCAGTGCAATCACTTGGTGGCCTGCTTAATGATTGCCATAACCTACCATCGTAATTCTGG
This sequence comes from Laticauda colubrina, assembly GCA_015471245.1. Taxonomy (NCBI): domain Eukaryota; kingdom Metazoa; phylum Chordata; class Lepidosauria; order Squamata; family Elapidae; genus Laticauda; species Laticauda colubrina. The sequence goes on from BLBF01000022.1 coordinate 44,334,148, forward strand.
GCTCAGTTATCATCTTAAGTCAGGAGTACTTTTATTACCCTGACCAGTATGACTATTGGCCCTACATTAACTGGAACCACTAGAAATAAAAAGTCTGTCTGTACCTGAACTGGTTTTCAAGTGAGAAGATATTAAAAAACAAACCATTGGTACAGAGGGATCCATTCTTAACAAGAAAGAGAAGGAAGAATTCCAGCAATTTTTCTGTGTACTCACTTCCATCCTGTTCGTTATATACATACATACTCTATGTACTCACTTGACTAGATTCTGTATCAATTTGTGTTTTGAAAGTTCTATGACATGCTTTTGTATCTTATTTTGTTTGGATCTCCTCGCCTTCCTAATCTAGTCAACTACTGGTATCTGTTGCAAATTCTTGATCAAATAAGCTATGACACACAAAAACAGATGTAACATGAACCATGGAATGTGTTTCCACAAGTAATATGACTTATTCCAGGGAAGACAAATCACGTTTTCACTTGGATAAAGGTTATCCTTTGTTCAGCTTCAGTTCTACTTCTACAGCAGGCTTAACTAATTTCACAGGACTGGTGCAAAGGTTGGTATGCATATCTGCAGGTCAGGTTTGCTATACAAATCCTTAATTATAATCTGCCCTGTCTTTTTTCCAAGAATAGACATTCTGTAAGTTCAGCAGTATATAATTACATATAGAAGGCCTAGACCTTGAGGGCTGTCACCACCTAATTCACTCCATGCATTATGAAATATCAAAGGTTGCTTTAGTTGCTGACTCAGCACTAGCATTAGGCCTTCTCTTTGTTCTGCAGCATATTTAACCAAAAGAACGCTCTCTGTGAATTGTCATTCAATTCTGTTCCCAGCCCAAAAAATAGAAAGAGCAGCTGTCACAACCTTTCACAACAGCATTTGCCACAGGGACATATTTTCCAGGGCAAATTACTTGCTGAAGTATTATGATTTCTTCTTTTTTTCTCTGCTGCCTCCTTTTTTCTCCTCCACACTGCAACTATTTTTTTTTTAAAAAAACTTACTTACATTTGTGGTTATTGAGTGAAATGATGTTTTTTCGTGAAATGTAGTTTGTTTATATATTTTCATCCTCCTATAAGGAACTTAGAGAAAGTAGCAAATGTTGTATAGGCAATGAAAAATATTCAAACCTCTATTAAAAATAATTTGGAGAGATTTAGATTGTTAAGGAAAACCATTTCAGAAAATGGTCAGTCTTATCCCTTTTCTATGCATGTCTCTTTTATTATTTTCAGGCCCTTGCAGAAAGATCTAAATCAGAAAACAGGAGTTATAACTGATCTAAAATGTAAAACAAATGGAATTTTCTCTTTTGAATGCAATTGAAGGAATCTCCTTTGCTCTTCAGGTGTAGAATCTGTATCTCTAAAGCTATAGTTAATGCCTAAAGATTGCAATTCAACATCTGGAGGGCAACAGTTGAGAGGAGATTGCACTAATTTCCAAGGTACTCATAAGAGATAAACACAGACCAGAAGAAAACTATCTTCCTAAATTAAAGTTAAAGATTTAAAATTAAAGATTTAAAAAATCTATTTTCCTCAGTGAAAATGGAATGACTTTTCAGAAATATATTTTCAGTAAATTAACTAGTTATTGATGAGTTAATAAAAGAAGGCAAACATGGAAATTTATTTTTATGGCAATCTGGAAACATTATTGAGTAGTTTACCAATTAAGTCTGTTTCTCTGTAAATTCAGCTAATATTTCAATTTGATTTTGTTATAGTCTAGCAACATTATAGGAAATGTGCACATTTTCAGAGCCAAACAAATAAATAAACTAAGTACATGGTGGATTTATTCACTTTTTTCCCACCTAGCAAGAATAAATTACCTATTATTATTTCTACAACTTTCTGGCTTCTGCATAGTGCAGATGTATTATTTTATTATTGAGGTATTCAGAAGCCAGAAAGTTGTAAAAATAACAACAGGTAATCTATTCCTGCTGGGAGAAAAAGAATACATATACTTCTTTCATAACCTGGTGCCTAAAGATATATGGAAAATACAGTTCCCTACCAGAATGGTCTTTGGGCATTCTAACCAAAATTTTAGGCATTGTATATCTACAAAGCCTGCCTTTCTTGCCTCCCTCCTGTACTTTACTCCAATTAAACCAAACTGAAATATTGGACCACACATGCTGGTAATTATTTTGATCAATGCCTACAAAACTTACTAGCATTTTTGAGCAAACACATGAACATGCAGAACAAAATACATATGCTTGAGCTTTGTCAAAAAGCTAAGAAGTATTTGTGTATCTGCTCAAACTCTGAAATGGAGACAGCAGCACATCTATTTCTGAAATGCCCTCACTTTTGGAAGGGCAGAATCACAAGCTAATCAGACTATTCTCACATGGCAACCATGTGTCACCTATTAAATGACCACATTCAGGAAGCCATTAGAATTATCACCAAATTTTGTACTATTGCTAATTCAATTAGAAGCTTTTGAATCTGATTTTTTTATTGGTGTAAACTCGTACAGGCATGAATAGGTTGCTTTTTAAAATCTTTTTTAATGAATGTTAGGGATAACATTGTTCACTCTAACTGTTTTAGGTGAAATACTAACTATGAATCATAGTTAGTGTATGCAGCTTTAACTGTAAAATAGCAACTGTGGGTGTGGTTATGAAAACCATATAAAAGTAGCAAGGCTACAGCTTGCTCTCTCTCTCTCTGGCTTTGATGATTCCTGATTACTGCTTGGAAGCAAGACTGCATTGCTCGAACGGGAGAGACAACAACGGACTGATTTATGAGAACTGACAATAGGATATTCTACATGGACTTTGCTAACTGAATATCCCTGAATGGACTGACTACATGGTAAATGAATATAGGACTGTTTTTGACTATGCTATAAACTTATACTGGAATAAAATATATTCTTGATAGCACAAGCGTATCTGTTATTTTTACTGTATGTTAATAAACATACAAGCTTAGATCACTCATTTATCTGTGTGCCTATCTGACTAACGCTGCACATTCTGTTTAGCTTGTTTACCTAACCCTGGTTGGGGAACCCAGGCTTAACA
>BLBF01000022.1:44337233-44348364 GCA_015471245.1 Laticauda colubrina
TGTTTAGCTTGTTTACCTAACCCTGGTTGGGGAACCCAGGCTTAACAATGAATTAAATCTTTTTTAATTTCTATGTTTGATCTATGATCATATATTTTAATAAACAAAACACAATGTGGAACAAAATGAAAACAAATTTTTCTATTTGCATTGTTCTAGAGAAAGGTAAGAACAGGCCACAATCTGTAATGCTTATAGCATGTCTGTTCACTCCAGAACTCAAATTTAAGCTACAGGAAGGCAGAATTTGAAAGAATGTTAGAAAAACTTTCCTAGCTATAAAAGCAGTTCAATAATGGAATCAATTAGCTGTTGAGGTGATTGGCTTCCCTTGACTGGATGTTTCCTAGCAGAGTCTAGATAGTCACCTGTCTGGATGCTTTCATTTGGATTTTTTTTACTGAGATTAGACTTAATGGCCTAAATGGCCATTCCAATTTTATGATTGTAGCATGGAAGCTCATTGCTCCCATCTGCATTAGAGGAGAATGTACTATTTCCCCATTTGCAAATACAGTTCACTAATGGTTAATCTCCTATTTAAGCAAGTCAATGTATAAAGCTTCCTGTTTAGAAAGCTAAACCACTATTAGAAGTGGAAAAGAAAACTGATGGGATTTGAGCACAGAGCTTATAAGGTAATTTCATGGATGCAGCAATTCTCACTAGCAGCTACATTTTATTTGAATCATGATAAATATTTGTTTGTAAAATAATAGCCCATATCCATCCTTGCTTCTTTTCATGGAAATAAACCTACTGAATTTCAGCACATAAAATAATTTCTTAATTTTATCCATCAGGAATTTGCCAAAGACAAATTCATAATGTATAATTCTGAGTTAATTATATATTTCTATTGGCTGACATAGTCAAGCAACATACATCAGGATCTAGAACAGGGGTGGAGAACTATGGCCCCTTTATGACCTATGGACTTTATTTCCCAGAATTCCTGAGCCAGCATGATCTAGAGGGGCCCAGGTCCACACCAAATATCTGGATAGAGATAGTATGAGAGGAAAATTTGGGGTAGATAGGGGGGTGTTCCAAATGTGAATCTGCAAACATATATTTTCTTCCAGTCTTAGAACAAAAAGAAAGCTCAACTATGTGAAAGCTTCCCCTCAGGTGCTAGGTTCACTAAAGAAATAAGAAATTCCCTGTAGGGGAAAAAATGGACATAATGGGTTCATGGGTAAAAACAGGGTCCTAGGAATTTAGCCTTTCTAGAAACAATTTATTGACCTAATAACCTAGTCTCAGATCTCAGTGATATGAACATAAGTAACTCTATTCCTCACTGAAAAACTTAAAAATTGGTATCATTTATTATATTTTGCAGGCTGGCAATGATATATATGCCTATGCCTGGAAGTTACAACTGTCAGCTTGAGTAGCAGATGCCTCTTGGATCTTACCTGACCTCTAATATGATTATGACAGCTATGATATGTACACTCCACCTTGACTGAGTCAAACATTTGTCTTGAAGTCTATAGTTTGCAACAGTCCCAATAATCCCCCATCCCCAGTAGTGATGTAGAGGAGTCACCATATGCTAAAAACACAACAGGAGGGTTCTCATAGAAAAGGCATTGATGTTTTATCAGTTCAAAAGTCATGGCATGTGCCTCACATGAGGTCTGATGCCTTTGATCAGCTTGCCTCTCTACAGCTGCTTCAACCACTGTGCAGACATTTGAACTGATGCTTTGCTGACCATCAGAAACATGGATTACTTACTGTTGTTCACTGTGATATGGACATTTAGATGATACCTGAAATGGGTACTTAAACATCCTTGAAGTCAAAATGGGTACTTAAACATCCTTGAAGCATCCTTCCCTTTTCTAACATATCTTGGAGCAGTTGCATAATATCTAGGGTAAATCTTCATACTTCAGTTTAAAATGCTGACCTATTATAATATCTTGTGACCCACAGTGTAACTTTGTAAGTTCTTTGGGATTGCCATCAGCTGTAGTCTCATATTCAGGAAGGGGCAATTCCTCCTTTTCCTGATGCAGCATCATCCTCTATGTTTTAGGGAAGGGCCCAAGATTAGTACAATCCTCTCCTTTGCTTATACCAGAGGAAGATACCTTCCCCTGACATTGGCCCTACTTTGATCTCAGTTACCACAGTTCCAGCTAATGACACAAGTGATATCATGGAAGTTGCATGTTATTAAAGTCTATTTTGTGATGAAATGTTGAATATATCCTGGAATGTAGAAGAACAGGATTGTTATAGAAAATATTTTTAATGCAGAAGACAGGGGAAGCATGACAAAGAGATTTAGCACAACCCTATCATTATGTATATGTATACCCTGTGCGTGTATGTGTGTGTTTGTGTGTTTTCCTTGATATTTCCAACTTTGGCATTCAAGTTGCCAATCAGAAGCAGCAGATCTTGTTTGCATTATTGGTTGATTTCAAGTTGATCCTAACACTTATCAACCTCTTCTTCGCATCAGTAGTTGTAGCATAAATTTAGATAATTGTCCACAAAGTTTGAGTGATATTATTTCAGTATTGATTGCATTGTTCTCAAATATTTTCTGCTGCTATTATCTTGTTAACTATGACAGAATGCCATTCTTTTTTATTTTACATGTCTTGAGTAACAGACAGTGTGATATATTGACTGAAGGTGACCAATCCAATCAACTCACTTCATGAATGCCTAAGATGTCAATATGTAGTGATTCATTACATATTTCATTGCATTGAGCATATTCTTCTTCTTCCATTCCATGTTCCTTTTTTACATAAATTTAAATTTAAAGTTTTAAAGAGAACATAAAAACTAACCCAACCTAATATAGAATAAAAAGAACAAATGAACAAAAAAGTAAAAAAAACATAAAACAGAAAGAAGATCTATCCAATTTCCTTTGCAGAAAATACAGTTACAAATTGCAGATTATCTTGCTCTGTGATTAGAAAAAAAACTCACTCTTTCTTCTATCCATTTTTTCTAATCATCAAAACCATAAATCATTAATTTAGTTTTTTTTTCATGCAAAAATTTTATAAGATGTTTCCAATCAGCCTTATATGTAGATGTATTTTTTCTGATCAAAAAAGTTAATTTAGTCATCTTCAAGTTCTATCATTTTCACCAACCATTCCTTCACTCTGGATAGTGACAAAGCTTTCTACTTTTGAATATATACAGTAGTAATCTCACTGCAATTGTTATATTCAAAAACAAAGTTCCATGACTTGTTTCATATGGTCTGTCCATTAGTCCCAAAAGAAAAGCCTCTGGTTTCAATTGTACTTTAGGCTTTAAAATCTTCTGACTTAAAATACCATATTTTTCAGAGTATAAGACACACTTTTTCCAACCCCAGAAGTGGGTGGAAATGTCTGCGTGTTTTATACAGTGAATGCTGCTGAAGCCCCACCTACCCGCCAACCCCCACCCTTTGACCTCTGCCTCCCAGCAATTTGCCTCTTTGCAGTAAACAGCAAACAGTCTGTTTCAGCTTCAGCACACCCTGGTTAGCACAAGCAGCTGATTGTCAGTTGGTTCAGCCTCCTGACAATCAACTCTTTCAGGCTGCAGGGATTGCCATTGCCTATTGCCGCCTCCATGCACCCCATTTTCAGGCTCCACATCCCATTTTTGGCCTCCGCACGCCTTGTTTTCAGCCTCCATGTGTCTTGTTTTCTGCCTGTTCCGATCCCCGCCAACCGGAACGAAGCGAGCTCTCCAAACTGGTAGGAAATTTTTTTGAAACCCACCACTGAATACGGTATATAATTATATCTAACTTTGGAAGCTGTTTTACATTTGTTCACATTACCAACAAAGATTCAAGGTATCTTTATGTATTCCAGATAATCTCTTTGGTGGCAAATATCAAAGATACATATATTCTGTATTCCCAAAGAAATTCAGATTTACTTTTCCTGCATTGCAAATATTAATCCCAGAGAGTTTTATTTAGCCAGATTATATGCAAAATTAATATTCTGAAAGATCTTTAGTTCTTCCTCAATAGCATGTTGAGTGATGGGGAATTCTGGGAAGTAACAGCAGACTAAAGATGACTGTGAGGAAATAAGAAGCTGGAGAATTGATTGACAACTTGAAATTTCTCTCCAGAGCAAGAGAAGAACCAGGTACTTGCCCACAAGTACTCCACACAGCAGCTCCTTACAAGCAGATGGTAAAACAATGGTCTCTGGTGGATTTTACAGTCCTGGGAGCTGAGGGACTATCAGTTTTGTATATGCTGCAATCAGTTTCTTTATGGACAGCTTGGATAGCTTCACATATTACATTTCTTAATCACTTGGAAATTCCTTGTTAACAGCTTTTGGGATTTTAAGAACATTTACAAAGGCAAATTTCATTACTTTCATTACTCATGCTATGTGAAACGATGTCTTTGCCATTGTCACTAAAGCGAACTTCTGCATCCAGCATCTTGCTATATTGCTGCTGTCCAGTAGAAAACCCTGCTTGCCGTACCTGTGCAACTGGATTACCTTCATACCTTGGGCAACCCTGCTGGGATTATCTAGAGAAATTTAATATTCCCAAATAAGCCAAAATATCTTATTTTGAAGGGTACTTGTGGGGAAAGGAGTTAGTTTAAAGAGGATGAATTAAAAGCAGGGGAGGGAAATTCCTATTTCATGTTCTTCCTTTAACTGGTACCTACATTACACTGCTTTAAAATTAAAACTGAAGCTTACAAATTATGCACAAATATTAGTTAAATTAGATAGGCATGAATAACTCTTGTGCCACAGTGATTAGAGTGCAGTATTGCAAGTTAATTGTGCCCACAGTCTGGAGTTCGATTTTGATGGGATTGAGATTGATTCAGCCTCCCATCATTCTGAGGTCAGTAAAATTAGGAGCCAGATTGTTGAGAGTAATATGTAGATATTGTAAATCACTCAGAAAGTGCTGTAAAACACTGTGGAGTAGTATATAAGTTTAGGTGCTATTGCTGTTGCTATAGGCATGTGTGGGAGTTTTTTCAGATGGGCAAAGAGATATTTTCATCAAACTCCATCAGCATCAGCCCAGCTGCAATCATTTTAGTTACAGGAGCATTAGCAGACTCAACTTCCTCAGTAAGCCATGAGCTGAAGTGGTTTTGTTCCAGCATCCAACCTTCCACCCTGATTCATTTCATTCAGCCTAAACAAATAAACTAGCAGACTAAAAAAATAACCCAGCTGGAGCCTTACCACACTGTGGTACTTCGAAAGCATTTGGGACATCTTTTTTTTAAATACAGGTATATTTTTTATTAAAAGTTTTACAAAACACATAACACGAACATGAACAGAAACCAATAAAAAGTAGAAGAAAAGAAAGAAGAAAAAGTGTGAAAAGAAAAAGTAAAAATAAATAGAAAAAAGACAGTGTACACAATTACAAAATTATCTCTTACTCTATGACTATAAAAAAAAGTTAATTTTCTATTAACCAGTATTTTTTTCTAATCCTCAAATTGTAGATGCTTTTTCGGACACTCTGAATATGCTATTCTCAAAATGGATGAAAGTTTTGTTTTGAGCCTGGAATATAAAACTGTTTTGAGACTGGACAGGGAAAGCTGGAATAACTCAATCAAGGATGTAAACATTAAAAAAAGGAAATGTGGGAGAAAACAAATTACAGGATTTGGTTTTTATATTCAAGTTCAATAAACTACTCCTCAACAATATTTGAACACTGTTGTTCCTCTCATTTTGTGATATTATCTTTTTCAATCTCTTACAGATTTTTGGCTATTAACTCTAGTCTTGATTTATGCCCATTGTCCTTCTGGTTTTCTTTCTGTATTTCTCCCTCTTCCTTTGCTATTCAGTTTTTCCCATAAAACTCCCACACTATTTTTCTCGGCTTAATCCTGATTTACTATCTTTGCTCTCCTCCCTGTCTCTTTCTAGCCTTTCCAATCCAACTGATACTGGATAGAAATTGTATAGCAAGATTCAGGACTCTGCCTGTTTGTCTAACTCCCCCAATCCAGAGCAGAATGGGACCAGATTTGGATGTGGTGAGAGAAGCCGTCAAAAGAAAGATGGGATTTGAAGTTGGGATAAATATAAGTGGAGGTTATGGAGAAAAGTATGTCAGAAAATGTTTCTATGGGAATGGCTTGGAGTATTGCTAGATGACCTATTAAAGATGTTTCCCCCTTCCTTCCTGATCATGTGACCTGGAATGGGACTGCTAACAAGGGGTCAGAAAAAAAATCCAGATGTACGCTGTGCCTGCTTTCCTATCTTATTTCAATCTCCTTTACTTCAGTCATAATCCTGGATATTCTTCTGAGCTCACCCAGAAGCCTTAAATTAGCAAAAAAACTACACAAGGATCACTTGTGCCAAGTAGTGCTGATCAATGATTTTACAATCCGACCTGAGTTAGTATGCATCAAGAGAATATGGGCTCTGTCTCCTTTATCACACAGAACAGACTGCGAGCACATTTGAAATAGGGACCCACAAGCACTTACAGGCATTAATCCATAGAAGCTTGACAGGCTACAACTTTGATGGCTTTTCAAAATGATATAAAGCACAGGTTTATAAATATACAGGCATGCATTCAGAGGCATTAAAACATTTCCCAGATTCCAGATTATAGAAAGCAGTGGTGGGGTGGGTTAGGTAGGAATCATTTTGCTGCTCACTCATTAAGAAAAGGCAGGAGGGTGGGATCTGTCAGCTCCCCCCCCCCCCCGCCATTCTCGAGTTGCTTTTAAATTCTTAAGAATGACTCTGGTGCAGTTTTTGAACTTGCTTTGTTTTTGTAAAATGGTAGAGAAATTCTCAGTCGGCAATTTTCCATCAAGCTGCAGCTTCCCTGACTGTTTCTGCTTCCCACCATGAGAACATCCCAAATGGAAGAATGTCCTCTTGATGTGTGTCTGTAAAAACGAATGCAGGAACTAGAGAAGCCACAGAAATATGATTACCCAGAGAAAAAGTAGAAATCAAGCAGCCATTTAATTACTTCTATAGCTTACATCTTGCAAAGATACCTACTACATTTATGCAGTTTTCTTCTCATTTGACTCCATGGACATTTTTTTTAAAAGAGCAAAAGATCTATATCACCTGTATATAAGCCAGAATAAGTCTATTTTAAGACATATGTTAAGAGTTTTTCAGTACGTCCTTCTCCCTAATGATAGAAAACCATAGTAACCCAATTTTATGGTCAAAGAAGTCTTCCAAAAAGATACTGCTTTCTCGACAGTATAGCATGAACTTTACTCGTATCCACTATACATCTTTTGCATTATGAATATCTTGATTTTTTTCCCCATTTTTTTTAAAAAAGGCATTATTTTCTCCTTAATTTTTATTTTAATGTTTGTATCTTAGGTATGCTTACTTTTTAAATTGAATGAAATTGAAAGAATTGGAGGACAATGACTGAAAAAATCTTGGAGATGGCATTTTTAGCAAAGCATTAATGAACAATTTTCATTTCCTAATCACATATAACTCTTGCCTATTTTGCACATATAGGTTTGGTGGTATATAACCCAACCTATGTTGGGTTGGGTTAGTATGTTCTGCTAGTAGGGTTTTTTAACATATATCTCCTTGGTTACCATGGAAACAGAACACTACACTAGTAGATGTCTTCTTATATAGTAACCCTATGCAGGAGCAGAACACATGAATTGGTTGGTGGGGTTGCAGAAGATGGGAGCAATATACTGAAAGATTGTCCGGTAGAGATGTCAACATCCAAGATATCTTAGAAGATATTCCCTATTTACAAGAATCTCCAATACTAGAAGATGAAGTTAGATCATCAGTCCATTCATTATGTAGTTGAAGGCTATAGGTGATGGAGTTGCATTGAAATATTGCAAGTGACAGAAAAAGAATCAGTAAAGATTCTAACTAAGATATACAAGAAAATCTGTAGAATGATATAGTGACTAAAAGATTAGAAGAGATCGATCTATATTACAATAACAAAAAAGAAGAGTTAGTAGGATGTACAGTATCCTTAATTTCACATGTTGGCGAAATAGTACTTAGGATCATCTAATGCGGATCAGAGCTCTATATGGAAAAAAGAGATGCCAGATGCTCAGACTGGCTTTAGAAAAGGTCAGGCAACATAGGACATTATTGCCGATGCACGCTGGATAATTGAGAAAGTAAATACCAAAAAGAAATCAGTATGTACTTGATTGATTATAGAAAGGTCTTTGAGTGTGTCAATCACATTAAGCTATGGAACATGCTTAGAATAATGGAAATCTCGGAACATCTCATTGTTTTACACACAGGTCAGGAAGTCACAGTATGTACAAAACTTGATGAAACAAACTCTCAATCATCCAGGTCACCTCCTGTCCCAAAGGAGCTTTTTTCAAAAGGCAATTGGACTTTCTTGGGGTTTTTTTTTCCTTTGGTTCTGAAGAAGCTTCTTGGATAAGAAGTGAAACATTTTCAAAGGAAAAAAAAAAGAACCCCAAAAAAGTCAAGAAACAAAGTAAAAAAAATAGGGCTAAAATTAATATAAATGAATGGACAAAGTAATGAAAACAACCAGCCTTAGAACTGATAATGGAATGGTGGACAGCTTCTGCCTTTTAGGATTAACTATCAACAGTAAAGGAATAGGTAGTCAATGCAGACTAGCACATGATAGAGCACTATGAAGGCCTTGGCAATGATACTCAGATGCTGTCATGTATCTGTGTCTACAAATACCTACAAAGATCAGAATAGTGCAAGCCATAGTATTTCCTATGATGGTCTATGAAAATTTAATTGGATTTTGAAAAAATATGAAAATATTTGAACGTATTCTTGTTTGCTGGTCAATAGAAGTAGATTCTCTGCATCCTATGTTATTTGTCAATATGGAAAGATACATCTATAATCCCAATTACTCTACAGATTGAAGACTTGAGGTTACTTGTAATTTATGAACAAATTGCTTACAGATCTAGACTACACATGGAGGATTATAACGAAATATGGGCATCATTTATTGAAGCTTTTATGTAAAAATCTCTATTTAGGTTACTTCTAGAGATATTAAGACTGGGAATAATTACTCTCATAATTCCTAACTCTATTTCCCAGTTGGAATGTATTTGGTTGGGAAGGCTAGAGTAAATTAACGGAATAATAATCACATTAATACACCACATAGACTGCAGAAGTTTCAAGATTTTATTTTTCCTGCCAGTACAAAATCACTTGAGTAAAATTGTTCAATGCCTGCCGATTTTAAGGGGAGAAGCTGTGCATACTGGCCTTGGTTATTATCATGCCCTATCATTTTAACTAATATCCCAAATTCAGAAAAATTCTTATTCCTGGAAGAAAAATTGCCTCCTTACATTGAAGTCTTACAAGTACTTCTGATGGCTGTTCCAATAAAAGTCGTTGAAACCACTTAAACCTCCTAGCCTGCCAGTTTCTTGTGATTCAATTATTGTGTGGTTAATGTATCCAATTAGTACTAACAGCAATGATACATTGAAACATGGGAAGGGAGGGCAAAAAGCAAACAAGCCAATAAATTACTTAAGTGGACAGCAAGTGTTATTCAAGACACACATCAGCAGTCCCCTGCTGTGAAAAGTGCACATCAGTCATATCTGATAAGGCTAAATTGCATCATTGAAAGATGACAGATCGATCTGTTGACTCATAAATCAATTCTAGGAATTGGATTAGAGGTGAGTAGGAAAAAGCCCCACTGAGCCATACATATATACCCACACACAAATATATATTTGCCTTGTTAAAATATCACCATTAATGGCTCCTTGATTCCCAAATATTTAGACTATATTAAAAGTTTTATTGTCTGCTTATTTCGGTATGTTGAAGTTTACAAGGCTATTCTAATCTTCTTAATCCAAATTTGGCCTGGGACACTGTCACCTGTGTTCACTCCTTATTATCTTGTACTAATTATTTTGATTCTTAATTGTTTTATTAAAATATTGCCATATAAAAGCAATACATACATTATTACCTATCACTTTCCATAATACAAGTACTCTTCAACTTACAACCACAATTGAGCCCAAAATTCCTATTGTTAAGTGAAACATTTGTTAAATGAGTTTTGGCCCATTTTATGACCTTTCTTGCCTCAGCTGTTAAGTGAATCCCTGCAACCATCATAAATATGAACCAGCTGCCAAGCATCTGAACTTTGATCACATGATCATGGGTCTTAACTGTGAAAAATGTTCATAAATAACTTTTTCAGTGCTGTTGTAACTTTGAAGAGTGACAAAGTGACAAAATTAGTGGACCAGAGGAATACTGTGGATATAATATACTTGGACTTCAGTAAGGCATTTGATAAAGTAGATCATAACCAACTATTTGATAACCTTAACCCAACCGGGTTCCCAAAGAGCAAACACAGACAAAGGCAGCAGCCCTCATCGTTTCAGATTTAATAATGAATTCTGTTCCTTTACAGATAAAAGGCTGCTTTCCACTAATTAGCTCTGATAAGAAAGAGCCAACACAGTTCTAGGCTGCATAAACAGAGGGAGAGAATCAAGATCACGTGAAGTGTTAATACCAGTTTATAATCCCTTGGTAAGTCCACATCTTACCAGTCTCCTTGGAATATTGCATCCAGTTTTGGTTGCCACAATGTAGAAAAGATGTTGAGACTCTATAAAGAGTACAGAGAAGAGCAACAAAGATGATTAGAGGACTGGAGGCTGACATACACTGGAGGTTACTGGAACTGGGTATGTCTAGTTTAATAAAAAAAAGGACTGGGGTGACATGATAACCATGTACTGATGTCTCAGGGATGGCCACAAAGAAGAGGGCTATTCTCCAAAGCACCTGAGGGCAGGACAAGAAGCAATGGATGAAACTAATCAAGGAGCGAAGCAACTTAGAACTAAAAAATTTCCTGACAGTTAAAACAGTTGAATCAGTAGAACAACTTGCCTCTAGAAACTGTGAATATCCCAACACTGGAAGTTTTTAAAAAGATGCTCGATAACCATTTGTCTGAAATGGTATATGGTTTCCTGTCTAAACAAGAAAGACTTCCAAAGTCCCTTTCAACTCTGTTATTCTATTCTATTCTATTCTATTCTATTCTATTCTATTCTATTCTA
>BLBF01000022.1:44355310-44367012 GCA_015471245.1 Laticauda colubrina
AATAATAATAATAATAATAATAATAATAATAATAATAATAATAATAATAATAATATTATGTGATGGATGCAAAGATATTTTTGTATGCAGATGATGATGTCGTGTTGTTGATTGAGAATCCAAATAAGTTGCATGGAATGTTATGCATATACATTGCATCTGAAAATCAATATACAGTTTCAAAGGCCAAGGATTGGCAGGGGAAGTGGAATGAATAATTGCAAGTAATGCATAAAAAGCAAAAAAGCCTACAGCAGCTAAATTAATTTGTACACCTTGATAATATGCATGAAATGTGGTAAAATAGATGAAGATATTTTAATATATGCAAATGTTAGTATGGGTGGCATGTGGTCTGTTGCAAAAAAATGATTTTTTTTAAAAAAAGCAAAACTACCTGTTTATAAGAACAGATTTCTGGAGTAGAGGTCTTTAGGATGCATCAGAAAACTCAAACTGATGGTGATAAATATGGAATTGAAGCTCCAAATCTTCACATGTAGACATTGCTAACATGTACAAACCAATAAATAGGGTTTCAATTATGTGGCTGTGACTACTTTTTTGTCATCATTGTCTTCTGATGTTTCCTGTGAGTATTATGGACATTCTACTACTTTGTTATATGGTAGCAAGGGTTGCATTTGTTAAAAAAAATATAAAAGTAAATTGAACAGAATGAAAATGGAGTTCTTAAGAGATGCATGTAATGCAACAAGAAGAAATAGGATCAAGAATGAAAGGGTGTCATTGATCCTGTATGAGTAAGTGATTAGTACATAAACACTGTTTAATCACACAGGCTGAATGAATGAGAATCAAATTGTAAAACAAATATATGAAAAAAGAATGAATGGTTGAAGAAGAACAAAACTTACAAAAACATGGTGGAACAGAACTGATGAAATCTTCAAAAAAAGAGACGAAACATTTCAAGAATTAAAGTTTGTTTCAGTGGAAAAATGATGTGCAAGTATAGAAAGATATGGAGTAGTATAGTGAACGAGGTTGGGATAACCCAGATTGAGCTATATTTTGATTCTTCATCTC
The DNA here is from genome assembly GCA_015471245.1 of Laticauda colubrina. Classification (NCBI taxonomy): domain Eukaryota; kingdom Metazoa; phylum Chordata; class Lepidosauria; order Squamata; family Elapidae; genus Laticauda; species Laticauda colubrina. The sequence goes on from BLBF01000022.1 coordinate 44,356,361, forward strand.
ATGGCTTTCATTTTTGTTTGTTTGTTATTTCTTATATATTTTTGTCATTCACTTTTGCTAAAAAGGGATCATGTGGTATGTATGTCTCTATGTTGCAGGCTCATATGATCAATCTTACTTTATTCCTTCCATATTCCATGGGAGAAAAATTGAGCTTTAATAAGTAGCTTAAAATAATTCTCTTTACTCTTAAGTTTCTTTTTAGCATGAAAAAAATCTATTATATGACCTTCCTTCTGTAATTTGAAATGATTCAGTCTAGAAATAGGTATGTTACATCTATTGTTCATGAAAACTAGATTCTAGCTTATCACATATTGGAAATGTTCTTGTCTTAATTAACCTCATTAAATAATACAAAAATACCCTCCAAATCTGCAGTTTTGCTGTATAAAAGGGCAGTGAAAATTTGTTGCTTTTAACATTCACTTAGAAATATGATTTGAAATATGATTTGCAATTAAAATGTATTCTTGTTTTTGGAATTTAATTGTTACTGTGTTTGAACAACTGGAAACAAAGACTAGAAACTCATTTTCAAGGTTAATGAGTATCCCTATTCTGAATTTTCCTAAGTTGGCACTTATGACACAGATGCTAGAATAAATATTATTTCTTTCGATCTGAAAAAATATCTTCAAATTTTATTTTATCTCATATGTTCAGTGAGGCAGCCATATGCCCACTGAGGCAGACAAAGTAAGAAATTGAGTATGATCTTTAGATAATGTTCCTCTGGATTAAGGTTATGCACAATGATCTTCAGCAACTCACTGAGGATAGTATAAATTCCATGTTGGCACTGCTACACATTATCTTGTACCAGGTATGGGATTTCACTTTGCCATGGGTTATCAGAAACAATAAAAGTGGCTGTGGGACTTAGGTCAAGAGGTTCCTTTATTGCTGACTCCACTGTACACAAGAATCTTACCAGACTGCCTGGTTTCCCCTGGGAAAGCCCAATATAGACTTAAGTGTTTGACCTTCTATGCTTCCTCCTATCTATAGCGTCTAGACTGGCTTATCTCTTAACTAACTCCACCAGGGCCTCCTTCCTTTCAGCCATTGATTTCACCACATCATCTACTTATCACAATAAACTCATACAATGATAATTTATAGAGAAGATGCATTAAGAATCAAGCTCTAATTAGTATTAAGCTCCAGAATTTAAAATTCCAGATAAATGCTAATAACCATGATGGGAGAACAGATTTAAGCAGCAAGCCAGATGAGGTCAGATGGAAAAGAAATTGGAGCTCATATGCTTTTTCAAAGCAGTGACTTTCTCATTCTCCTCGACCTCTTAATCACAGACCTACCATTACGAAACTGACAAGCAATTTAGTACACTTAATCTTAAATGTTGAAGTCTTATTTCTAAACTACTTTGTGAAAAGAAGCTTCTTAAGTTAAAATTGGTTCAGCAAGTACATCCCAATGCGAGTCAGTTCTTGGAAAAAACAGCTCTATTTGCAAGAGAACATATGCCAAACCAGGAGTGTTCACTGTATATGGGGAAAAAGAAGTCAAGATGGCAGCCACAATTGTGCATTTGAAATTCTGTCCATTTTTTAGTCTCATCATAGAAAATCTGTTGATGTCTTCAAGATAGGGGTATTTATACTCATCTGCTGAGTATACAAGTTAAAAATACTTAGATGCTGAAGGTTTTGTGAAGATATCTTGGATAGCCAATGCTACTAACTAACCACGATAACACTGTGAGTCACATTTCCAGGAATGAGGACAAAGAGGAAATAGGGAATGACCTTGAGAAACAGTTGGCACTTAATCTGCTGACCTTCAGTAAGGTTGTCAAGACCTGGCTTTTTCCTAAGGCCTTTGGGTTGTGGCCACCATTTACATGATGGTGTTGTTTCTTTTTATCTCAATTTATATTGTTTTATTATTTCATGATTACTTATTGGTTTTTGAATTGTGTTTTTGTATTAATTTTTCTGATATTTTGTTGCATTTTCTATAAGCCTGCCAGAGTCACCTTGACTGAGTTGTGTGCCTGGTCAAATCTTTTAAATAAGTAAACCATCCATTAAATAAACAAAATCCTCTGCACACATAAAAATAGGCAGAGCTTTGTTGGCACCATTACAGGTACTGTCTTGATTTCTTTTCCTTTTACCATACCTGGTGTTGAATATTCAGCAGGGATTGGATTCTGACATCAGAATCCACTCATTGGAGCAATTTCCCTGGTGGAAAATTGAAGCACTGTCAGTGGCTGAAATGCCAGACAACTCCTCGCTTAAAAGCGGGAAGCTGGTGGCTGCTCGGCTGCTTTTATCGGGATCTTCAATAAAGAGTTACTTTACTGTTCCTGAGTGCCCTGTCTCTTCAAACAACTCCGATTCAACACCTACCTTGTGAACATCCCAGCAGCAAACAAATGAAATGGAGAATGGTCTTGTTCTTCAACAGCAGCTGCCAAATACTAGCCTCCTGGCCACCTGCTGTCTAATCTAACCTGAGAGATGGCAAAGAAATTGGAATTCATCAGAGAAAAGATATTGCTTCTTCTAAAACATCAATGTTTTATTTAGCCCCACAAAAGATATGCTTTTGTTTTGGGAAGTGTCTGATTTCTTAAGGGAGACAGCAAAGAAAAAAAATATTTGTGGCCTTTTATTTTAAAAATCACTCCTTAATATGGGAAGGAGAGGAGGAAATAAATATATAGTGATGACAAATCTCATTGCTATGAAAAGTGTACATTTTTAATGACAGTGGAGTCTTCCTCCAGAAAGAGCTAAATTGCCTGGGAAGTGAAGGTGAAGAAGGCAAGAAGCAGATGGTGGAATTTACTTAAAGAAAATTGTAACTCTTGGAATTTGCAAATAGAGGGAGATAAAGGAAGAAATATACTTGAGTAAACAAAATAAGTGTGCCTACTATTGTACAGGCACTCATGTCATTTTATTGATGATTTATAGTCTACCTTATTTTATAAATCCAGAATTGGGGACTATAATATTTGGGACTGTACAAATTACTTTTTTCCTTTTTTTCCTTTATTTTTCTACCAGGTGCATACAATATAATCAAAGAAAGATGCAGGTTTTTGAATCACAGGGAAAGCTTTGGCATAATATTTGTTAGAGGTATTTTGCTGTCCATGAGACTTCTCAGTGCCATTTTCACTCTGAAACTTCATCTCAGTGGGACAAAAGTCCAAAAAAATTACAGCTATATCCTTTCTAGAAATGTCAGTGCATCGTTGCATATCCTACTGCAGCTCTCAGAAAGGTTAGGGACTTAGGTTGCAGATTGCAGCTTTTCAAAAATTGCCTATGCAAAGAGAACAATGCAGTAATAACTCGAGGATGGGTGGGATTAGGTGGCCTTTTCCCATATGATCAGAATAATCTTGAGAGAAATTTCTATGATATCTGATTCACTCAAGGAACCCCCAAAAACTCCCAAACCTGTGGAGAAATATTACTGCAATGATCAGATAGTTTTGCCTTGCATTAGCCATATAATCTTTTGAATAAGCTATAGCTATATTGTTTGTCCATATCCTGTTCCAACCACGAACTACCCCGCTGCATATAACATTCTGCAACAGAAAAGCTCTGTAGAAATATGACCACACCTGCTGTTGCAAACTGCTCAGAAACGCTAACCACAGGGCCTGTCCGAAAAATACTGGACGTGATGTAGAAACTGCTTTTTACACATAGAAGACATCTACTGACACCCAAATATGGATATCCATCCCACTCAACTGTGTTTGCAAAACATAGTTGCCATATATGTGTATTCAACCCAATGTGTCAGTTTGAGTATGGTCAATCAGGATCACATGCTTGCCTTCTGATATTTTGTAACCCACCCAAACCTCAATAAAAGAGCTTGTCTTGAGCTAGTTTGGGGCTTGCTCACCCCGAGGAGAAAACGTATGTCATGTCTTTCCTCAAACACATTCGGCAGTTCGTGGGGAGCCCTCCGGGAGAGCGACGCCTCAACTGGTGACCCGGACATGATTCGCAGACCCGGGCTCCGCTCCGTGATTCGTTGAACCCGCGGACGAAGTTCGGGTGCCATATTACGCCGCTCGACACCCCATCTACTTGCTGTCTGGAACAGACATCGCGCAACCTCACGTGAGTTATGGGGCAGGACCTATCCAAAAGGCAGACTGTGCATTTGCAAGAATTGGAGAAGTTAGTCAGGAAAGCTAATAAAATTCAAAAATCAAAAGGTAGTACCATTTACCCCGTCTCCCAATCAAACGTTAAAATCCTTCTGAAGTATCTGGGAGACCATTGCCCTGCCTATCAGGAGGAAGGGTCACTGAAAAAATCAACATGGATGCGTGTGGGGAAATGGCTCCATGAGCCCCCACGAGCCCCTCCACCATTATTAACAACATGGCAGGCCCTTATGGCCATGATTGATTTGCTGTATCCGAGAACAGACCTTTGACTCAAAGCCTCCTGCTTACGACACAGTGGCAGTTGCTACTGCCTGTCAGTCCCCTGTCACCCCCCCCCGTATCCCCCTTCCTCTGTCCCTGACCCTAATCCTTCTGTTGCCAATCTTAATCACCCCCCCTCTGCCTCTTCCTCTTTCTCTTAGAACAGATATCCCTGTGTGGGTGGATCAGTGGCCTCTCACACAGGAAAAGCTAACTGCTTTGCACTCCTTGGTGCAAGAACAGCTTGCCAAAGGGCACATTGAACCTTCTTTTAGTCCCTATAATACCCCAGTTTTTGTTATAAAAAAGAAATCAGGAAAATGGAGATTTTTGTCTGATCTCAGGCAAATTAATGCCATTATTCGACCTATGGGCCCTTTACAGTGTGGTCTTCCAAGCCCAAACATCATCCCCAGGGACTATGATCTAGCTGTCATAGATCTAAAAGATTGTTTCTTCTCTATCTTGTTGCATCCAAAAGATAGGCAGTTATTTGCCTTCACTGTCCCTGAATTCAACAATGCAAAGCCTACTTCTCGCTATCAGTGGAAAGTTTTACCCCAGGGAATGCTCAATAGTCCTACTATGTGTCAATATTATGTGGATAAAATCCTTCAACCTTTCCGTACTCTTTTTCCTTCCTTTCTGGTCTATCATTACATGGATGATGTCTTAATTGCTGCCCCAGGACCTCCTGGGACAGTCAAACCTCATTTACCTATTCTTCTAACAATCTTACAGAAGGGGGGCCTCACTGTAGCCCCTGAAAAAAATCAGTTTACATGACGCCTCACAAACCCTGAGAGTATTTCCACTTGATGCTCCATTTCCTATTGAAAGGAGAATATTTGTTTGTTTCACAGAATTTATAACTTATTACATTTCTGTTGGACTTCTATTGCTTTTATGAATGTTCTTTGGGTTAGCTGCATTTCCAATACATTATCAAATGCAACTGTTTTTACTTTTGAACTTTATCTTTTACTTATGAACTAATTCCTAAATGGGGAGAGAAAACAGACAGACAGATATAAAGCTCCTCCATCCAAGGATGTTGTGCCACTTTGAATCAGCTCCTGGCCCCTGTGTTCTCACACATTTGGAACCTTGAATCAGTTCTGCAGTGGTTCAGCAAAATCAGAGCTAAAATGAGTATCAGTTATTGTTTTGAAAAGCTGATTCCCATTGGTGGAAAATTCACCTCAACCTGACCAAACGGTATCTGGCTGAACAGCAGTAACTGTGAGAAGGATCTAGATGTCTTACTGGGCAGCCACTTATATAAGCCAGCAGTGTGCTGCAGTTGCCAAAAAAGCCAATGCAGTCCTAGGCTGCATCAAATTTTAATATCACTTTATACTGCATTGGTAAGGCCACATTTGGAATACTGTTGTAGCAGATGACCATGCTGATCCAGAGAAAGGGGTTTTGAGTTCCTTCAAGCCCACAAGAGATCTAAGTCCAGCCCACTTTGAAATCTGTTGAGCCTTATCTACCACCAATTTCCCTTAAATGGAAATGGCGGTAGATAATTCCCTTAAAAGTCAGAGGGCAGAGCTGGTGTCATGACAATACGGTGTGCGATCTTGGAGGTCTGAGATTGCTGCCGATATCTTTGCTCCTGGACGGTCCAATCGGATCTAAACCATCCCGAAGAGACGGTGAATGTAAAGAGCACATCCTGATGATCCCAGGGATCCAGGAGAAGCCCTTTTTGCCAGTGACAAAGAGGCAGCCATTAAAGCTGCTGAAGTTGGGACAGCTCCGAAATGGAAGAGAACAGAAAGAGAGAGTGTGCCGGTTTGGTGAGAACTTTTTTTTATATCTTAAGATTTGAAAGGACACCCTAAAGGAAAGAAAGAATGTGAAAAAGTTTTGACAGAAGTGATTAAGCGGCGATTTTAAACAAGAATGTCAAAGTAATATCTTTTTTCATTGCTGGATTTTTTATACATGATCTTATATTTTGAAACTGGACTGATTTCTTTTTTTTCTTGTAATTTATTCTTTTCTCCTTTTTGATTTTATAATATTTTAAGCCAGAGATTCCCTTATAGCTATTTTTTAAATACCTTTTTTCTTTTTTAATTAATTCTTATTATATTTTGCTTGGCAAAGGAGAGGGGGAAAGTGAAAGCTCTAAGAAACTTTGTAACACTGCCAACTAGAGGCTTGGAAGTGTCCTGTTTTTTTTACCAGACAAAGCTGAGAAAGAACTGAGACTTTGTTTCAAGGACATTGCCTGGTTGATAAGATAGAGGGATAGAGGGTTGATAAGACTGGAGGTGCTCTTCTGAGTTTCTATCAGCAGCTGGAGTCTGGTGTTGAAACTTAAGAAAAGAAAAGGTGATAAGCCTTTGGAGAAGAGAGCTATAATAAGAGCCTTGGATAATTAAACAAAGTGCAGTTTTCTTTCTTTCTTTTTTTTTTCATTTTTTTAAAGCTATGTTACCCCCCCTCATCAGTTTATTTCTTTTTTTTTCAAATAGCTATTTGGATTTTTGGCTTTCTGGAACTTGTTTACCTTTCATATTGGTTTCTTTATGGTTTCTTTTTATGTATCTTTTTAATATTTGAGATCTCTTAATTGGATTAATTGGATTAATTGGATTAAGGAGTTGAAGAACCTGAAGAATCTTTTCCTTTTCCTTTTTTTTTTAGTCTTTTTTCTCACCTCTTTGCCTTTTTTGGGACCTTACAATTTTTCTTTTTTTGTGTGTCTGTTTATGGTGTGCTTATGCACTTTTTCTTTACTTTTGAATTTTTATTGTTATCTAATTAATTGATTGGATTAAGGTATACAAGAGCCTGAATAATTTTTTTTCCTTTTTAATTATTATTACCAATTGGTTTTTTTCTTTTTTTCCACTATTTTTACTTGGGATTGTAACTGGTTATTTCACAACTGGATTAAGGTCTGGAAGAATTTGAAAGATCTTGAATTTTTCAAAATGAGTAGGAAGTTAACAACTCCTGGTTCTTCAACTTCTGCTTCCTCCTCTCCACCACCTGGAGGACAACGCTCAATACAGACAATGTTAAAGCAAGAAAAAGAATAAGAAAAAGTGACCCTGCAGATGATTATGCAAGGAATTCAAAATATTCAGACAAGATCAGAGAATAATGAAAAGAGAATAGAGAACACTGAACAAAGAACAGAGAATATTGAACAAAGAAAAGAGAACATTGAACAAAGAACAGGGAAAACCGATGAAAAAGTGGAGAGCATCCAACAAATGATGATGAAGCATGATGAGAGGCTCCAAGAAATTGAAGAAGAAGGTAAACAAAGAGATAAGAAGATTGGAGACATTGATAACAGATTAACTGTGGTTGAACAAGATAAAAGTGGCATGCTGAGATGGGAGATGGACAAATCAGAATTTTTTCTCAGATTTCAAAACATAGAGGAAGAAAAAAGACAAAACCTAGCTGAGATAATGATAGAAATACTGGCTGAAGCTTTGGAAACAACTCGAGAGAAGATGATGGATGGAATAGACAAGGTTTATCGAGTCTTTACAAGATATGCAATGAGAAATAGCTTGCCAAGAGAAGTTCACATCAGATTTACAAAGAAAGCCATTAAAACGTAAATATTAGAAGTGGCAAGAGAGAAAACATTGAAATATAAAAATAAGGAGATTGTGGTCTTGAAACAAGTGCCCAGAAGAGTGAGAGAGATGAGAAGAGAATATTGATTCTTGACCAAATTGTTACTTAAAAAAGAGGTGAATTATAGATGGCTGATTCCAGAAGGTTTAAGGTTCACACAGCAAGAAAAGAGATATAGAATTGACTCAATTGAGAAAGCTGAATCATTTTACGCAGAATTTTTTAAAGAGGAGAAAGAGGCAGAAAAAGAAATTTCACTAATTGAATTCCAAGAGGACTACCAAATGACGACTGGAAAAGAAGAAGGTGCAGTAGGCAGAAAGGAGGAGGCTAAACAAAAACATGAACCAAGCTCTACGAGAGCTGTTAAACCTAACTACAAAATTCAACCATGTAAGAAAAAAAATAATTACAATCAACATAAATGGACTTAATTCAGCTGTTAAAAGAAGGAAATTTTTTCATACATTAGAGAAATTAAAATTTGATATAATTTGTCTACAAGAAGTACACATTAAAAAGCAACATGAACAATTGCTGAGACAGCCAAAATTAGGGAAAATATTTACTTCTTTGACACAATGCAAGAAAAGAGGAATTGTCCTATATATTAAAGATATTATCCCAACGAAATTGATATATACTGATGATGATAGAAGATTATTAATGGTGGAAATAATAGATAATAGTATAAAAACACTCCTGATTGCAATTTATGCCCCGAATGACAATCAAGAATAATTTTATAAAAAATTACACATGAAAATCATTGAATTGGACTATGCTAATATAGTTTTGATGGACGATTTTAACAGAATTGTAGACAATAAACTGGGTTATACAGCACAGAAAACAACAAAGCAAAGCAGAAAGATGCTCCCTAAATCTTTTTTTTAAATGGTGGATGAAATAAACTTAAAAGATACATGGAGAGAAAGAAATGCTAAAACCAAACAATACACTTTCTATTCAAATAGACATTTATCATGGTCCTGAATAGATATGATATGGATGTCAACAGAATTGTTAACCAATATTCAAGAAGTAAACATTGAAACAAGTACTTGGGCAGATCATAATCCAATGACAATTAAATGGAAAGGACAAAGAAGAAGATCTAGATGGACGTTAAATAATACTTTTCTAAAGGAAAAAGACTTTACATAGTGGATGGAGAAAGAACTGGCTTTCTTCTTTAGAGAAAACAAAAAAGAAGATACATCAATCCAGAATGTATGGAATACAATGAAGGCATATGCCAGAGGCTTGATAATAGACTGTACAAGGAAAAGAAATACCGTGAAAAGATTAGCCTCTAAGGCATTAGAGGATGAGTATAAAGGACTTGAAAAAGAGCTACAGAAAATGCACAGAAAAAGGACATTAAGTTAAAAATTGATATAATCAAACATAAAATGGGTCTAATAGAAAAAGAAGAATTAGCACAGAAAATCAGAGGTGCTAAACAGAACTATTTTGAAGATGCAAATAAACCAGGTAGATGGTTAGCATATAAATTGAGAAAGAAGAAAGAACCAAGGAAAATATTGCAATTAATAGATGACCAAGGCCAAGTTTGCTATGGTAGGAAAGAGAAGAAGGAAATCATATGAGACTATTATGGGAAACTATACACACAAGAGAATATTGATGAAGAAAAAGTTAAACATTATTTGCAGAATGCTAATTTACCCCAGATACCTAAAGAGATTGAAACAATGTTAGAAAGCAATATGACGATGATGGAGTTAACTGAAGCATTCAAGAAACAAAATAATGGAAAGCCGCCAGGCCCAGATGGACTTCCGGCAGAATTTTATAAAACATTACAAGAATCGTTGAACCTTCCATTGTTAGAAGTTATGAATGAAGTTATGTTTTAAAGGGCCTGTCACAAAGGCCGACGGATGCAAAAAGTATGTAAAAAGGACACAGCGGACAAGAAAATTTTCCATCCGTTGTTATCCGCTCTCAAAAGTGCCCCAAATTTGCATCAAGAGAGCGGACAACAACGGAAAGGAATGGATGGGGGGAGGACGTAGCCAGGATGTAAAGCGGATGCTCCATGGAAGCCTAGCAGATGGAAGCGGATGGAAGCGGATGGCACATCCGCAGGGCTTCCGGGGGAGCACAGCGAAGCAGACGTGCAGCGGAAGGAACGGATGCAGAGTGGATGAAGCGGATGCATCACGGAAGCCTAGCGGATGCATAGCGGATGCAAAGCGTTCACTACGTATGCGGGGAGGATGCATTGCATCAGCCCCGCGGATATAAAAGGATGCAGCTCGCAAGCAGGTCACCATTCAGAGGAAAGACCTGCTGCCAGACACATCTCCAGCCAACAACCATGGGGAAGAAGAGGAAGCCTGTGCCTACTCCTGCCAGTCCTGGCAAGAAGGACAGGGCCACTATCCCACCCCCTGGCCCTGACTCTGCTTCTGCTGGGGCTTCTGCTGCTCGGGCTGACTCTGCTGGTGCTGGGGCTTCTGCTGGTGCTGCTCCTGGTGCTGATGCTTCTGCTGGTGCTTACTCTGCTGGCGCTGCTCCTTGTGCTGGTGCTTCTGCTGGTGCTTACTCTGCTGGTGCTGCTCCTGGT
>BLBF01000022.1:44387012-44445546 GCA_015471245.1 Laticauda colubrina
TTAGCTTGTCTACCTAACCCTGGTTGGGGAACCCAGGCTTAACAGTTTTGCTGATGATTTTAGTTCACATAACAGAGTTATGGAATATATGTCAAGATATCAACCAGAAGGTCATATATTCCCGTTATAGAAAGGGAGCTACTTACTTGCAAAATTTTACATCTGTTGGAGAGGCAATCCATATCATCACAGGGTTGATACATTCCAAGTGTGACACAGTTCAGTAGGATCACCATCATGCTGACACATTCAAACCAGGTGAAAGGAAGAAATAAAGTCAAGGGAAAAAAAATCTAATTTACAAACAATATAATTAACCCTCAGATATACTAGAGTAGAAATTTTTGTATTAGAAAAACTCTCAGAGTATATTGTAGTAAGCAATACAACCATAGCAACACAATGCATAAACAGTAGATAAATGAGATAATACAATTGTAGGTTAGAAAATCACATGAAAGCATATTCCTTGATAGATAGAATGAAAAAAAGCATGTACAAAATATATTCTTATAGATAAAACAAATAATTCCATGGAAAAAGGTTTCAATTATGGATATTTCAGATACAGGCTAAAGTGGTATCACTTGAGAAGAATTTTATTACTGTTGTATACATGAGTTACTTTATCTGCTACTCTAAAATAACCAAAGCAATGCTTTCATGAAGATGGTAGTAAGGATTTTGATACAAATAATGCAAAACATGGCCAAGTATAAATGTTCAACAAATACAGAACTATCTATGAGATAAATCCTTAGGAATCTCTTCCAACTCCATGTACATCAGTGCATTCACACAGACACAATTTTTTATCATTACATACTGAATACACCACTTCAAATATACTGCAACAGAATAAGGTTAAATAAGCAGAATTCATTTTTTATTAACATCTATAACAGTAACATGGAAAACAACATGTATTTTAATTATAATTTATCCTTCTCATCCTTTTTAATTACAACTATCCTTTTTATCCTTCTTGTTCACATTTGTTTTAGTTGACTTTATATACAAATCGTCAGCAGTACCTTCAGAGCAACTAATATAAATATATATTTTTGTATTTATTTATTTGTCTTTTTTTTTCAAAAATAAGATCACAGTTACCAGTCTTGTAAAACTATCACATCTTACCCTTCTGATGAATTCTGCACTAATATATCCCTAACTGAGATACATTTTTAAAAAAACCTTCATTTTTTTCTGCAAGGGTTCATCTAACATAAATAAGGAAAATACTGCTGGGACAAAACAAAGATCTTTCTAGGGTAGAAGTTTCTCACTGTCAACAGTAAGATGGCTATGGAAAATCCATAAGCAAATCATAAAGAAAATAACCTTAATAATAATAAATAATAAGCAGTCTGTTGCAAGTTTGCCTAGATGCTCCATTTTCGCTGACAGAGGTTTGTGAAGTTATCGTGGCAAAAAATGGACTTCAACAACCCATTTTTGCTGGCCTACCACAGGCATCCCAACATGAGCGACATTGAACTGGCCATGCCCATCTGGCCACACCCACCCCTGCCCCCGAGGTCAAACCTTAATGTAGCCCTCAATGAAATCGAGTTTGATACCCCTGGTGTAGGGTGTTAATGTCTACTAAAAATGATTGAAGTAGCACTGTTATGTTATGCCCCTTTATGACCTGTAAAGTCTAATTCCCAGAATTCCTGACCCAGCACGTAGCATTAACTAGAAACACCTCTAGGTCCCTTCCTGTTCTAAGCCAAAAGATAAAGCTACCAATTCCATGAAAATAACCATAAATTGCTTCCAATAATTGAAAATTATGTGCCTTAATATTAGTTGCTAGTGAACAAGTCGGATGATTCTACTGAATTCACATTTTGCACGAGAGCTTCTCAAATGGCATTAAGCCAGGGGTATCAAATTCAAGGCCCATGGGCTGGAATTGGCCCATAGGATACTTAGATCTGGCCCATGGGGCCACCCTGCAAACAGCTGGCAGAGGGTTGCAGGAGGCTGTCACAGCTGAAAACAGAGCTCGGGAGGCCCATTTTCACTAGCAGAGTGCTTGGGGCACTACAGGTACCCCCAACACAAGTGACATCGAGCTGGCCATGCTCACCCCGGCCTCCCAAGGTTAAACACAGCCCTGATGCCGCCCTCAATGAAATTGAGTTGGACAACAGCATGAGACTAATTAATGTTGGCTGAAAGGTCTCTGACAAAATAGTTAAAAGGGTGGCCATGATGGTACAATTGAAACTGCCTAAATTTTATGCACAACACACTCTTTGCTTTGTCATCTGTACGTCTTCCTCTTACATACAGTAGTCATATTCTAACATTCCTCTGGTTCTGTTAAAAGAAAAAGTTGTTTCTTTTATGGTAAGCTCTTTTTTTTACTATAGAGTTAATAGGTTATGGCAACTAGATAGGCCAATTGCAATCTGTAAATCTGGAGGGTAATGTTTTCATAGAGGGCAGGGATGGGATTCAAATATTTTAACAACAGGTTCTGTGGGTGTGGCTTAGTTGGTGGGTGTGGCTTGGTGGTTATGTGACTGGCTGGGTGTGGCCAACACAATATCATTCACATCAAGGCATGCATCTCCTCGCCTGGCCTCTCATGACTGTGGGGATGCTGCAACAGTCGTAAGTGTGAAAAATGGTCATAAGTCACATTTCAGTGCCATTGTAACTTTGAATGGTCACTCCATACAAGCAAAGTACCAGCAAAGGAGGGGAAAAAAACTCCAGAGATGTTCCTGAGACAGGAAATCTAGTCCTGCCAGGAATCTAATCAGGGTTAATGGAGAGGCAGTTTCTGTAAGCAACACCAGAATGTTTCCTTCCTGCCTTCCTTACAGGATTAGGCCAGTAATTTCTTCTAACAACTGGTTCTCCGAACTGCTTAGAATGTTAACAACCTGTTCCAGGGAATAGGTGCAAACCTGTAGAATCCCACCCCTGATAGAGGGTGATAAGTTACTCTCTTTTACTCACACAACTAAAAAATAGGGGCACCAATTGCTTTCCAGCAATTGCTTCATATTGGAAAAACAGATCACTGGTCCATCTAAACTGTTACTTTACTTCCAGCAGTGGCCAATGTTTGACATAATTTCAGTGACAGATTTTAACTGTACACGAAAAGAGAAAATGTGGTGTTTTTTAAAAAAAATCTAAGCTGGTGTTCAGTGAAGATCCTAAAAACACAAGGATTTAGAGTCCTTGCAATTGTTTTCTTAGCTACTGCTAATGTCTTTGCACAAACTTAGCAATGGAAACAAGTAATCTTTTTCAATATACTTTTTTACAATTAGCTACCAATGAGTTAATTCACTTTACAATCTCTACTTTCAACTGTTCATGAAGTCACCTGGAGTAAAATGCAATCCAAGAAAGTCTTTATCTTTTTGTATCTCATCAGAACTCATCTCACTTTGCATAGAAGGCACAAATACTGAAACTATTTACCATCCTGTTTCTTCTGTCACCCTATCATGCCTTTTTATACTTTCTGAAATTGAGCCATTCTTAATGTAGATTTATATCCAGGAGGATTTTCTAAATGACTGCTTCAGAGGCAGGTAGCTTGAAATTAGCTGAAAGTGTCTTCATATCTTTGTTTTGCAGCTTCTATATTTAAATTTAGCCTAATGAGAATAAAGGCCGCAATTGTATGCCATATAAAGAACTATAAAATCTCAAGAATATTTCTATCAGCATTTATTCAAATTTAAACTTAAGTAAAACTTTTTACTAGAATGTGAAATGTTGGTGAAGAATGAAGATACCTTGCACTCTGTAGTTCACTAGAAATAGTAAAGGGAAATGGTAAATAGGTTAAAGTAAATGCAAATGAGGAAAGAATTATAGCCTAATTTCTGTATACATTTACATTGCTTGCTTAATTTCAAGCAGATATGTTTTCAATTTTATACCTTACACCCAAAATCATAAAACAAACAATTACAAATAATTGTGACCAAACAATTTCATTTAATAGCTCTGATTCTATAGAAAAAACAAGCATGATTATCATATCACTAACAGGATGAGAAATTCCTTTGATAATTTGTTAGGTGAAAACAGATTTTTATTCTTTTTACTACTTTTATCCAACAGAGAAGAACAGCAAAATCATCAACCATCCTACATCAACCTTATAATTGGACTACTATACATAGAGCTTCAGCTTCCGGATGGGGCTAAACTAACTTGGAACACGCAACAAGCCATTGCTAATAAGAAGGAGGCACTTTTATCAATGTTTCCCATTGAAATAACTGGCTCTTATTCACTGAAAAAGATGTTCCTGTCAGAGCAGGAACAAAATAACTTGTTGCTCTAGACTTTGTAAGTGTAACATGGAAACAACCCCACGCAGAGCTGCTTTATGCCTTTATGCACTAGAGTCTAGGAATCCTTGATCCTCTGTCTGCCTCGTTATTTGCTAGTACATCCAAATAAAATTTAGGAATTATATACTTACTGAACATTATTGTTCTGACCCAGGCTTCGTAAACAGTAATTATTCACAAACTTGTTTTAAAAACAAACCTATTTTATTGCAATGTTTGGAATTGTTTTCATTCTCAGCTGGAATTAAGCTCAAATAGTCCCCCAAGATAAGCACAAACCTTTCAGTTCTGTGAAGTGCTGCCAAAACAGAAGTATTAAATTAACTAGAAAAGAAACCAACCAAAGTACAAGAAAAACCAACAGAAGTACACACAGCTTCAAGGATGATTTTGAACCGATCGAACTAAACCAAAGTACAAGAAAAACCAACCAAAGTACACAGAGCTTCAAGGATGATTCAAAATCTTCCTGCAAAGGTTTCGTCATCTTGGACTCATTTTTATTCCTTATGGGAGAGGCAATCTCCCCAGTCAACCCTTTTGTTTCAGCTACTCTCACTTTCTAGCAACTCTGTCCACATGCACACTGGGAACAGGCTCTCCTGGGTCCTCTGCCTCATTGCTGCCAGGCTCAGAAGGCTCCAGAGGCAGCACCCCACTCCCAGATGGTCCTGGTCCCATCTCTGCATCAGATGCAGGACCCTCATCTGAATCCTCTCCAGACTCCCTGACTGGTCCCCGCTCTTCCCTACTGTCCAATTCCACTGCCGTCTGCACTGGCTGCTGGTGATCCACAACACTTATAAAGTTGTATATTTTTAACACCTGGATATGCATCCCTATACTACTAAACTCCATCTGTTTTTAACTTTCAGTTGGGTGAAACAGTGCATCGACAATGAGTTAATTTAAAGAAAGCATCAGAAATCTGGGGCCCAAATCTGGGATTGAAATTTGGCAAAGTGGTGGTCATTTCAACATCACCACACTGTAATAGTCAGCTGCTGTCACATGATCATAATTTTCACACTCCATGCCACATTCCCACAAGAGACGTTAAAGGGGAAGCCAGAAGTCACTCCAGAAGATGTTAATGGGGAAGACAATCAGAAGTCACTCCCATTTTCACTGCATGTTTGCCCACCTGTGGTCATTCTGTTTCTCAGTTAAGGTAAGGATATGTTTCTGGAATGATGTCCTGATGTTCTGTCTAGTCATTCATTAATTTTGTGCACAACTGTTTTGTACTTCAAAATAGAATGTTTTCAACAATAACTATTTCATGGATTTGGTGAACCTGGGATGCCCCTCCCCCTGGTTTTCTTCGTAGAATTGGAATAAAATCACAACCATCCTGTACATGGACAGAACGTGACAGCTAAACTCTTTTGGTCTGCCTTTTTCCAAAGAATGCTTAAAGGCCTGGTCCCACTGCATTTACGGATGCAAAGAGAATGTAAAACATGAAAAAAACCTTGCCATCCATTGGAAAATGCTATGCATCCATTGTGAACTCATTGCACACTTGTTTCATATGCTCTATCTGTCGAGCATCCGTCCACTGCGATTTCATCCGCGCAAAAAGTTTTGAGCCGCACAAAACTTTGTGAATGAGTGAACTTTCCGCCACGTACGATATACATCCATGACATATATGGGCAACAAATGTTCTATGTCCATTATCATCCATTAAATGTCCGCTGTATCCTCTCTGCATCCTCTGGCCATCCCTTCAACTCACATCTTCTGCAGCTGAAAATGGAAAGAGGGAGGAAACAAAAGGTACATGGAACGTCTACACAGCGTTAGTAGCATGGAAATAGAAAGGATGTAAGCGTATGCATCTCGTATAAAAAGGATTAAAAACGGACAAAACATTTGTATCTGGGATGTATCTCATATATTTAGGATGTCTGAACTATGTCTAGAGTATGTAGAAGGACACCTTGAGGACAACCGATATTTCCTATAAAAAGGGGGAGAAAATCATCTGGATCTCAGTATGAGTCCAGCAGCCATGATGTACAGACCTCTTCACCCTTGCTCTTGGTCTCCAACATCATCGTTCTCCACCATGGATGATGACACAGTCCGTATGATAGCTGCGCTCATTCATCACCAGAAACAAAACCTGTTCAGACTGTTTCAACTTTTATACAGAAGGAGAAGAAGGAGACGTCCAAGAGCTGTGTGGGTCTGAGGATAGATCATGAGAAGAATGGAGTTTGGACTGTATGACCAGTTGATGGTGGAGCTGAGGAATGAAGACCCTCGTGCATTCCATCACTTCATGAGGATGCTACCAGCCATGTTTGACGAACTTGTAGAGCGTCTGAGACCCAGGTTGACCAAGCCTAGCACCAACTTCCATCCCAACCTGGACCCTGGATTGAAGGTGGCACTGACTCTGCGGCACCTGGCCCCTGGAACCACATACAGAAACATGCAGGATGCATGGAGGGTACCACACAACAGCATCAGCAAAGTGGTCAGATAAGTGGTGCAGGCCATCATCGAAGAATATGTGGAGGAGATCCTCAAGTGCCCCACCACTGAACAAGGCTGGAGAAAACTTGCAGAAGAGTGGTATCAGAAGTGGAACTTTCCCCACACCGTTGGAGCCATAGATGGGAAGCACGTGGCCTGCAAAGCTCCAGCCAATTCAGGGTCCACTTATTACAACTACAAGGGCTTCTTCAGTATCATCCTCTTTGCCATGGTTGATGCTGACTACAAGTTCATCTACATCGATGCTTCAGGCAACGGGTCAGCTTCAGATGGCCAGGTATATAACGCAAGTGACCTCAAGGATGGGCTGGAACACAATCTAATCATGGGTTTTCCAGATCCAGACCCCCTACCCAATGACACACAAGATGTGCCCTACTTCATCATTGGTGATGACGCGTTCTCCCTCAGAACCTACTTCATGAAGCAGTAGCGATACACTTCAAGATACCTTACCCATGAAGAGAGGATCTTCAACTCCAGGCTGTCCAGGGCAAGACGGGTGGTGGAGAATGTCTTTGGCATCCTGCCCAACAGGTTCCAGATACTTCTCACCACCATGCAGCATGACCCAGAGACTGTAAGGAGCATTGTGGAAGCTTGCTGCATCCTGCACAATCTCATGCGCACCCGCCACCCAGTGTTGCAGAACAGACTTGTCGACCATCAACAAGGGAATGGAGACATTGAGCCTGGTGAATGGAGGCAAGGACGTAACCTGATAGACACTGTGGATACACAAGGCCCCAACAAAGCTTCACGTGAAGGGAAGAAGCAGCGCAACCTACTGAGACACTGGTGCAACTCCCCAGCTGGAGCAGTGGAGTGGCAAGACAGAATGATAGATGATTAATGGATGCTTCCTTGAGGCTGTCGCATAACACTGATCAGATTGTGCCAGGTATGTTGAGTAGTCCTACAATGAATAGGGCATTAATAAAGAGCTTTGTTTATTTTAAAATGTGTTGATCAATGAATAAATTGTTATTGATAATAAAGGTCCATATGTGTGGCAGCTGGGATGGTGGACCATACAGTCCCACTTTGCTTGCACTGGAGGTTTATCTATCCCACAGCTATCCTTATCTGTCCCACATGCATGCAAAGGCTTATTCATTTGTTAAAAGTTTTCACCAACACTTCACTAAGGTAAAAAAATGAACCAAGTGTCTTAAGCAAAGATAACCTTTATTAACTTTCTTAGGTAAACTTTATGACTTCATGAAAAAAGCAAAATGAACCAAGTAAACTGTCTTAAGCAAAGAAGTACAACTCAGTCTCTGGCACTGTTCTCAGTCACTCTGAGTCATGTCCATGGTCGCAGCTGTTAAGCGTGAAGGGACTGTGGAGGTGGCTGTGACTTGAGTGCTGGTCTGAAGCACCATTGGGATGCTTGGCCCCGAGAGTACAACAGGGGATGGTGTGTTCAGGAAGCTGTCCGAGAGCTGACTCAGTCCCGTGAGGTTGAGAGGCTCCTCATCAAGGACTTGAGATGTCAGGCCCAATACTTATGACAGAATGTCCATTGACGGGCTTGGCTGTGGGGTGGAGGAAGGAGGAGTGTGATGTGGCTGTGTGGTCTGCAGCTGGGTGAGGAGTGGTCTGTGGCATGCGATGAACCTGGGCCTGGACTGGGAAGTTATGCTTCTGCTGTGGGAAGTCCTGGTAGTCGTAGCCTTGGTAGGTGAGGGGCTGTTGAAAGCCGTGGAAGGGCTGTGACATCGCCTGGGGTGGAGGAGAAGATCTGGACTGGTAGGTGCAGCTTCAGCTGAGCCTTGAGGGTTGTGAAGAAGTGCTGTGATCTTCTGCTTCATCACCTGGTACTGGGCCTCAGGCAGGTCCCTCAGGGTCTGGCTCACGTAGATGATGAAGGGCTTCCGGCCTGAGGATGGTATGTCACTGTGGACCAGCTGAGAGAGAAGTTCTGTGTTAGTCTTCATTGTGTCCCTGATCTCCAACAGGACACTGTGGTCCTGGCCCTCCAGTCTGCCTCTCTGCCTGCATCCTCTGGAGCTGGGGGTGGGGGTGGGGGTGGGTTGGCCTCTAGTGGTTGCTGCTTCTTCCTCCATTTGTGACAGCAGGGCGTCATCCCCCACAGGATCTTCCAAGTCTGCCGGCATGGGGAGTGCAGCTGTCGGGTGAGTCTCTGCCATGGGCCCTCTGAAGACACCTGCCTGGACAGGCTCGCTGGCTCCTGGCTGTCTGTGGGCTGTCTGAGGGAGAGGGGTCTCAGAGGGGCTGCTCCCCAGTGGCAGATCTCACCCTCCAAGAAACTGCACTTGGCCATGACATACATCTCCCGGTCAGTGAGCTTGACAGCGGCCTGCCCAGATTTCTTGAGGTGTAGCTTGCCATACCAGGTGTGCATGTGCTTTCACCATCCAAGAAGTACTTCTGCAGTGTACCCCAGGCTCTCTCTGCCTTGTCTCTCCAAGTTGCCTGCTTCTTCTTGGTGTTCCGATACAGTCTGTGGCCCTTTCTCCAGAGGTACTCGTTCTCCCTCAGCCATTCCAGCACCCCATCCTCATGCACCTCAGAAACAGTGTACTGTTTCCTCTCTCCCTTCTGCTTCCCTTGCCTCTTCCTCCCTCTGGCAGGGGCTTCAGCAGGGCCTTCAGGGGCTTGAGCAGCAGGGCCCTCAGGGGCTTGAGCAGCAGGGCCTTCAGGGGCTTGACCAGCAGGGCCTTCAGGGGATTGAGCAGCAGAGCCTTCAGCAGCAGGGCTTTGAGGGCCTTGGGGCTGGTCCAGCACAGCAGCAGCAGCAGAAGCAGCAGCAGCAGCTTCAGAGTCAGTGCCAGGGGGTGGGATGCTGGTTCTGGCCTTCTTGCCAGGGCTGGAACGAGTATGCACGGGCTTCCTCTTCTTGCCTGACTGATGAACCATGGTGTTCCTGCTAGATGTATGTGGCAGCACGTCTTTCCCCTGTATGATGACTGCATGCGTGCTGCATCCTTTTATATCCGCGGAGCTGACGCAATTCATACTCCCCGCATGTGCAGTGAACACTTTGCATCCGATATACATCCGTGCGGCATCCCGTTTATTTCATATAGGCGTCCATGATGCATCCGCTTCATTCGCTATGCATCCACCCCTTCCGCTATGCGTCCGCTTCACAATTCTCCCCTGGAACCCCTTCGGATGTGTCATCCGCTTCCATCCGCTGTCATTTGCTAGGCTTCCTATGAACATCTGTTTTACATCCTCACTACATGCTACCCACGTCCGTTCTTTTCTGTTCTTTTTATGCAAATTTTCACCAATTTTTGGAGTAGATGACAACGGATGGAGCCACCCCCAAAATTTTGCTTGTCCGTTGTATCCTTTATGCATACGTTTTGCGTCCATCGGCCAGTGGGATCAGGCCTTCAGGTAATATCTCAGTTTGGGTTATCTGTTCTGATCTTTTTTTTTTTATAAAGGATATTTTATGCCTACTGATGGCAATATAGAGTCTAACAGTTCATTTGCATTAAATGGTTCAAAGCTTGCTTGACACTATTTACAATCATTTGCAATATTGCTGGGTTTTACAGAAGATAATAACAGGGAATTTAAAGCTCAGTGATGAAAGGTACTCATACAGCTACATTAATATTACTATAAAATGTAAAAACTGCTTAAGTTCCTATACCTGACTACACAGAAATAACTGCCTACATTCAGAGGAACAAACCTCTGGGGGAGGGGGAAGGGCGGAGGAAATGACTGCACCACATCCTCTTTGTGAAGGACACTTTCCAAGGATCTGAAAAGCCAGTATTAATTTGTTACTCAAATTTATATAGGTGGCTATCTTACCAGAACTCACTCTGAGTACCATACAATAGTCAGTAAGAAATAATACATATATGAAAACAAGTATAGGTTTTCCTAGAGGAAAACAAGTATAGATAGTCCTCCTTCATCTTACAACATTTAGTTTGAATAGTCATGTTCAAAGTTACAACAGCATTAAAAAAAGTGAGTTATGAATGTTTTTCACATGACTGTTGCAGCACCTCCTTGGTCACATGATCAAAATTCAGGTGCTTGGCACTGCCTCATATTTATGATGGTCCCAGGGTCATATGATCACATTTGGAACTTTCTGATAAGAAAGTAGCCGGGGAAGCCAGATTCACTTAACAACTGTGTTACTGACTTAACCAATGCAATGATTCACTTAACAACTGTGGAAAGAAAAGCTGTGAAATGGAGCAAACTGGCTTAACAAATGTTTCATTTAGCAACATAAATTTTGGGCTCAATTGTGGTTGTAACTCAAGGACTACCTGTACTTAAAAATAGGAAAATCGGTATTAAAATTGAGATGATTAAAATTAAAAATATGCAAAATCTAAGGAGAGAGAGGTGGGAGAGGGAGGGAGGGGGGAGAGAAGGAAAGAGAGAGAGAGAGAGAGAGAGAGAGAGAGAGAGAGAGAGAGAGAGAGAGAGAGAGAGAGAGAGAGAGAGAGAGAGAGAGAGAACATTCAGTTCAATACTGGAATCATCTACATATGCCTTTCTTTCCTGATCTTGTAACTGATGGCACTTTAGAAATGTTTGTGGCAAAATGCTGAGATCTCTCTTTGAACTTCAACTATGGCAGAAAATGGCTATGTCAAAGGATAGGTATCTAACCTTGGAGGTTAGAAAGATCTCAGGAACGCTGGTGAAAGGAATGGGTTCATGGTATGGTCAAGCCTGAAGTACCACCAATTTCTTCTCCATGAGAAAAAATGTGTGCTGGCAGGATGGGCATTTGGGAAAAAAGCAGCTTGGAATACACAGTTTAACTGTACCTAAAGTTCAAGCTGGAGGTTCTTTAAGGTTGCCCATAAATAAGCATGATTGAGAGTTTCGGTTAGAGTTGGGATGTGTGTGTTTTTAAGAAAGACAATTGCTTTACAGAGGCAGAGATGGTGAAAGCATTTTGGTTTTACTTTGTACAAGGAATTGGGGGTTGGGGGGACAACTATTTATAACAGTTTCCAAACTTCCCAGTTTCTAACACTCTCTTCCTCTATCCCAGGATTATTTGCAGACAACCATCTGCACTGTTGCAAAGCTACTGTACATCTCCGTCTACCACCACCCAAGCTTCATCTCAATTTTTCACTAAGAGAAAGGTAAGAAGGGAATTGGTTGGTATACTTTCAAGTTACTCCGGCTTTCAGCAGCTGTCTCTCTGTATAGAATTTGCATACTGCACTTCTTTCTGGGATTTCTGTCCAGCCATACTTTGTCCAAGGAGAAGTACTCACCATTTTGAGGGGGGGGTAGATTTATTTAACAAGCCTTGATGAAAACAAGTTGAGATAAATATGTATAAATCTAACTGATTTTGTATTTATTGGTATTATACTGAACAACATAGTACGAAGCCAAACCACAAATATAAGTTGACCAAATCTAGTTAGCATTTTATATGCTATTGCAATTCCTGCTTTCTAAATTTTGTGAGCAGATCTGTGTTAGAAGCTAACATTGGCTCAATTCAGGTTGTTGATAATGGCATTGAGGAAAACTGATGAAAAACTGTAGTAGCTATGGAGTTAAGTGGTAGGCAAAAAAAAACCCTGCATTTCCACCAAAAATGATCAAGAGTCAAAGAATGAGAAGAATTAACTAAAACAAACAAGCAAAAAACAGAACACTGAACTCATACTACTCTTCTTGAATCAAGAAAATCCATAGATGGGGTTAATTATATCACAGTCATCCACAGGATTATCTCTAGTCACCACGGCAACAGATTTGAACCAGTTTTTAGTCCTGCTATCTCTCCTTCGCCACCTCCATGCCTGAGCATGTAATTAATTTCAACTGCTGACAAAGCCAGTATTCAAAATCCTCATCATTTAGTCAGAAATTTCATTACTAATTAACTTTCTTCAGTTCAATTTTTTTTCTAATTAGCAATGATATTTCCTTTCCTCATTCCTATCATCAATGCTTTTTAATATCTTATTCCTAATTTTCTATCTCTGTCCCTCTGAGCCCCAGCTTTTCAATTCTTGCTCTCCTAGTTAAGCTGAAGATTGGATCACAGGGCTAAAAGTTTTTTTTAAAAAACAGTATTCTGCAAGGATCTCATGAATGGGCATTCTGCATCAGGAAGAATCTTTTTAAAATGCAGAAATGGTCAGCCCAGCCATCTTATTTGATCAGCGCCATTATATAGTTCAAAGAAATGAAAGAGAAAACTCATAGAAGCTTAACAAAAGGGAAAGTCTTTTCCTAAAGTACTCACAGTGAAGGGGACAGTTCAAATCTTTAAGCAAAAACAACTTGTGCTTCTTGACATCTTGGTTGGAAACTGCAGTACAATATCCTTTCCTCATAACAGAGAGATGAACTAATAAAGCAATGATTCAATGCAGGCTATTTTTCTCTTTCATTGAAAAGTTTGCTAGAGATGATTCCATCTGAAATAACATATGTGAATCAGATTTATAATTCCTTTACCATTTTAGGGACTATTAATATTGCCAATTGCCTCTTACATTTCTCCTCAGCTATTGATTGGCTGTGATCTAGCTGTGACTCTAATAAGGCCTCCATTTATTTTGAAATAAGTGATTTAAGCCTGCAACTTTCAACTACTAAAGCTTCTAGGATAATTAAAGAGACTTATTTTCCTGCCAAATGCTTTACAGGCTATAATGAAGAAAGGTAATAAAAGAGTGACAGTATACATATGCATTAAGGCCCAGTCCCATTGCACTTACGGATGCAAAGAAGATGTAAAACGTTAAAAAAAGCTAGCCATCCGTTGGAAAACGCAATGCATCTGTTGTGTACTCACTGCATACGTGTTTCATATGCTCTATCTGTCGAGCATCTGTCCACTGCGATTTCATCTGCCCAAAAACTTTTGAGCTGCACAAAACTTTTTGAACGGATGAACTTTCCGCCGCATATGATGTACATCCATGACATATACGGGCAACAAATATTCTATGTCCATTATCATCCGTTAAACGTACGCTGTATCCTCTCTCCATCCTCTGGCCATCCCCTCAACTCACATCCACTGCAGCTGAAAATGGAAAGAGGGAGGAAACAAAAGGTACATGGAACGTCTACACAGCGTTAGCAGCACGGAAATAGAAAGGATGTAAGCGTATGCATCTCGTATATAAAGTATTCAAAACGGACAAAACGTTTGTATCTGGGATGCATCTCGTATATGTAGGATGTCTGGAGTATGTCTAGAGTATGTAGAAGGACACATAGTGGACAATCAATATTTTCTATAAACGGTGAGAAAATCATCTGGATCTCAGTATGAGTCCAGCAGCCATGGTGTACAGACCTCTTCACCCTTGCTCTTGGTCTTCAACATCATCAATTGTTCTCCACCATGGATGATGAAACAGCCCATATGATAGCTGCGCTCATTCATCACCAGAACCAAAACCTGTTCAGACTGTATCAGGTTTTACACAGAAGGAGAGGAAGGAGACATCCAAGAGCTGTGTGGGTCCGAGGATGGATCATGAGAAGAATGGAGTTTGGACTGTATGACCAGTTGATGGTGGAGCTGAGAAATGAAGACCCTCGTGCAATCCATCACTTCATGAGGATGCCACCAGCCATGTTTGACGAACTTGTAGAGCGTCTGAGACCCAGGTTGACCAAGCCTAGCACCAACTTCCATCCCAACCTGGACCCTGGACTGAAAGTGGCACTGACTCTGCGGTACCTGGCCTCTGGAACCACATACAGAAACATGCAGGATGCATGGAGGGTGCCACACAACAGCATCAGCAAAGTGGCCAGATAAGTGGTGCAGGCCATCATCGAAGAATACGTGGAGGAGCTCCTCAAGTGCCCCACCACTGAACAAGGCTGGAAACTTGCAGAAGAGTGGTATCGGAGGTGCAACTTTCCCCACACCGTTGGAGCCATAGATGGGAAGCATGTGGCCTGCAAAGCTCCAGCCAACTCAGGGTCCACTTATTACAACTACAAGGGCTTCTTCAGTATCATCCTCTTTGCCATGGTTGATGCTGACTACAAGTTCATGTACATCGATATTTCAGGCAACGGGTCAGCTTCAGATGGTCAGGTATACAACACAAGTAACCTCAAGAATGGGCTGGAACACAACCTCATCATGGGTCCAGGTCTAGACCCCTTACCCAATGACACACAAGATGTGCCCTACTTCAGCGTTGGTGATGACGTGTTCTCACTCAGAAACTACCTCACGAAGCTGTACAGTTCAAGATACTTCACCCGTGAAGAGAGGATCTTCAACTCCAGGCTGTCCAGGGCAAGACGGGTCATGCAGAACGCCTTTGGCATCCTGCCCAACAGGTTCCAGATACTTCTCACCACCATGCAGCATGACCCAGAGACTGTAAGGAGCATTGTGGAAGCTTGCTGCATCCTGCACAATCTCATGCGCACCCGCCACCCAGTGTTGCAGAACAGACTTGTCGACCATCAACAAGGGAATGGGGACATGGAGCCTGGTGAATGGAGGCAAGGACATAACCTGATAGACACTGTGGATGTACAAGGCCCCAACAGTGCTTCACGTGAAGGGAAGAAGCAGCGCAACCTACTGAGACACTGGTGCAACTCCCCAGCTGGAGCAGTGGAGTGGCAAGACAGGATGATAGATGATTAATGGATGCTTCCTTGAGACTGTTGCATAACACTGATGAGATTGTGTCATGTATGTTGAGTGGTCATGCAATGAATAGGGCATTAATAAAGAGCTTTGTTTATTTTGAAATGTGTTGATCAATGAATAAATTGTTACTGATAATAAAGGTCCACATGTGTGGCAGCTGGGATGGTGGACCATACAGTCCCACTATGCTTGCACTGGAAGTTTTTCTATCCCACAACTATCCTTATCTATCCCACAAGCATGCAAAGGCTTAACCATTTTTTCAAAGTTTTTACCAACATTTTATTAAGTAAACAAAATGAACCAAGTAAACTTTATTCAGTGTCTTAAGTAAATATAAACTTTATTAAACTTTATTGCCTGACTGACGAACCATGGTGTTCCTGCAAGATGTATCTGGCAGCACGTCTTTCCCCTGTATGCTGACTGTGTGCGTGCTGCATCCTTTTATATCTGCGGAGCTGACGCAATTCATACCCCCCACATGCACAGTGAACGCTTTGCATCCAATATACATCCGCGTGGCATCCCCTTTGTTTCCTATAGGTATCCGTGATGCATCCGCTTCATCCACTATGCATCCACCCCTTCCGCTATGCGTCCGCTTCGAAATTCTTCCCCGGAACCCCTTCGGAGGTGTCATCCGCTTCCATCAGCTTTCATCTGCTAGACTTCCGATGAACATCCATTTAACATCCCCGTTACATACTACCCACGTCTTTTCTTTTCCATTCTGTTTATGCAAATTTTCACCAATTTTTGGAGTGGATGAAAACGGATGGAACCACCCCCAAGATTTTGCTTGTCCACTATGTTCTTTATGGATACGTTTTGCGTCCATCGGCCAGTGGGACCGGGCCTTTAGCATTATGCCCACAACTTAAGCCAGCCTTCTGGAACCTGATCTTTTCCTGATATTCCTGATCTTTTCCTGATATACTTCCTGATATATTGTAATTTCAGCATTTTCAATGGCTCCTGATTTAGGACAACTGTCTGATGCTAAAATCATTTTTAAAGGAGTTAACAAGTTTTTTTTTAACTTCTAACACTTAACTCATGATTGTTGACAATAGCTCCAATGAACATGCCTAGACCTGACAAATCTACATCTTTTTTAAGTAATGGATTTAGAGCCATTTTTAAACAGTTTTTATATCTGAGTTCATTTTTGCCCATAATATATTTGCAATGCAGCGCCAATTTGATGTGCAAGTGCATATTTTTAAACATTTCTCTTAAAAAATTCATTCTAATAGCCAAAAGCCCCACAAATCCTTTAGACAAACTTCTAAGATGTGCATGTACACTCAGTTAAATGAAACCTAGAATGAAAGTATTTTAAACTGGAGGGTTCATATTCTTAGAAGTACAAAAAAAGCAGTAGGTCACAACTGATAGTATTAGATCTCTGTTCCAATTTTTCCATCTGTGAAATATATAGTAATGACCTTTCAGCTTGGCTTATTCAATTGGAGATGTATGGTGGATATCCCCAAGGAACTGGCTCATCTTGTTCATAAAAAAAAGAAAAATAAATTTCAGTTAGCACAAAATACTTCTGATAGGCTACTAAGTGGGAACTTATTCCTACTAGCTTACCCATAAGTTTTCAGGCCCAATTAATAATGTTTGTCATAATCTGTATAGTCCTGGATGGGAATCCTCATCATTTTCTAACATTAGCCAAGTGACTACAAAGGAGAAGAAGGATGGTAATGTTAAGGAACTAGAGTCTGAAAAAGGGAATCTTCTTGGCTTGAAGACTTTGATTATTAAATGTACCACTTGTTTCTCTGACAACAGGCTATGATTTTCCTATTCTCCCAAGGACTTAAGATTTTGATAGTAGAATTAGAATTTAGAAATGAATGCCTGTTTCTGTGCCAGTCATAATGATCCAATGGTCTGTTGACCACCATAGATCAGTGAAGGGAGGGTTATACAATTTCTTGCCCCATGCCTTCCAATCTTTTCCTATCTTACCAAGACAACTCTGCAGACTAAAGGCTAGGTCCCACTGGCTGACAGACGTAAAATGTATGCATAAAGGACACAGCGGACAAGCAAAATTTCGGGGGTGGCTTCATCCATTGTCATCCGCTCCAAAAAGTGGTGAAAATTTGAATAAACAGAATGGAAAAAAAATGGAAAAGAACGGACGGAGGTAGTATGTAGTGGGGATGTTAAACGGATGTTCATAGGAAGCCTAGAAAATGATAGCAGATGGAAGCAGATGACACATGTGAAGGGGTTTCAGGGGAGACTTGCGAAGCAGACACATAGCGGAAGGGGCGGATGTGTAGTGGATGACGCGGATGCATCACGGATGCCTATAGGAAACAAAAAGGATGCCGCGCAGATGTATATTGGATGCAAAGCGTTCACTGCGCATGTGGGGAGTATGAATTGCATCAGCTCCGTGGATATAAAAGGATGCAGCACCCACGCAGTCAGCATTCAGAGGAAAGACGTGCTCCCACATACATCTTGAAGGAACACCACAGTTCGTCAGTCAGGGAAGAAGAGGAAGCCCGTGCCAACTCGTTCCAGCCCTGGCAAGAAGGCCAGAACCAGCATCCCACCCCCTGGCACTGACTCTGAAGCTGCTGGTGCTGCTGCTGTTGCTACTGCTACTGCTGCTGCTGCTGCTGCTGTGGTGGACCAGCCCCAAGGCCCTCAAAGCCCTGCTGCTGAAGGCCCTGATGCTCAAGCCCCTGAAGGCCCTGATGCTGAAGGCCCTGCCAGAGGGAGGAAGAGGCAAGGGAAGGAAAAGGGAGAGAGGAAACAGTACACCATTTCCAAGGAGCATGAGGATGAGGTGCTGGAATGGCTGAGGGAGAACGAGTACCTCTGGAGAAAGGGCCACAGACTGTATCGGGACACCAAGAGGAAGCAGGCAGCTTGGAGAGACAAGGCAGAGAGCCTGGGGTACACTGCAGGAGTACTCCTTGGATGGTGGAAGCACATGCACACCTGGTATGGCAAGCTACACCTCAAGAAATCCGGGTAGGCCACTGTCAAGCTCACTGACAGGGAGATGTACGTCATGCCAAGTGCAGTTTCCTGGAGGGTGAGATCCGACACCGAGGAGCAGCCTCTCTGAGACCCCTCTCCCTCAGACAGCCCACAGACAGCCAGTCCTCTTCCAGCCAGGAGCCAGCGAGCCTGTCCAGGAAGGTGTCTTCAGTGGGCCCCACGGCAGAGACCCCTCTGACAGCTGCACTCCCCATGCCGGTGGACTTGGAGGATCCCCTGTCACAAATGGAGGAAGAAGCAGCAGCCACCAGAGACCAACCCCCTCCCCCCCAGCTCCAGAGGATGCAGGCAGAGAGGCAGACTGGAGGG
The DNA here is from genome assembly GCA_015471245.1 of Laticauda colubrina. Taxonomy (NCBI): domain Eukaryota; kingdom Metazoa; phylum Chordata; class Lepidosauria; order Squamata; family Elapidae; genus Laticauda; species Laticauda colubrina. Next base: position 44,405,838 of record BLBF01000022.1, read on the forward strand.
CTAGGACCACAGTGTCCTGTTGGAGATCAGGGACACAATGAAGACCAGCACATAACTTCTATCTCAGCTGGATCCTCAGGCCGCCACACCTTAATCACCTACATGAGCCAGACCCTGAGGGATCTGCCTGAGGCCCAGTACCAGGTGATGAAGGAGATTATAACAGCACTTCTGCACAACCCTCAAGGCCTAACTGAAGCTGCACCTACCCAGTCCAGGTCTGCTCCTTCACCCCAGGCAATGTCACAGCCCTTCCACGGCTTTCAACAGCCCCTCACCTACCAAGGCTACGACTACCAGGACTTCCCACAGCAAAAACAGACCTTCCCAGTCCAGCCCAGGTTCATCACACGCCACAGATGCCACACCTCACCCAGATGCAGACTAGACAGCCCCACTACACTCCTCCTTCTTCCACCCCACAGCCAAGCCCGTCAACGGGCAATCTGTCATCAGTCTTGTGTCTCACATCTCAGGTACTTGATGAAGGGCCTCTCAACCTCACGGGACTGAGTCGGCTCTCGGAGAGCTTCCTGAACACACCATTCCCTGTTGTACTCTCGGGGCCAAGCACCCCAATGGCGCCTTAGACCAGCACTCAAGTCACAGCCACCTCAACAGTCCCTTCCCGCTGAACAGCTGAGACCATGGACATGACTCAGAGTGACTGAGAATAGTGCCAGAGACTGAGTTGTTCACTTGTTCAGTTTATCTTTGCTTAAGACACTTTACTTGGATCATTTTGCTTATTTAATAAAGTCATACAGTTTACTTAAGAAAGTTAATAAAGGTTATCTTTGCTTAACACACTCAATTCAGTTTACTTGGTTCATTTTGCTTATTTAATAAAGTCATAAAGGTAACCTAAGAAAGTTAATAAAGGTTATCTTTGCTTAAGACACTTGGTTCATTTATTTACCTTAGTGAAGTGTTGGTGAAAACTTTTAACAAATGGATAAGCCTTTGCATGCTTGTGGGATAGATAAGGATAGTTGTGGGATAGAAAAACCTCCAGTGCAAGCAAAGTGGGACTGTATGGTCCACCATCCCAGCTGCCACACATATGGACCTTTTAATCAATAACAATTTATTCATTGATCAACACATTTCAAAATAAACAAAGCTTGTTATTAATGCCCTATTCATTGTAGGACTGCTCAACATACATGGCACAATCTCATCAGTGTTATGCGACAGCCTCAAGGAAGCATCCATTAATCTATCATTCTGTCTTGCCACTCCACTGTTCCAGCTGGGGAGTTGCACCAGTGTCTCAGTAGGTTGCGCTGCTTCTTCCCTTCACGTGAAGCTTTGTTGGGACCTTGTATATCCACAGTGTCTATCAGGTTATGTCCTTGCCTCCATTCATCAGGCTCCATGTCCCCATTCCCTTGTTGACGGTCCACAAGTCTGTTCTGCAACACTGGGTAGCGGGTGCGCATGAGATTGTGCAGGATGCAGCAAGCTTCCACGATGTTCCTCACAGTATGTGCCTCATGCTGCATGGTGGTGAGAAGTATCTGGAACCTGTTGGCCAGGATGCCAAAGGCGTTCTCCACCACCCTGATCCTCTCTTCACGGGTGAGTTATCTTGAACTGTACGGCTTCATGAGGTAGGTTCTGAGGGAGAAGGCGTCATCACCCATGATGAAGTAGGGCACATCTTGTGTGTCATTGGGTAGGGGCTCTGGATCTGGAAAACCCATGATGAGGTTGCGTTCCAGCCCATCCTTGAGGTCACTTGCATTGTATACCTGGCCATCTGAAGCTGACCGGTTGCCTGAAGCATCGATGTTCATGAACTTGTAGTCAGCATCGACCATGGCAAAAAGGATGATGCTGAAGAAGCCCTTGTAGTTGTGATAAGTGGACCGTGATTTGGCTGGAGCTTTGCAGGCCACGTGCTTGCCATCTATGGCTCCAACGGTGTGGGGGAAGTTCCACTTCTGATACCACTGCTCGGCAACTTTCTTCCAGCCTTCTTCAGTGGAGGGGCACTGGAGGAGCTCCTCCAGGTATTCTTCGATGATGGCCTGCACCACTTCTCTGACCACAATGCTGATGGTGTTGTGTGGCATCCTTCAGATGTACTACATGCTCCTGTACGTGGTCCCGGAGGCCAGGTGGCGCAGAGTCAGTGCCACCTTGAGTCCAGGGTCCAGGCTGGGCCGGATGTTGGTGCTCTGCTTGGTCAACCTGGGTCTCAGCCGCTCCACAGGTTCATCAAACATGGCTGGTGGCATCCTCATGAAGTTCTGGAATGCATGAGGGTCTTCATTCTTCAGCTCCACCATCAGCTTGTTATACAGTCCGTACTCGGCTCTTCTCACGATCCATCTTCGGACGCAGACACTTCTTGGACGCCTCCTTTTCTTCGTGTAGAACAGATGAAAGAGCCTGTAGATGGCTTCGCACTGTTGTAGAATGATGGTGGCTACCAAAAGGAGTGTGTGACGGTCCATGGTGGAGATGACTGGATGCTGTGGAAGAGCAAGAGCAAGATGAAGGCTGAAGAGGTCTGCACAGCAGGCCGGTGGACTGAAAGTGAGATCCAGGTGATTTCTCCCCCTTTTTATAGTAAATATAGGTTTTCCGCTAGGTGTCCTTTTGCATCCTCTAGGCATCCTGCAGACATCCTAAATATCCGAGATACGTCCCCTATACGAACGTTTTTTCCATTTTAATGCTTTGTATGCAAGCTGCATCCGCTTTCATCCTTTCTATGTCCGTGCTACTAACGCTGTGTGTCCGTTCCGCGTCTGTTTCGCTTCCTCCCTGTGTCCGTTTACTTCCTCCCTGTGTCCGTTTTCCACTGGAGCGGATGCGAGTTGCGCGGATGCACAGCGGATGCTGAGCGGATATAGCGGATGCGTAATGGATGATGACGGATGTATAATGGATGTTCCCCGTATGCGTAGCAGATGTATAACAGACGCGTTGGATACATTTTCCGCTCAAAAAGTTTTGTGCAGCTCAAAACTTTTTGAGCGGATGAAATGTCAATAGACGGATGCTGGACGGATAGAGAGTATGAAAAACGGACGCAGTGAGTACAGAACGGATGCATCGCGTTAACCAACGGATGGCAAGTGTTTCTCTCCGTTTTACATCCTCTTTCCATCCGTTGGTGCTGTGTGACAGGGGCTTTAATTAGATTCATAATGATTACAATTTTCTCTCCTATCCTTTCACAATTCTGTTCACAATAAACGATAAAACCTTCCTTCTTTCCTTGGCTTGACTCTGTATTGTCTCTTCTCATGTAACAATATGGATAACAAGCAGGATGCCAAACTTACTGGAAGGCAGCAAATACTGCATTTGGAGTAAAAGCCTGGAGTAAAAGACTTTATTTATTTATTATGTAAAATTGCTTACAGACATAAGTGAATTCATTTGGGCAATATACAACACAGAATAAAATTGCCAAAAATATAAACACAAGAAAACAATACAGTGCTATAAACTTCCTGCTAATTATAGTCACTCATAGTAATCAGAAATTAACAGACTTTGGAGCAGTGGAAAATACAAGAAGTGTTTGGGGTCTTGGATTTCAGGACCTCCAGGGAAAATTGATTTTAAAATATGAAGTTTTATGAGTTTCTCTTGGCCCAGATTCTGTGTAACTTTCATTGTGGTGGCCCTCCGTGGCATCTCATTCCATTTTAGACCAAGCAAGCAGAGATACAATTGGAAGGCTCAATTTTTTATTATATTCCACAACTATGTCATGTACAGTTTTATAAATAATGCCAGTGCCGAGTTGGGTCCAGAACCCAGCTATTTATGTGATGAATGTTAAATCAACAGTGCTAGGGGAAAAGGTTCTCTGCTGTCTCTGCTAATTTCATGCTGCTTTCATGATCCTCTGTCCATTCCAATGATCTCCCATCTTCCTATTCCCTCTTTCTCCCTTTCCTTTGTTGATTTTGTTATTCCAGTTTACTTTCTGTACAAAATGAATGACAATATGACAAATCCAGGAACAGCAGGAGCAGCCGGAGTCTCCCAGTCTAAATGAATAGGGCTGTCTATTTTTGTATACACACACACAATTTTAATTCTCAAATATCCCACTGGTATAGAAGGTTTTGCCTTTGTTCCTTTAGGAAAAAAAAAAAAAGGTTCTTTGTAGACACTGAATCTTCCCAGTTTCTGCAAACAGGCTGAGAATAATAAAAATGAAATTATTAGCTCCTCATGGAATTAATGTTTGGTCATTTATTGTTATGGTTACAATATATCCACACTCTTAGCATACCAGTTCACATCAGGTTAAATTAATAGCTTCAATATATAACAACAATTGTATCAAGCAAATGTTTATGGGGACTTCTGGGGAAGCCACTTGGGTGGCAAAGCTTGAGTCCATTCCTCAAGATATGGATTAAAAATCTCCAAAACCTTATTAAGATTCTGTAAAGTCATGCAATGAAATATTAAGAAATATTGCAACGTGAAAGATCCTAAATATACTAAAAGCAAGCTTATATAAACAAATTCACGGAAGAAATTTCAAATGGTGCAGTCACATTGGCTGAGCCATCTCTGTCATTTTACGATTTCTAAGGAAGTAGAAGTGGAAAACAGTACCTTTGCACATGTGTATCATAATCATAGCATTTCCATAGCAACCTACTATTGTCCTGTTATGTATAGCAACTGGTTTTGCACTGCGGAGTGCAATTTCACAGCACCTGAACTTCACTCTTGCACCTGTGTATGACCATTTGCTTATCTATTTTTAACATTTATATATCATATTTAGAGACCACCCATCTCTCTCATAGAGAAACTTTATGCTGTGCTATTTCAGCTAACTTTACATTCTAATAGTGAAATCTGTTTGGCTAGGTCTAAAGCTCTTTATTAGGATTAAATTCCTCATAAATCCCTCAAATTCATCTGTTTTCTTTCATCTCTTACAATACACATATATACACACACATACACACACACACACACACACACACACATATATATATATACATACAGATATGTTAGTTGAAAGCCAATTTGGGAAAAAGTGTAGCTGAAAATCTCTTTTCCCATCATTCAGGAGAGTTGTGTGTGAAAGAGAGGTTTTCACCTATATTGACTCCAAAATTGGCTGATAATTAAAATGTACATAGAGATAGAATTAAAGTAGGAATGTATAAAATGTAGGGCAGATTTTGCCACTTTGTGAAAGAAACATTTATATGCTAACTTTTTGTCAAGAAAGAAGTTTAAGGCAGTTTATAGTTCGATTTTTAAAAAATATATCAAAAAGCACATTATTTAATAAATATGGGATTTTTAGAAAATAGTAAAAGTAAAGACTCTCTTAAGATGTATTTAGTTTTAGCCCTGAATTAAAGCAGAACCTTGGCAAAATATTGAACCTGTTATTTCTAAATCACTATAAGCTAGTCTCTTTTGTGTCTGTTTCCCACTATGAACATCTACAACTAGAAAAATAACCTGGTTGCTGGTCCATATGCCAAAATGAGCCAAATTCAAGATTTACTTTTTGTTTTCCATTTTCCATTGGTAAAGTCAGCACGTTAAAACAGTATCTTTAACAGAAGCCATAATCTAAGAAGCATTATCACCAAAAGATATTATTTCTGAATTAATTCTGTCAGTTTTGATTGAATTTGCCCACCTCTTTTACTTCCCACAGTCTAGGGATTCAGATGTAAATATTATTTTCTGACCTGATATTTTCAACTAGTTGCTTTGCAGATGGCTTTCATTAAGGCTTTTAACATTCCTAGAAATGTTCATGCCAAATCCATGAACTACTTGGATTTTCACTATTTACAGGATATAAATTCATCACATAGATGTCCACATAATGCTGAAGGGATTTCCTCTTCTTGTGCTTGTTTTGCTTCTGACAGCTTTATTTAACAGTAACAAGTAACTCTGGACTGACTGCAGTAAATTTTGGCAGACATGTGTCTTTAATTAGACATTTTGCTGCCTACTTGCTGAGACCGGGGATTGTAAAGTCCCCAGCTTGCTCTTCTTTAGGTCATTTCCCTCACTTCTTTATTTCTCTAAATTTTAGCATCATCTACATCTTGAATTTGATATTTTCCTCTCATTCTAGTTGACCCACAATTTTCCTTTCAATGATTTTCATTACCGTGTTTCTTAGAAAATAAGACAGTGCCTTATTTTCTTTAGACCCCCGAAAAAATGACTAGGCCGTCTTTTCAAGGGGTGTTTTAATTCCCCCCCCCACACACACACACGCACCTCGCCTAGCCATCAGGCCGCTTCAATCTCGGCTGAAAGGAATGCCCCAAGCACCTTGCCTCTCTATCAGGCCACTTCTTTAGTGGCTGAAAGGAACGCCCCACGAGCACCCTTGCCTTTCTAAAGGCCCTTTCTATAGAGCTGAAAGCTATTCCTCAAACTTAGTACAGACTGAGGAAAGAATGGCAAGCAAGAAAATTCTCCCTCCCCATTTTCCTCTTGTTCTCCAAAAAGCCTCTATTCCAAAATGTCAGCGTTCGGAATGGAGGCCTTTGGGCGAACGGCAGGAAAATGGGGAGAGGAATTTTCTGGCCTGTCATCCATTCCTCAAGCTTCTCTCCCTTCCCATTTTCCTGCTTTTTGCAAAAATGGCTCCACTCCAAACCTTCAGCATATTCCAGGACCCTGCAAGGCTTGTTGTAGCGTTGCAACATTGCTGTGAGGTTCGTCACATTGGCACAGCCTCTTCAAGCACAAGCCTGCTGTGCCATTGCACGTGCAAGCACTGGCACCACTGTGAGTTTGGATACACTGGCACAGACGTTCACAGAGGTGCTGCCTTTCATGAATGCAATGCCACAACAAGCCTTGCAGGGTCCTGCTCCAAGAGGAATGGATAACAGGCAGGAAAATTCCCCTCCCCATTTTCCTGCCTTTCATGAAAATGGCTACACTCTGAGTGTTCAGCGGCTCCCAGGATTGCAACGCTGAAGGTTCAGAATGGAGTCTTCAGCAATGCTGGGATATGCTGAAGGCTCGGAATGCCTCTGCTTCAGCGCAGAATGACTTTTGCCCCTCTCTGCAGTTGAACAGTTGCCCTCCCATGCCTGCACCACCACTCATGCCAGCCATGCCCATCCCCTCAGCTTATTTTTGGGATAGGGGTAATATTAGCCCCCCCCCCCAAAAAAAACCTTAGGGTTGGCTTATTATTGGGGTGGGTCGTGTTTTCTAAGAAACACGGTATGAAACCTATGACTTTTCTTCTTTCACTTCAAATATGTACAATATTTGTCTAGGGAGGGGGGAGGGATATGCTAGCAGTTGAATGACATATTTGTCAGCTGTCCTGGATTGGTTGTGGGATTATGTCATCCTGAACCTCACCTCTTAGAAATTGTATCGTTTTATTGAGGGACTTCAAATACAATATCCCTTCCTCTAAATGGTTCACGTTTACTTCTCCATAAAAAAGCAGTTTGACTCCTTGAGCAGTCAAGCCCCTTTTTTCAAAGCAGTGAGATATTTACACCGTATAATTGTCCCCTGATTCTGAACTTTAGCAGACAACAACATAGTTGGCACAGCAGTCTTGGAGAACCAATGTAAGTGAATCCCATATGAGCTGAGACTGTACCCCAGTGGATACTGAAACTACAAGGGTCCTTGATGCTCTCTGAGCTTGGTTGTTTTCTTGCAGACATTTCATTGCTCAAACTAGGTAACATCATCAATGTTGTTACAATTACAACCCTAAATGCAAAATCAAAATATGATTAGAAAACAGAGAAAAATGGTCGTAACTAGGATGTATAACATCATGTATATTTTAAAAAGGTGCTGATACAACCAGCATATTGTTATTGTAAAATTGAAATTGTGATGTAAAATAAAGGAAAATGCACAATAAAAATATTTTTTTAAAAAACGAGGGGGGAATCAGCTGTGCCACGTGATTTCCTGCTTTCTAGCTAATCTAAATCGCTTAGCACAGCTGATCGTCACCCAGCTGATTGTTGGAAATACTAGTTGGCCGAACCAGTTAAAAATTTTTTACTACTAGCTTGACTGAACTGGTAGCATTTTTTACTACTGGTTTGACCGAACCGGGCTGAACCGGTAGAATACCACCACTGGACGGAGCATATTGCTTTTGCTTTTACCTGGGTTTGAATCCAAGAAGGGTATGGCTAGCTGACGAGAACTAAATAGCTTGAAATAGATCTATACGAGTATCCCTTTATTTCTTTGTTGGTAAAATATAAATTTAACATCATCAATGCTAATGATCATACAGCATCACTGGCATGGATGATGTTACCTAGTTTGGGTAAGGAATGTCTACAAGAAAACCACTAAACTCAGACAGTACCAAGAACCGACCATTTCAATCCAGAGCTGCAAATATTCTCCTTTATTGATATCAAAACTACAGCTTACATCCTACTAAACTGTACATTCTATAACATCAGAGGTGGTATTCAGCAGGTTCTGACCAGTTCTGGAGAACTGGTAGCAGAAATTTTGAGTAATGTGGAGAACCGGTAGTGGAAATTTTGAGCAGTGTGGACGACCGGCAAATACCACCTCTGACTGGCTCTTCCCCCAACTATTCTCTGCCTCCCGAGTCCCAGTTGGTTGGTTCCCTTTTGTTGCCCTGCATAGGAATGGAGCTGGAAAGCAGGTTAGTGGTGTTCTGTATAAGAATAGTAGACTCCTAATACAGGATTCTGATTGGCTAAAAAACCTGAATTGGGATTGGTTCAATAGGAACCAATCCACGAAGCTGCTCAAAGGCGGCAAAACTAAATACCTGTCATTGGCTACAAGCCGGCAGGCGAAACCCTATATAAAGGCTGCCGCGGCTTGAGCCAATATTCTGTTTTTTCAACTGCTGTTAACTAATAAAGACTTTGTTGTTGGAACCCGGTCTACCTCGCGTTTTTCCAGATGGAACACTGGCAACGAGGATGGGATCGTCCTAAACGCGAGACTGAGCACGCGGCAACCAATAAAACCAGACTGAAGACAATGGCTGGAAATAACGTGCCGCCCGCACCCTTCAATCCCAATGAAGAGGATTGGGAATCCTACGTAGACCGTTTCCAGATGTACTTGGAAAGTAACGAAATGGAAGAGATCTCAGACCAGCGTAAGAGAGCTGTTTTCTTGACACATTGCGGGCCCACAATCTTCAAAATGGCCAAGGCTTTAGCGAAGCCCCAAGATGTGAAACAATTGACTTGGCCAGAGCTCCAAAGAATGCTAAAGGCTCACTACGCACCGGTGGTGTCAAACCTTATCAAGTGGCATGAATTTTACCTAAGAGACCAGAAAGAAGGAGAGACCATCGCTGATTTTGTGGCAGCCCTCCGACAAATAGGGGGAGTGTGCGAGTTTCTGAATTTAGATGAAGCGATGCGGGATCGAGTAATACTGGGTTTAAGAAATTTACAGAGCAAGCTGCTAAATAAACCCAACATAACCGTAGCTGAAGCCATCGCAGAAGCTATAGCCGCTGAAGCCGCGAAAAAATCGACGGTCAAAATGAAACAGATGAACGCGAACAATGACGAAACGAGCCTGGCCAGAGGGAAGAAACAATTTCCCACCATCACTCACCACGAAGATTTTGACGAGACGTCAGAATCCGGGGAGGAAGACAACGAAGTCCACCACCTATACGCCAACAAGAAAGGACGCGAAAAGAGAAATTGGCGGGAATGCGCTGGCTGCGGAGGAAACCATCCTCGAGCCGATTGCAGATTCCTCGATGCCATTTGCAGAGCTTGCAAGAAAAGGGGGCATATCAAGAAAGTCTGAGGGAATAAAAAAAAATTACAGCCCAAACAGACGTAGCAACTCCCCCACACAAGCTGAGCCAAAACAAACTGAGAGAAAGTGGCAGCGGAACAAGCGAGCCAGTAACCGAGAAAAAACACATCAGACTTTCACTATCAGAAGCGCTCAGACGGAAAGCGGGAAGAAAGTAAAAATAATTGTAAAAATAGAAGACAATCCCTGCGAAATGGAGGTAGACTCTGGGTCTTTCCTATCAATGGTGTCATGGGACACCATCAAACAACTGGTCCCAGATATCAAACTCAAAGAACTCCAGAGACAAAAATTAACCCTCAAGGACTACCAAGGAAACCGAATTGCTGTAGTAGGCCTGGGACATTTCCGAGTCGCCTACAAACAACATGTCGAAGTACTACCATTGACAATAGTCGACCGAGATCGACCAAGCCTCCTGGGTATCGAATGGTTCGCACCATTGGACATCGGGATGACCGGAGTAGACCAGGTGACCACAACCGACTGGGAAGAAAACCTGATCCAAGAGTTCCAGGACGTTTTCGACGGCTCCCTAGGCAGGTATCGGGGAACCTCAATTTCCTTTAGTCTAGACCCCCAGATAGCCCCTAGAAGACTAAAGGCCAGACGAGTTCCTTTTGCTCTGAAAGCAAAAATAGAGGAACAACTAAATAAATTAATAGACCAAGGGGTTTTAGAACCTATTGACCATGCTAAATGGGAAACGCCAATTGTAACACCAATTAAACCCAGACGGGTCGGTTCGAATCTGTGGTGACTACAAGGCAACCCTGAACCACGCATTGCAACAAAGCGCATACCCGGTGCCAGTCGTACAACACTTATTACATTCTCTTGGGGGAGGAAAAGTTTTCGCTAAACTAGATCTAGCGCAAGCTTACCAATAGCTCCCAGTAGATCTCTTAACAGCTGAAGCACAAACAATAGTGACCCACAAAGGGGCATTCAAATGCAACAGACCCCAATTTGGAGTGAGTGTAGCCCCAGGCGTTTTCCAGAGTCTCATGGAACGCCTATTGAATGGTATAAAAGGGGTTGTACCATACTTCGACGACGTCCTAATTTCGGCCGAAGATGCGACCCAGCTAAAAAAAAGACTAAAAGACGTACTAACTAAATTCAGAGAATCTGGCCTAAAAGTAAAAAAAGAAAAATGCTGTTTAATGACTGATCGCGTCGAATTCCTGGGCTACTTAATAGATGGAGAGGGTATACACCCTACTGATAAAAAAGTCAAAGCTATTAAAGACGCACCAGAACCAAGGAACAAAACTGAACTGCAGGCATTTTTGGGACTAATAAATTTTTATAACGTGTTCCTACCCCACAAAGTGACAATAGCGGAACCATTACACCGATTACTGGATAAAAAAACAATTTGGACTTGGGGTTATAGAGAAAAGAAAGCCTTCCAAAAAATAAAAAAACTTATTAACATCCAACACTGTTCTTATCCAGTTTAGTAACACACTTCCATTGACGGTGACCCGCGACGCCTCACCGTTTGGAGTCGGTGCCATCCTGAGTCACCAATTGCCAGATGGAAGAGAGGCACCCATCGTCTACTATTCAAAGACTCTGTCTAAAACCAAGCGTAATTATAGTCAATTGGACAAAGAAGCCCTGGCAATCGTCGCCGGAGTGAAACACTTCCACGAATATCTATATGGAAGAACATTTTTGATAGTAACGGACCATAAACTGCTACTGGGAATTTTGGCGGGAAACAAGCCGACACCGAACATTTTGTCCCTGCGAATGACTAGATGGTCAGAATTCCTAGCAGCCTACTCTTATACTCTGACACATCGCCCCGGGAAACAAATTTCCCATGCAGACGCGTTGAGCAGAGCACCATTACCGACAATAGAGGAAGACCCGACACTGACGATGACCACCTTGCAGATAGAGACATGCCCCGATCTACCAATATCTGCAAATAATGTCGCCAGAGCCACCACAAGGGACCCATTGACTGCCCATGTACTGAACTGGGTAGGTAAAGGCTGGCTGGAAAATCAAAAAACTGAGAACTTTAAACCTTTTCGGACCAGACAAACCGAACTCTCAATTCAAAAAGGTTGTTTGTTGTGGGGTGATCGGGTAGTTATCCCTCCCAAATTACAAACTAAGGTACTGGGTATGCTTCACGAAGGCCACCCTGGAATTGTTAAAATGAAAAGCCTTGCTAGAAGCTATGTCTGGTGGCCGGGTATAGATAGGGACATCGAATACTGGGTAAATTCTTGCAACAAATGCCAAAGAACCAGGCCTTCCCCACCACAAGCACCCATAAAGGAATGGGAAACCCCACGAGGCCCCTGGTCACAAATCCACATTGACTTTGCGGGTCCTACAAAGGGACATACCTTCCTAATTGTCGTAGATGCATACTCAAATTGGCTGGAGGTTAAAATTATGCCGTCTACGACAACTGAAACCATTATCAAACAATTTGACAAACTCTTCGCAACCCATGGCCTGCCGGACGTCCTAGTGTCTGACAACGGGCCAAAATTAACGAGTATCCAATTCGAACAATACCTAGCCTTCCTAGGTATAAGACATGCCCTAACCGCGCCGGCCCACCCGGCTGCAAATGGTAGGGCAGAGAGAATGATCAGGTTTATCAAAGAAGGGTTAGAAAAAATGGACATTGGGGTTGTCCAAGATAAAATAAACCGCCTCCTCACCCTCCAGCATATCACACCCAGTCCTATTACAAACAAAAGCCCGGCGGAACGACTAATGGGAAGAAAACTTAGGTCGCAATTAGACAGATTGCACCCAAACTATACACCAGAAAACCCCCCCGACTCCTCCACCTGTTTCAGGACATTTGAAATCGGAGACCTAGTCTATGCAAAAAATTTTACCGGGGACCCATTATGGCTTCCAGGAACAATCACACAAATTACAGGCCCCCGGTCCTACCGACTAACCGTAGATGACGGCAGGGAATGGAAGCGGCACATAGACCAGCTTCGGTCCCGAAACATAGAAAGAACTACAAACACACAACCACAAATAATAAAAAACAACGAAAATCAAACCAAAGGGGGGGGGGGAAATACGAGAAAATAATAAAGAACCATTCAAATTAAACCCAGAATACAATAACAAACAAAAAGAGCAAACAAGAGACTTACAGTTAGAAGAAACTTGTGAGAAGAGTCCATTCAAAGGGGCCAGCCAGGCCAAATCGACCTGCCCGGAGAAAACAGGAGGGAACGGCAAAACCACCGCCCAAAGAAATGGCAGTAAAATGGCTGACTCACCCTTCCAGGTGGTTCCATGGAGAAGGACCGGAGAGACAGCAACCCCATCCGAACCGGTCGAAGTCTTCAGCAGAAATGAACCGCGCAAGTCCAGTCAAGTCAAAAGAAGCCCCACCTACCTGTGCGACTACGTCACCACATAGGACTAAACCAAGAGGGGAGGGGTGTTCTGTATAAGAATAGTAGACTCCTAATACAGGATTCTGACTGGCTAAAAAACCTGAATTGGGATTGGTTCAATAGGAACCAATCCACGAAGCTGCTCAAAGGCGGCAAAACTAAATACCTGTCATTGGCTACAAGCTGGCAGGTGAAACCCTATATAAAGACTGCCGCGGCTTGAGCCAATGTTCGTTTTTTCAACTGCTGTTTTAACTAATAAAGACTTTGTTGTTGGAACCCGGTCTACCTCACGTTTTTCCGGACGGAACAAGTGGGGTGTGGAGGGAATGGGGATTTTGCAGTAACCTTCCCCCATGAGTGAGGAGGGAATGGAGATTTTACAGTATCCTTCCCCTGCCAGGCCCACCTAGCCATGCCTACTAAGCCATGCCACTCTCACCAAGCCACGCCCACAGAACCGGTAGTAAACATTTTTGAATCCCACCACTGTATAAGATGGGTGTCAAACTCAACTGCATCACAGGCCGGATCATGACCTTACATTTTTTGTCTTTGTGGAGCTGGGGTAGGTGTGGCCTGTGCATGACATATCTGGCCTGCTGGCCACCAGTTTGACAGGCCTGTATCTATTAAGGACTCAGGGACCCATCTCATAATACCTCATCTGATAAAACATTCAGGAAACACTAATCTTTTTGTATGTACAATTGTTGTCGGATCATTTGGATGTAGTCTCTTTGAATATAGTTAAATTTTGTTATACTGTCTGCAAAATTAGGCAGACTTTGACTGCCCACTGATAATCTACCACCAATTGTTTTATTTTACTTTATTTTTAAAGCTTCTTATTGTAACATTGGTCTGTGATGTAATAAAATTTACTTACTCCTGGACCACCCACAAGTGTTGCATAAGCTAATCAGTTTCTATTTCAATCTTTTTTCCTTCCAACCCAATATAATCTGATCTAGTCCTGCTAAGACTTGCCAGGGATATTCATGTATGATTTAGCCACAGCTGCTGAACTGCAAAATTACAGCAAAAATGAACAGCAACAAAAGCAAATAATCACCTATGCTACAGCTGCAGCATTGGTTCCAATGCTTATCTGCATATTTGCCCCACCCTTCCATATTTGCCTTTCTTGCCTCACTAACTCAAAAAAGCAACCAGAAACATGCCTCTTGCATACACATAACGGCACCTCTCTTGGAAGTGCTTGCTTCTCACTGTAACAGATTATTTTGATAACAAAGAGCAGCAAGTAATATTTCTTTCTTGTACTGCTTTCTTCTACAAAATAAAGCATGAGCAGTGAATATAACCAGTAGTGACTTTGATACTGATATTGACACATTGATAGTAGGTTAAACTGTGATTATTTTTATTCCTGTCTGGCCCCCACTCTGACCATGTTTAAATTAAAACTTGGAGGTAGATTCATAACTGTGTTGTTTTCTGAATGAATGGATTTTTCTTCTTTCAGGTGTTTGTGGGGTTATATCTTCTTCACTAACACTTTTATTATTGTATGCTGACCAAAATTGTTATGAAGTAGAGAAACCTTGTAAATTTAACACATAAATGCCTTTCCTCTTTCCAGTTGTGAATTGAGAAATAGATAAATTATTCCACAGCTCTCTGCTTATGAATGTTTCCAAAAACTGAACCAATTATAAAAATATCAAGAATATTCATGCAATGCTAGATTATTTCATATAAAGCCATTAGTTATTCTAGTCCTCTAAAGCAGTGGTAAGATTCGAAAACGTTTACTACCGGTTCTGTGGGAGTGGCTTAGTGGGTGTGGCATGGCTTAGTAGTCATGGCTTGGTGGGCCTGGCAGGGGAAGGATACTGTAAAATTTCCATTCCTTCCTCACTCATGGGGAAAGGTTACTGCAAAATCCCCATTCCCTCCACACCCCACTAACCTGCTTTCCAGCTCTGTTCCTGTGCAGGGCAATAAAGGAAGACCCAGCCAATCAGCTGGGACTCGGGAGGCAGAGAATAGTTGGGGAAGGAGCCAGTCAGAGGTGATATTTACCGGTCCTCCAAACTACTCAAAATTTCTACTACCGGTTCTCCAAACTACTCAAAATTTCTGCTACCAGTTCTCCAGAACTGGTCAGAACCTGCTGAATACCATCTCTGCTCCAAATTATGAAATGGTTTTTTCATAATTGAAAAAATTTTCTTCAAAAAGAAATGATTCACTCCTATTTTACTGATATGCTTTGGTGTATTTCCAAATTGAAGTTCTCCAGATGTGTTGCGCGTATAATTGCCTTAGAGGTGGGCTGCTACCAGTTCGCCCCGGCTCAGGTGAACTGGTAGGCAATTTTACCATTTTTAATTGCTGGTTTGGTGAACTGGCAAATCCCATCTCTGGCTGGCCCTGCCTATCCTACCCTGCCCTTCCCAGGAGTCTCTACATGGCCAACTTTGGATCCCAGGGCCCGCATGGAGGCTCGGGGAAGATGAAAAACAGTCCTCCCAGAGGTTCCAGAAGGCCAGAAACAGCCTGTTTCCAGCCTCCAGAGGGCCTCCGGAGCCCAGAGAGATCATTTTCACCCTCCCATAGGCTTCAGGAAAGCCTCTGGAGCCCAGGGAGGCTGTTTTTGGGGGTGGCCCAGAGGCTTAAGGAAAGCCTCTGGAGCCTGGGGAGAGTGAAAACGCCCCCCCCCCATGGTGCAGGAGGATGACTAGGTCACGTCCACCGTGGCCATGCCCACCCAGCAAGTGGGCAGAGAACCAGTTGCTAAAATTTTAAAGCCCAGTCCTGCCACAGCTATGTTCGCAAAGAATCCTAGTACATCCAATTCCAGCACAGCTGGAGGACATCCAGTGGAAGAAGTCTGCTGCCTGAGTTAGATGGCCTGAGCACTCCTGATCTGCATTTTTGCAAGTCATCTTTCCTGTTTTGTTCGGAAAACACATGAGGTAGACCGGGTTCCAACAACAAAAGGCTTTATTCAAACTAGTCAGTAACAGGAACACTCGGCTGAAACCGAGGCCAGCCTTTTATACAGGCTGGCCTGCCGGCTCGTAGCCAATGGCATTTGTTTAAATTTGCCGCTTTCCAGTTCCTAGTGAACCAATCCAATGCTTAGTTTATTTGACCAATCAGGTTTGCATATTTGGAGTCAACCAATTTACATATAGAACACCCCTCCCCTCTTAGTTCAGTCCTACGTGGTGACGTAGTCTCGCAGGTAGGCGGGGCTTTTCCGGACTCGACTTGACTTGCGCGGTTCATTCTTAGTGAAGTCTTTGACCGGTTCGGATGGGGCTGCCGTGTCGTCCGTTCTTCTCCCTGGAACCGTCTGGAAGGGTGAGTCAGCCATTTTACCGCCGCCTGAGTTTCTTAGGCTGGCGGTTTTGCCGCTCCCTCCCATTTCCTCCGGGCAGGTTGAGCTGGCCTGGCTGCCCCCTTCCGATGGGCTCTTCACGCAAGTCTCTCCAAACAGTGAGTCTTTTATTTGCTCTTTTTGATTATATGTTTCATTGGTTTTGGTTTTAAAAAGTTCTTTATTTACTTCTCGCATTTCCCCCCCCACCTTGGTTTGCAATTCGTCGGTTTTGTCGGTGAATGGTTGTAAGTCTGTGGTTCTTTCTATAATTCGGGATCGAAGCTGGTCTATGTGCCGCTTCCATTCCCTGCCATCCTCTACTGTTAACCGGTAGGATTTGGGGCCTGTGATTTGGGTAATCTGTCCTGGTAGCCATACCGGGTCCCCGGTGAAGTTTTTAGCGAATACTAAATTGCCTATTTCGAATTGTCTAAGCCGTGTAGAGGAGTCAGGGGGGTTTTCTGGAGTAAAATTTGGGTGTAACCTATCAAGGTGTGATCTTAACTTTCGCCCCATAAGTAATTCTGCTGGGGACTTGTTGGTTGTGGTACTGGGTGTTATGTGCTGGAGTGTGAGCAAACGGTTTACTTTCTGTTGGACATCTCCGGCGCCCATTCTTTCTAAACCTTCTTTAGTAAACCGGACCATTCTCTCAGCCCTGCCGTTCGCAGCCGGGTGAGTCAGCGCGGTTAGGGCATGTCTTATACCTAGGGAGGCTAGGTATTGCTCAAATTGTATGCTGGTTAGCTGTGGCCCATTATCTGAGACAAGAACGTCCGGTATGCCATGGGTGGCAAAAAGGTTGTCCAGTTTTTTAATTACAGTTTCTGTTGTCGTTGATGGCATAACTTTTACTTCAAGCCAATTAGAATAGGCATCAACGACAATCAGAAAGGTATGCCCCTTGGTAGGACCCGCGAAATCAGTGTGGATTCTTGACCAAGGTCCCCGAGGGGTTTCCCAGTCCTTAACGGGTGCTTTTGGTGGGGACGGTCTAATTCCCTGGCATTTGTTGCACGAGCTTACTCAATACTCTATGTCCTTATCAATACCCGGCCACCAAACATAACTTCTAGCAATGCTTTTCATCTTAACCATTCCCGGGTGCCCTTCATGTAACAACCTAAGTACCCTGGGTTGTAATTTGGCAGGAATTACCACCCGATCACCCCACAACAAACACCCCTTTTGGATCAAAAGTTCAGTCTGTCTGGACCGGAAAGGTTTAAAGTTTTCAGTTTTTTTGGTTCTCCAGCCAGCCTTTACCTACCCAGCTAAGAACGCGGGCAGTCAATGAGTCTTTCGCGGTGGCTCTGGCGACATCATAAGCTGATATGGGTAGATCGGGGCAAGTCTCAATTTGTAGTGTTGTCATCGCTGGTGCCGGGTCTTCGTCGGTTGCTGGTCAGGGTGCTCTGCTCAAAGCGTCCGCATGGGAAATTTGTTTCCTGGGCGATGTGTCAGAGTGTAGGAATAAGCTGCTAGGAACTCTGACCATCTAGTCATTCTTGGGGACAGTATATTAGGTGTTGGCTTGTTTCCCGCCAAAATCCCCATCAGTGGTTTGTGGTCTGTTATGATTTGAAAGGTCCGCCCATATAAGTACTCGTGGAAGCATTTTACTCCAGCGACAATTGCTAGAGCTTCCCTGTCCTATTGGCTGTAATTCTGCTCGGTTTTGGATGGAGTCCTAGAGTAATATGCGATGGGTGCTTCTCTGCCATCAGGTAGTTGGTGGCTCAGGATGGCACCTACTCCGTATGGTGAGGCGTCGCAGGTCACTCTTAATGGCAGTGTGTTGCTAAATTGGATGAGAACGTTTGTTGATGTTAGCAAGCTTTTAATATTTTGGAAGGCTTTCTTTTCTTTGTAACCCCAAGTCCAAGTTGCCTTCTTGTCTAAAAGACGGTGCAACGGTTCTGCTATAGTGGCCTTGTTTGGCAGGAACACATTATAGAAATTAATTAGCCCTAAAAATGCTTGTAGTTCGGTTTTATTTCTTGGTTCAGGTGCGTCTTTGATTGCTTTAACTTTTTTGTCTGTAGGGTGGATACCCTCTCCGTCTATTGAGTAGCCCAGGAATTCGACGCTATTCTTAATTAGGCAGCACTTTTCTCTTTTTACCTTGAGGCCAGATTCCCTAAACTTAGTTAATACTTCTTTGAGTCTTTTCCTTAATTGAGTTTCATCTCTGGCCGAGATTAGGACGTCGTCAAAATAGGGAACGACTCCTTGTATGCCATTTGGGAGGCGTTCCATCAGACTCTGGAAAACGCCTGGGGCCACGCTTACTCCAAATTGGAGTCGGTGACATTTGAATGCGCTCTTATGGGTGACTATAGTCTGTGCTTCTGCTGTTTCTGGGTCCACTGGGAGTTGTTGATAGGCTTGTGCCAAGTCGAGTTTAGCAAAAACTTTGCCCTTTCCTAGGGAGTGAAGCAAATGCTGGACTACTGGCACCGGGTATGCGCTTGGTTGTAATGCGTGGTTCAGGGTAGCCTTATAGTCACCACAGATTCTAATGGACCCGTCAGGTTTTATGGGTGTGACAATAGGCGTTTCCCACTTGGCATGGTCCACAGGTTCTAACACCCCCTGGGCTATTAGTTTGTCTAGCTGTTCCTCTATCTTTGCCTTTAGTGCAAAGGGAACTCGCCTGGCTTTTATTCTTCGTCGGGCTATTTGGGGGTCTAGACTGAAAGAAATGGGATTTCCCCAATACTTGCCAAGTGAGCCGTCAAAAACGTCCTGGAACTCGCGGATGAGGTCTTCTTCCCAGCCGGTTGTATTCACTCGATCGACCCCGGTCATCCCGATGCCCAATGGCGTGAACCATTCAATGCCCAGGAGGCTTGGTCTGTCTCAGTCGACTATGGTCAGCGGTAGTATTTTGACGTGTTGTCTATAGGAGACTCGGAACTGTCCCATGCCGACTACAGGGATTTGGTTACCTTGGTAGTCTTTGAGGGTTAGGTGCTGCTTCTGTAACTTTTTGGGTTGGATATCTGGGACTAGCTGTTTTATTGTGTCCCACGATACCATAGAAAGGAAGGACCCCGAGTCCACCTCCATCTTGCAGGGCTTCCCTTCGATTTTTACTGTGACTTTAACCTTCTTCCCACTTTCCGTCTGAGCGCTCTCTACAGTGACAGTTTGGTGTGTATTGGCTCGCTTGGATTGTTGCCACTTTCTTTCAGCTCGTTTAGGCTCAGCTTGTATTGGGGAGTTTCGGCGTCTCGTTGGGCTATAGCTTTTCTTGTTTCTACAGACTTTCTCGATATGCCCTCGTTTCTTGCAATACCTGCAGATAGCATCGAGAAATCCGCATTCGGCTCGGGCATGGTTTCCTCCACAGCCAGCGCACTCCTGCCAATTCCTTGTTTCCCGCTCTTTTTTGTTCGCGAATAAACGGTGGACCTCGTTGTCTTCTTCACTCGACTCGATTGCCTCTCCAGACTCTTCGTAGTGGGTGGTGGTGGTAGGCTGTTTTCTGTCTTTGGCTGGGGTTGTTTCTTCACTGTGTGTGTTCATCTTCTTCATTGTGACAGCCGATTTTTTCGCGGCTTCGGCGGCTGTGGCTTCCGCGATGGCTTCGGTTACGGTGATGTTGGGCTTGTTGAGTAATTTACTCTGTGCAGTAGAGTCTCTTAGCCCCAACACCACGCGGTCCCTCATCGCTTCATCAATGTTCAGGAAATCACACTCACCCCCTATTTGCCTAAGGGCAGCAACGAAATCGGCGACGGTCTCTCCTTCTCTCTGGTCTCTGTGGTAAAATTCGTGTTGCTTTATTAAATTAGACACCACCGGAACGTAGTGTGCTTTGAGAATTTTTTGCAATTCTGGCCACGTTAGTTGTTTAACATCTCGGGGCTTCGCAAGGGCCTTTGCCATCTTGAACACCGTTGGCCCGCAGTGAGTTAGGAACACAGCTCGCTTGCGTTGCTCTGAAATGCCTTCCATTTCATTGCTCTCCAAATACATTTGGAAGCGGTCTGCATAGGACTCCCAATCCTCTTCGTGAGGATTGAAGGGTGCGGGCGGTGCGTTGTTTCCAGGCATCTCTGCTGTCGTCTGGCTTCTTATCACCACGTGCAGGTTTCGCGTTCAGGACGATCCCACCTTCGTCGCCAGTGTTTTGTTCGGAAAATACACGAGGTAGACCGGGTTCCAACAACAAAAGGCTTTATTCAAACTAGTCAGTAACAGAAACGCTCGGCTGAAACCGAGGCCAGCCTTTTATGCAGGCTGGCCTGCCGGCTCGGAGCCAATGGCATTTGTTTAAATTTGCCGCTTTCCAGCAGCTCATTTGATTGGTTCCTAGTGAACCAATCCAATGCTTAGTTTATTTGACCAATCAGGTTTGCATATTTGGAGTCAACCAATTTACATATAGAACATTTCCTATTTACAATGAGGTTTCCTATTTTAGAATGTAGATAAAAAAGCCAATAGGTTTCATACAATAGCCAGTCATTCTGAAAATATCTTTCAATTATTTCTCTCCTCTCTTCCCCTCCCCCATACATACACTAATAGATTCTTGTGATAATGATATGATAAAGATATGACAATGAACATATTTGAAGCTTACCTACATATAATGGACCAGATAAAATATTTTCTACAAGTAATATACGTATTTTGTTTTAATCATTAGGTTGGTTTGAGTTTGGATATACTTCTCTTGAACAAAATTCAGGATCCCATATAACACTTTTTTTCCTTTTCCAGGAAATTTGGGCAGTAGGAAGTGTCAGAGCTATCCCTGAGCTCACATCTTAGCATTGACAGATCCACCTCTTTCTTTCCTATAAAGATTTTCAGGACCCTACTGCAATTTGTGTAATCCCAAGCAATGCACAAGTGCTACAATTAAACAAATTGTAATGGCAAGTTTCCATCAATGTTTATATGAATTCTTCTAGTGTTATGCAAGTCCTATATCAGTTTATATGGGGTCTGTCCTTAGATTGAATGTATTGACTGAATCCAGTTAACTAAAAAAACTTAGAAACAACATAAGCCATATGGATTCATCAAGAAATGTTTCATGATGCTGTCAGATAACCAGGCACCAAACTAGGTTAAACTGATCCAGTTTGACATGGTTACCATAAGAAGCGAAAGCAATTACTGCTCAGATTTGTTCAACTTACTGTCAATGCAGAAAAAATCCTATTCAGAAAAGCCAAGGACATGACTGATAAGTAAAAATCTTGTTTTCCGTGAGAACTAAGTCACAAGATCAGCAGAAAAGGGGAAAGTGCTAGCTCTTTTTCTCCTCCACTACATTTTCTTCACTAATTCCTTGCAAATATACAATTATTTTGGTACTTCCTACAGGATGAACTGTTACACGAAAGAGATTTATGGAATGCAATGGTCACACTAGCAATACATTTAGATACCAAAATATCCTATTATTCATATAAGTTAAGTATATTACAGTCCTTCCTTCTTTCCTGTCAGCCTTACCAAAGACCAAACTAGAAACATAGGCAGATAAGACAATTCTACATTATTGTAAAGTAAAATTAACAGAATCTTGCAAGTCTGAAAGTACAATTCTCCCACTGCTGCCTTTACTGACTGATAACTTAGGAAGGGTTCCTCCTGAGTGTCTTGCTCTGTTAACTATGCACCTATGAGCTCTGGGCTATGCTCCTTCATATCTGAGTGTTCACTAGTCAACATATATTCACCTTGTCTCTCAAGGTCATTCTCACATACCATTACATCCCCACATTGCGTTCACTAATGACATCGAGGTCCCAAAATCTAAGCAATTTGTAAATAAGTATCTGATCTAGAATTTGCATTTTTAATAGAATTTTTTTAACAGCAGACTGCGGCAACAATGTCCCTCATCCTGCTCTATTATCTTATTAGCTTAACCTCTATTCCATTTCTACAGAATGAATAGGACATACTTAAATGATACAGGAAAAATCTCATTAGAAAGACTTTCCTGAAGAATGAAATGAATCAATTGCCTCAGAGATACTACTTTGATATATTTGATGCAGACTTAAGCTAAACTGATGTTAATAGGAAATAAAAAAATACAACTGTGGAAGATGGGGTTACGTTTCAATCACTTATGTTATGAAAAGTTCAGTAGTTTGTATGGCCCACAAATAACCCCCAGACTAACAAAAGGCGAAATTACTTTCCCTTGCCAATTTTTGTAATTATAGGCATAAAATCATATGTTATGTAGCTTGCTCTTCATATGCAAGCACACTTCACTGTGTATTATTTATAACCATTGGTGAATTATGTCAGTGATTTGAAACACTTCCCTGATATTTCTAAAATAACACATTTCATGCTAGTGCTATGCATTAATAAACACATATTTTAGTATTCTGCTATTGTTTCAAGAATAGGTAATCTTAAAGCATTCCAATGTAAACCAAATATACAGAAGAAGTAAGATGTAGGTCAAACTTCCTATTAGAGCATATGGTTTTTAGTTTGGGTTTATAAAATATACAGCATTTAATTTAAAAGAAAACATGGCAGATTTATATCTGAAGAAAACTCTATTTGCAAACCAAAGCTCATGTGTACCAATGATGGGATAATTTTATAGCCCAATGAATGTGCACTTGTATTAGTACAAGGCAGAGGTAGTATTCAGCAGGTTCTGACCAGTTCTGGAGAACCGATAGAGGAAAATTTGAGTAGTTTGGAGAACCAGCAAATACCACTTCTAACTGGCCCTGCCCCCACCTATTCTCTGCTTCCTGAGTCCCAGCTGATTGGCTGGGTCTTCTTTTGTTGCCCTGCACAGGAGAACAGAGCTGGAAAGCAGGTTAGTGGGCTGGGGAGGGAATGGGATTTTGCAGTAACCTTCCCTGCCATGGCCACCAAGCCATGCCCAGAGAACTGGTAGTAAAAAATTTGAATCCCACCACTGGTACAAGGGTCCTGAAATGATCTCCTAAGCTAGTAGTTTGCATATATGTGAAAGTAGCAGTATTTGGTCTCTAAGAGAAAGTGAATTTTCAGTGAAATGGGTACCTCAGAGGCCTTTCTCTGGTGCTTGAACTTTCTGAGAAACAACAGTGGGTCTCCATGAAAGGCCAGCATCCATGGCTGCATCTTAATTTTGAAATTTTTTTCTCAAGGAAGATAAGGAACCAGGTGACATTTATTTTGTTTATCTAAGCTTTTTTTCATAAGGAGGTCTTTATATGAAAATTGCACCTTCTTCTTAATCACCAAAGTGATTTATAATAATTAAAATCACAGTATCATAAGTCAACAAAAATACAGGGTACCCATGTTTCAGATATATTTACACACAATTTTTGTTTGTAGATTGCTAATTTTACTTTGGCTTTACTTATTCTTTATTTCTAAGATATGGATTCATGTTTCCTATTCATAGAACAATTATATTTTAACTTAATCTTTGCTCTAATTGTATTATTTCCTTGAAACATATCCTGATTGCAACTGTGTGTCACAAAGTTGTCCTAAAATATTTAAAAATAAATGCATGGCATAGGAAAAAGAGCGGTATGATTTTATGTCTGTTAGCCACCATGAATCTTATAGAAGATAAAATATAACAAATTGCAATTAAAAACACATCTAAGCAAATATTTTCTCTTTAGAACGTTTCTGATACTTGTACACTTGAAGATCAAAATTTCTTATAAATGTGATCTTCCCTGTTCAAAAGGCTCAATAGTATATAACAGATAACAGATAATCAGAATTGGAAGGGCCCTCTAGGTCATCTAATCAACCCCCCCACCCA
The DNA here is from genome assembly GCA_015471245.1 of Laticauda colubrina. Classification (NCBI taxonomy): domain Eukaryota; kingdom Metazoa; phylum Chordata; class Lepidosauria; order Squamata; family Elapidae; genus Laticauda; species Laticauda colubrina. The sequence continues at coordinate 44,430,172 of BLBF01000022.1, forward strand.
AGCGGGAGACCCCACACCATTTCTGACAAATGGCAGTCCAATCTCTTCTTGAAAGTCTCAAATGGTGGCACTCCCACAACTTCTGAGGTCAAGCTGTTCCATGGGTTGATTGTTCTCACTGTCAGAAAGTTTTTCCTTATGTCCAGGTTAAACCTCTCCTTGTTCAGTTTCCATCCATTATTCCTTGTCTGGCACTTCCGAAAATAGCTAGAGATCCATCTTCAACAAGTTTTATAGTCTCAATTCATTTTGAGCCATCAATCCAGATGGCTCAGGACATGGAAGTACAATATTTCAAAATATGCTATTTTTGTTTTTAAAAGAGGCAATTCCACACAAATTGTAACCATAATGTTTTAATTTTAAAAAATAAATAGCTTCTATTAAAGGACCACTCAATTATTATGCAACTATACCTACATCTGTGCACCCAGAAAACTATAAAATGTGAAGTTTAATCATTGTCTTACATAGAGAAAGGAAGTATATAGATACGAGAGACAGACAGACAGATGGAGGGAGGGGAGGGGAGGGAAGGGAGGGCGAAGGCCATGCTGGACTAATAGAATATGTAAACTCAAGTTCTAATCTCCTTAAGCATGAAATCTGATGAGTTTAGGCCAGTCACTCCCACTTAGACCTAGATTGGGAAGTCCAAAACTTACCCCAAATACCTACCAATATTGTATTGAATCAGAATGGTAGATTATAGACTGTAGCCCAGGCCTTCTTCCTATACTGGATTGATTTTGTCTAAAGCAAAGTATGTGAGTTTGTGTCATACTATACGAAATTTGTTGATTTAGAATGGCCTTCCACAACTTGATGTACTCCTTCATAATTCTGGACAACTTATTTATACAGATTCTTTTATAGGTAGTTGAGGTGGCTCAACTACCCATTGTTTTAAGAACTACACTTATGGTAAATATTACCTTTAGTTAGCTAAATGGTTCACAACAGATATATATATGGACAAAGCAAAACTTGTCAGAAGCACTAAAAGTAAGGAAAATTGTCCCTTGCCAAGTCCTCCTCAACAGATTTGTTTTTAATAAAACTGTTGAAACAAGAAGATATTTATTTAAGGCAGCAGTTCTCAAACTGTAGTTTGGAACCTTCCAGGTGTCCAGAGGATGGTGACATTTTTAAAAAGATCATAATCAGCATTGCACAGGCAAAATGAGAATGCTATCAAAACTTCTTACTTTGTGTAACCCCCAGTGGACACTCGCAATACAGGTAGTAATTGGTTTACAACCACAATTGAGCCCATAATTTCCATTGCTAAGTGAGGCAGTTGTTGGTTTTGCCCCATTTTTATGACCTTTTTTGCCACAGTTGTTAAGCAAATCACTGCAGTTGTTAAATCATGTAGTTGTTAAACGAATCTTCTTTCATTGATTTTGCTTGTTGGAAGATTAGCTGGGAAGATTATAAATGGCAATTACGTGACCCTGGGACAGTGCAATGTTAATAAATTTATGACAGTTGCCAAGTTCCTGAATTTTGATCACATGACTGCAACGGTCATAAGTGTGAAAAACAGTCATAAGTAACTTTTTTTAGTGCCATTGTAACTTCAGACAGTCACTAAACAAATGGTTGCAAATCAAAGACTACCTGTAGTGCAAAATTGAAGAACACTGCTCTTTGATTAAAACTGAATGTTAAAATTGAATTATTAAGGTTGTACATTTATTCTTTGCCCAATATTAACCTTCAGTGAAAGCAGTTTTATTTATAGAGAATCACACAAATTCATTTTATGGATGCTACAATTTGAACATTACCAATTAAAGAAAGAGCAATTAAAAAGTTAAACAGATACAGAAATGATTGAATTACTTTTTAATGGTAATTTTATTAAACATTATAATTAAAAAGATAAAATTAATACAAATTAATAAAAATAAAATATAGAAAATGAAGAAAAGATAAGAATATAGTTGTAATGACCAAAATTTCTTCTCTCACAAGTCATAGATGACATATTTTTTAAAATATGAGGAAAAAAATAGTGGATGCATGTGTTCATTCAGAAAGTCAAGGAAAGAGGAAAATTGCAAGAACAATAGTAAAAGTATTTAAGTATTTAGGGCATCACTAATGTGTAGACATAGTCCAAGTAATATTGATTGGAGTCTTGAAAGTAGATTGATGAAAAGTATATATTTTTGTGCTTATGACAGTCTTTAAAAGTGCAGATACTTTGGCCTAAAAATTCTAGAATTTGCCTTAATCCCAAGCAAGTCACAATGGCTTAATGTATTGAAATCTCAACTATAATGTCCTTTTGGATCAGGCATCCTGACACATTGCTTTAATTTGCAAAAAAAGAAAGAGCTGAGTTGTATACCAAATGAAATGCATTTATCTGCTTGGTAATCTTGAGTTTGGGAGTCCTTATTTTAAAGACTACAAATGAGGAGAAAACAAATGAGAGGCAAGCTTGCTCTATACCTATGTTACGGTATAGCAGAAGATGGCTGCCAATAAAATCTCAGTCAATGGATAGTAAATGAGAAATACAAAAAGGGCTGTCAGATTCTTCCTGAAAAGAATAGCTCACCCTGCAAACCTTCTCAGAATGTGATATTTCCTGGCTATCAAGGAACGTGACAAAGCATTAGTCAACAACCAGATGGTTAAATCTCCATATACCTCAAGAGTTGATAAGATGTTGCCAAGGAGACAGTTACTGACTTGGTTGACAGCTGAAAGTTGCTTGCTTTGTGCCCAGTGCCAATGTTATATTCAAAACCCAATATTCTGTGCACAGCTGATAAGACATTTCCCCTCTTCTATTCCCACCTGTCTGATATTAAATATTTCTGGACAAGTAGGAGGATAAAGTCAATTTGCACATGTGGTAGGACTTTTATTGGGATGGATTGGAGAGAAATGTAAAAACAAAATTTTGCTTCCTTGCCTAATTAGTTTTATTGAACTTTCAAGTGCATGTTCTAGTTTGGTTTTGAGGGGAAGAATTGCTGTGTGGATTGTTCTGTCATTTACACCACTCCTGTCTGCTAGTACTGTTCCATCCGGAAAAATGCACGGTAGACCGGATTCCAATAAACAAGTCTTTATTTCAAACAAGCAACAGTAACGGAACGGATGGCTAAAGCCGCAGCAGCCCTTTTTATACAGGCTTGCCTGGCGGCTTATAGCCAATGACGTTTGTTTAACTTTGCCGCCTTTAAGCAACTCCCTGGATTGGTTCCTAGCGAACCAATCTGCTTTCGGCCTTTCTGGCCAATCAGAATGTTCAACTTGGACTCTTCCAAGTTATACAGAACACCCCTCCCCCTTTAGTTTAGTCCTATGTGAGTGACGTAGTCACGCAGGTAGGTGGGGCTTCTTTTAGTTCTATTTGACCTGCGCGGTTCATTTTCGCTGGAGACTTTGAGCGGTTCGGTCGGGATTGCTGTCTCTCCGGCTCTTCTCCATGGAACCGCCTGGAAGGGTGAGTCAGCATTGTTGCTATCACTTGAGTTGCTCAGGCCGGTGGTTTTACCGCTCCCTCCTGGTTTTCCCGGGCAGGTTGAGCTGGCTTGGCTGGCCCCTTCCAGGATGGATTCCTCTTCACTTGGATTATTTCTGCTGGTCTCATCTAACCGTATGTGTTCTTTTTGCTCTTTTTGATTGGTTAGATGTTCTCGATTTATTTTTAATCATTCATTTTCACCCTCTTTTTTATTTCTTTGTATTTCCCCCCCCTCCTTAGTTGTGTTTTCATCGATTTTTATTGTTTGAGGTTGCACGGTTGTATTTCGCTCGATGTTTCGGGAACGAAGCTGGTCTATGTGTCACTTCCACTCTCTTCCATCGCCCACAGTTAGATGGTAGGACCGGGGGGCCTGTTATTTGTGTGATTGTGGCTGGAAGCCAGAGAAGGTCCCCGGTGAAATTTTTTGCATAGACTAGGTCGCCGATTTCAAAAGTGCGGTATCAGCTGGTTGAGTCGGGGGGGGTTCACAGGTGTAATTTGGGTGCAATCTATCTAAGTGGGATCTGAGTTTCCTCCCCATTAATAATTCTGCTGGGCTCTTGTTCATTATACTACTGGGGGTGATATGTTGTAGTGTGAGTAAACGGTTTAGCTTGTCTTGGACATCCCCGTGGTCCATTTTTTCTAGGCCTTCTTTCATAAATCTGACCATTCTCTCGGCCCTACCATTTTCCGCCGGGTGGGCCAGTGCGGTTAGTGCATGGCGTATACCTAAGGAAGATAAATACTGTTCAAATTGTATAGCGGTTAGTTGTGGCCCATTGTCAGACACTAGTACATCAGGCAAACCATGAGTTGCAAATAATTTGTTTAACTGATTGATAACACCGTCGGTTGTCGTGGATGACATCACTATAACTTCCAACCAATTTGAGTATGCATCTCCGACAATCAAAAACATATGCCCCCTAGTAGGTCCTGCAAAATCAATATGGATTCGAGACCAGGGGCCTTGTGGGGGTCTCCCAGTCTCGGATGGGTGCTTGCGGTGGAGAGGGTCAAGTTCTCTGGCACTTATTACATGTAGCTACCCAGTATTCAATATCCTTGTCTAAACCAGGCCACCAGATATAGCTCCTAGCCAGGCTTTTCATTTTTACTATGCCTGGGTGGCCTTCATGGAGCATACCCAACACTTCTTTCTGCAGTCTGGAAAGGAATTACCACCCGATCACCCCATAACAAACACCCCTTTTGAATTGACAGTTCAGTCTGTCTGGTCCGAAAAGGTTTAAAACTTTCAGTTTTTTGGTTTTCCAGCCAGCCTTTACCTACCCAATTCAAAATGCGGGCAGTCACTGGGTCTTTTGCGGTAGCTCTGGAGACATCATTGGCAGACAATGGCAGTTCACGGCAGGCCTCTATTTGTAGTGTGGCGGTAGTCGGAGCTGGGTCGTCTTCTGTTGTTGGCAATGGTGCTCGACTTAATGCATCTGCATGGGTGATTTGTTTTCCGGGTCGATGCAGCAATGTATATGAGTATGCAGCTATAAATTCTGACCATCTAGTCATTCGGGGGGATAAAATGTTCGGTGTGGGTTTGTTTCCACCAAAATTCCTAGTCATGGTTTATGGTCAGTTACAATTGAAAATGTCCTCCCATAGAGGTATTCGTGAAAATGTTTAACTCTGGCGACGATTGCCAGGGCCTCTCTGTCTAGTTGGCTATAGTTGCATTCTGCTTTGGAGAGTGTTTTCGAGTAAAAGGCGACAGGTGTCTCTCTCCCGTCGGCAATTGGTGGCTCAGGATGGCACCGACTCCGAACGGTGAGGCATCACAGGTCAATGGGAGTGTGTTATTAAACTGAATAAGAACGGTGTCTGAGGTTAATAAGTCTTTTATGCTTTGGAAAGCTTTTTGTTCCTTGTGACCCCAAGTCCAATTAGTTTTTTTATCCAGTAAACGATGCAATGGTTCTGCTATCGTTGCTTTATGGGGGAGGAATACATTATAAAAGTTTATTAGACCCAAAAATGCTTGTAAGTCTGTTTTGTTTCTAGGTCTGGGTGCATCTTTAATTGCTTTGACTTTTTTTTCTGTAGGGTGTATACCCTCTCCGTCAATTAAATACCCTAAAAATTCGACGCAATCATTAACTAGACAGCATTTTCCCTTTTTAACTTTCAGGCCGGATTCTCTAAATTTTGTTAGCACTTCTCTTAGTCTTGCTTCTAATTGGGTCATGTTTTTCGCTGAAATTAGGACGTCCTCAAAGTATGGAACGATCCTTTTAATTCCATTTAATAGGCGTTCCATGAGACTTTGGAAAACTCCTGGGACAATGCTTACTCCAAATTGAAGTCTGTTACATTTGAATGCCCCTCTGTGAGTTACTATTGTCTGTGCCTCGGCCGTTATTGAGTCTACTGGAAGTTGTTGATCTGCTTGGGCTAAATTGAGTTTGGCAAAAAATTTTCCTCCCCCAAGTGAGTGCAGTAAGTGCTGCACGACTGGTACCGGGTATGCGCTTTGCTGCAACGCATGGTTCAGGGTAACTTTGTAGTCTCTGCAGATGTGCACAGACCCGTCAGATTTTACTGGTGTTACTATTGGTGTTTCCCACCTAGCATGGTCAATCGGTTCTATGACCCCTTGCACGATTAATTTGTTTAATTGTTCATCTATTTTGGCTTTTAACGCAAAGGGTATTCGTCTGGCCTTTAGCCTTCTTGGTGCTATCTGGGGATCTAAACTAAAGGAAATTGGGGTCCCCCGGTACCTGCCTAGAGTGCTGTCGAAGATGTTCTGGAACTCACATATCAGGTTCTCTTCCCAATTGGATGTGGCTATTTGGCTCACTCCGGTCATTCTGATGCCCAATGGTGCAAACCATTCGATGCCCAGGAGACTGGGACAGTCTCGGTTGACTATGGTTAGCGGCAGGACTTCGGCGTGCTGTTTGGACACTTTGAAGTGTCCTAGACCTACCACAGGGATCCTGTTTCCTTGGTAGTCCTTTAAAATTAATTTTTGTTTCTGAAGTTCTTTTAGTCTTATGTTTGGAACTAGCTGTCTGATTATGTTCCAAGACACTATTGACAGGAAGGTTCGTGAGTCGACCTCCATCTCGCAAGGACTTCCTTCAATTTTCACTATAATTTTGACCTTTCTCCTGCTTTCCATCTGGGCGTTTCCAATAGTGATAGTCTGGTGGTTTTTTGCTCGGTTGCTGGTTCCTTTGCTGCACTCCCATTTTCTGTTGGCTTGCCTCAATTCAGTTCTTAGTGGGCAATTACTGTGCATGCTAGGACTGTTGTTTTTACGATTTCTGCAAACTCTCTCGATGTGTCCCCTTTTCTTGCAAGCCCGACAGATGGCATCAAGGAACCTGCACTCGGCCAAGGGTGGTTCCCTCCGCAGCCAGTGCATTCTTGCCAATTTCTTTTTTCACGCCTTTTTTTGTTCGCGTATAGGCAGTGGACCTCATCATTATCTTCTTCTGTTTCTGATGATGTGCCGAGGTCTTCGTGGTGTGTGGTAGAGGGAGCTTGCTTCTTTCCCCTGGGTATGGTCATTGCATCAGTATTGGCATTCATCAGCTTCATTGTTCCCGCTGATTTTTTCGCAGCTTCTGCAGCCGTGGCTTCCACGATCGCTTCAGCCACAGTTATATTAGGCTTATTCAATAATTTACTTTGTAAGTTAGAGTCTTTTAGGCCTAAGACAACATGATCTCGCATGGCTTCATCCATATTCTGGAATTCGCAAGCTCCACCCAGATGTCGGAGGGCCACTATGAAATCAGCGATGGTCTCGTCTTCCCTTTGGTCTCTTTTGTAGAATTCATGTCTTTTAATGAGATTTGACACCACAGGCGCGTAGTGAGCCTTTAGCATTCGGTTAAGCTCAGACCAGGCCATCTGTTTCACATCTCTGGGCTTCGCCAATGCCTTGGCCATTTTGAACACGGTTTGCCCACAATGAGTTAGGAAGATAGCCCTCTTCTGCTGATCTGAAATTTTCTCCATTTCTTTGCTCTCTAAAAACATCAGGAAACTATCGAAGTATGATTCCCAATCTTCTTCGTTGGGGTTGAAAGGTGTGGGTGGCGCATTATTACCAGCCATCACTTCTAGCGTGGTTTTCTTGCCGCGTGCTCAGTCTCCGCTCCAAGACGATCTAACCTTTGTCGCCAGTGTTCCATCCGGAAAAACACGCGGTAGACTGGGCTCCAGTAAACAAGTCTTTATTACAAACAAGCAACAGTAATGAACGGATGGCTAAAGCCGCAGCAGCCCTTTTTATACAAGCTTGCCTGCCGGCTTATAGCCAATGACGTTTCTTTAACTTTGCCACCTTTAAGCGGCTCCCTGGATTGGTTCCTAGTGAACCAATCCGCTTTCGGCCTTTCTGGCCAATCAGAATGTTCAACTTGGACTCTTCCAAGTTATACAGTACAAGTACCTTGGATCAATTTCAGTGAAGTCCCTTCTTTGGTGTCAAGTGTTTTTCTCCATTATGCAGTCACTTTAATCTTGGACATGGCTCTCTTCTGAATTCCCAGACGCTGCCTTTCAAAGTTTTGTTTAAAGACATATATTAAAAAAAGATGTACTGCACTGCTTTTGAATAGATTCTTCAGTCTATTCAGTTTTCAGGAAAAAATAAGTATTTATGAATTCATATTTCCAATGGAGGTGTGTTCATCTTTACTGCATGTACCATCAATAATTATACAAATCATTTTTTCCCAGTCCAATGGTTTTTAGATATGTTGTGATGATAAATCCCAGAATTCCTAGTAAGAATCATGCTAGTTGAGAAATTTGAAATATTGTCAACTCAACAATAGTTGAGGCCTGGAGGTGGCTATCAGAATGTGGTATGATTGGGTTTTCATATCAAAACCATTTAGTAGTTACTATATCATACAATCACACATTTTTAGTGTGAAGACAACATAACTGTCTAAATCTTAAAACTCTGCTTTATGAATAGATTGCACATAAATCCTTTCTAGAACTAAGATAGCATACCTTTTTATTTGATTGCATATTGTCAAAAGCCTATTTTCACTTTTAAAGTTTCTACCCTAAAGAAAGTGATAGAAATTTCATTATGTGAGCCCTTCGATATCTATTCACATAGCTTCTTATACAGTTGAAATGGATGTTACTGTGTCCTCTTCATAATAGCAGTATTAAGCTATGATGATAGAAGTAATGCAGTGTTTCATTTTCTAAAGAAAAATTCTGTCAGTTGCCTGGGTTAATGCTTAATAATCTTTTTCTGCAATGATTCTTTGCTAACTGGCAGAATCTGTAGGAAACTCTTCAAGCAATAAGCATGTAAGGCTAATTCCTTAGTCACCTCAAGTGTTAGTACCCAGAAAGAACTAGTTTGCTCAGCAATGGCTCAAACAAAATTTAAATCCACTCTAAATCTAAATCTGCTCTCTATATCCACTATTTTCTTTTCTTTTCTCTGACATATTTACCAGAGTTCCATGTCTTATGAAAATAAAATATATAGAAAAACCAATTGCTAAATATTTGAAGATAGTAGTATAGGAAACTACACACAGTCTAGAATACTAGCAATGTTGCTTCCATTTGATACTCTCTTCCAAAATTTTGTATTCCTATTCAGAAAAGACCTACCCTGAAGACATAAGTTTCTGTTTTATAAGATGCACATTGAGTAGTGACAACTTTTATTCTTTAAATTCCTCTTATACCTTGAATTCTCTTAAATCAACCCTTGGTCCCATTTGCATTTCACAAGATGCTTGGTTTAACTGAACTGGAACATAATCAGTTTTCCATGGGTGCTCAAAGAGACAAAGTCCCAAATTTGTTCCTTCTGTGATCAGGGAAAAATGAATTTGAAATAACTGAGTTGAGAAAGACCCTTAGTATTTCTGAAATCTGAAGCTTCCCTTCATTGTGCAAATATATCCTGATGGGTTTTTGTGTGTGTTCTTGTCACTCCTGATTTATTGGCCCCAGAAAACGAATTTACATTGCAGTTTCCATTTTTGGTTTCTCTTCCCTGCAGTTCTTCACATCTGGAAAGCAAGCATGCTTTCTTTTTGCCCACAGATATTTCTGCACTTGGTGAATTGTTTAATTCTGAACAAGAATATATTTACAAGGAATTTTCTAGCCTAAAGTTTGGATGGTCCCAGCAAGGGATTTAAACCACAGGCAGGCAGTTCTTTTTCTGCCCTGGGCCACAAAAACAATTTGTTGGATGTTGTGCAGTGCATGTCATAGATGGAAAAAAACAAAACCCAAACTGGGTGGGCTGCTATTTACAGTTTAATTCTATTATTTCTTTCTAACATCCTCTTTTTTCCTTTTTCCTCAGTAATAGCAACAGCAGTAGCACTTAGACTTATATATTGAGCCATAGTGCTTTATAGCACTCTCGGGTTGGTTTACAATGTCAGATTATTATCCCCAACAAACTGGATCTTCATTTTACTAACTTTACTAACTCAGGATTGAACTCTAGGCCACAGACAGAGCTTTTTTTGCAATACTGCATTCTAACCACCAGACCACCTGTTCTGTATAAATAATAGTAGACTCCAAATACTTCATTCCGATTGGTTAACAAAACCTAAAAGGGGATTGGTTCAATAGGGACCAATCCATGAAGCCGTCCAAGGGCGGCAAAACCAAATGGTTGTCATTGGCTACAAGCCGGCAGACAGAAACATATAAAAGGGCTGTCGCGGCTTGAGCCAATGTTCCGTTTTGCAACTATAATTGAAATAAAGACTTTGTTCTTGGAACCCGGTCTACCTCGCGTTTTTCCAGATGGAACACTGGTGACGAAGGTGGGATCGTCCTAAACGCGAGACGGAGCACGCGGTGACAGACAAGCCAGACAAAGAGAAATGGCTGGAAACAATGCGCCGCCTGCACCCTTCAACCCCAATGAAGAAGATTGGGAATCTTACGTAGACCGTTTCCAGATGTACCTAGAGAGCAATGAGATGGAGGAAATCTGAGACGAACGAAAAAGAGCCGTCTTCTTGACACACTGTGGGCCCGCGATTTTTAAAATGGCCAAGGCTTTGGCAAAGCCCCGAGATGTCAAACAACTGATGTGGACCAAGCTCCAAAGAACATTAAAGGCCCATTATGCACCGGTGGTGTCAAACTTGATAAAGCAGCACGAGTTTTATTGGAGAAACCAGAAAGAAGGCGAAACCATCGCTGATTTTGTAGCCGCACTACGCCAAATAGGGGGAGCGTGCGAGTCTCTTAACTTAGATGAAGCGATGCGGGATCGAGTGATATTGGGGTTAAGAGACTCAACCATACAGAGCAAGCTACTGAATAAACCCAACATATCAGTAGCCGAAGCTATTGCAGAAGCCTCGGCTGCTGAAGCCGCCAAAAAATCGGCAGATAAGATGAAACAAATGAATGCAAGTAACGATGAAAAAAGCCCAGCCAGAGGAAAAAAACAACCTCCCACAACCACTCATTACGAAGAACTCGAAGAGATGTCAGCATCTGGGGAGGAAGACAACGAAATCCACCGCCTATACGCTAACAAGAAAGGGTGTGAAAATAGAAATCGGCGGGAATGTGCTGGCTGCGGGGGAAACCATCCCCGAGCCGATTGCAGATTCCTCGATGCCATTTGCAGAGCATGCAAGAAAAGGGGGCATATCGAGAAAGTCTGCAGAAACAAAAAGAATTACAGCCCAAAGAGACGAAACGACTCCCCAGCAAAGCCTGAGCCAAGACTCTCCGAGAGAAAGTGGAAGCAAAACAGGCAAGCCACTAACCGGGAGAAAGCATACCAAACTTTCACTATCGGAAGCGCTCAGACGGAAAGCGGGAAGAAAGTAAAAATAGTTGTAAAAATCGAAGACAGCCCCTGCGAGATGGAAGTTGATTCTGGATCGTTCCTATCCATGGTGTCGTGGGACACCCTCAAAAAACTAATTCCTGACATCAAAATTAAGGAACTCCAGAGACAAAAACTAACCCTCAAAGATTATCAGGGAAACCGAATTCCTGTAATCGGCCTGGGACATTTTCAAATCGCTTACAGGCAACATGTCGCAGTACTCCCATTAACAATAGTCGACCGAGATCAACCAAGCCTCCTGGGTATCGAATGGTTCACACCATTGGCCATCGGGATGACCGGAGTAGACCGGGTGGCCACAACTGACTGGGAAGAAGACCTGATCCGAGAATTCCAGGACGTCTTCAACGGCTCCCTAGGCAGGTATCGGGGAACCCCATTTCGTTTAGTCTCGACCCACAGATAACCCCTAAAAGACTAAAGACCAGACGGGTTCCTTTTGCTTTAAAAGAAAAAATAGAGGAACAACTAAATAAATTGATAGATCAAGGGGTTTTAGAACCGGTCGACCACGCTAAATGGGAAACACCAATTGTTATACCAATTAAGCCAGACGGGTCGGTTCGAATCTGTGGCGACTACAAGTTGAACCACACGTTGCAACAGAGCACATACCCAGTGCCAGTTGTGCAACACCTACTGCACTCTCTTGGGGGAGGAAAGTTTTTCGCCAAACTAGACCTGGCACAGGCATACCAACAGCTCCCAGTAGACCCCTTAACAGTGGAAGCACAAACAATAGTGACTCACAAAGGGGCATTCAAATGTAACAGACTCCAATTTGGAGGAAGCGTAGCCCCAGGCATTTTCCAGAGCCTCATGGAACGCCTGTTAAATGGCATAAGAGTGGTCGTGCCATACTTTGACGACGTCCTAATTTCAGCCAAAGATGCAACACAACTAAAGAAAAGACTCAAAGAGGTCCTAAATAAATTCAGAGAATCTGGCCTTAAAGTAAAGAAAGAAAAGTGCTGCCTAATGACTGATCGTGTCGAGTTCTTAGGATATTTAATTGATGGAGAGGGCATACACCCCACCGAAAAAAAAGTAAGAGCTATAAAAGACGCACCAGAACCAAAGAATAAAACTGAGCTGCAGGCATTTTTGGGACTGATAAACTTTTACAATGTGTTTCTACCCCGAAAAGCCACAATAGCGGAACCATTGCATCGATTACTGGACAAGAAAACAATTTGGACATGGGGGCTTAGAGAAAAAAAAGCTTTCCAAGGAATAAAAGACTTATTAACATCAAACACCGTTCTTATCCAGTTTAGCAATACACTGCCATTGACGGTGACCTGCGACGCCTTGCCATTCGGAGTCGGTGCCATCCTGAGCCACCAATTGCCTGATGGGAGAGAGGCACCCATCGCATACTATTCTAAGACCCTGTCCAAAGCCGAGCGTAATTACAGCCAGTTGGACAGAGAAGCTCTAGCAATTGTCGCCGGAGTGAAACGCTTCCATGAGTACCTATATGGAAGAACTTTTCAAATCGTAACAGATCACAAACCGCTACTAGGAATTTTGGCGGGAAACAAACCTACACCGAATATTCTGTCCCCATGAATGACTAGATGGTCAGAGTTCCTGGCAGCCTATTCCTATACTCTGACACATCGCCCAGGGAAACAAATTTCCCATGCAGACGCTTTGAGCAGAGCACCATTGCCATCAACAGAGGAAGACCCGGCACCAACGATGACAGCATTACAAATAGAGACTTGCCCCGATCTACCCATATCTGCGAATGATGTCGCCAGAGCCACCGCAAAAGACCCATTGACTGCCCGCGTACTTAACTGGGTAGGTAAAGGCTGGCCGGAAAACCAAAAAACTGAGAACTTTAAACCTTTCCGGACCAGACAAACTGAACTCTCAATCCAAAAAGGTTGTTTATTGTGGGGTGATCGGGTAATTATTCCTAACAAATTACAAACCAAGGTACTGGGTATGCTTCACGAAGGCCACCCAGGAATAGTTAAAATGAAAAGCCTTGCTAGAAGCTACGTTTGGTGGCCGGGTATAGATAGGGACATCGAATACTGGGTAAACTTGTGCAATAAATGCCAAAGAATCAGGCCGTCCCCGCCAAAAGCACCCATAAGAGACTGGGAAACCCCAAGAGGCCCCTGGTCATGAATCCACATCGATTTTGCGGGTGCTACCAAGGGGCATACGTTTCTGATTGTCGTGGATGCATACTCTAATTGGCTGGAGTTAAAAATTATGCCATCTACAACAACAGAAACCGTTATAAAACAACTTGACAAACTCTTTGCAACCCATGGCGTACCGGATGTCCTAGTGTCCGATAACGGGCCACAATTAACCAGTCTCCAATTCGAGCAATACCTAGCCTCCCTAGGTATAAGACATGCCCTAACCGCGCCGGCCCACCCGGCTGCAAACGGTAGGGCAGAGAGAATGGTCAGGTTTACCAAGGAGGGTTTAGAAAAAATGGACACTGGGGATGTCCAAAATAAAATAAATCGATTACTCACCCTCCAACATATCACACCCAGTACTACAACCAACAAAACCCCAGCAGAATTACTGATTACAGAATTAATTACAGAATTACTGAAACTAAGGTCGCATCTAGATAGATTGCACCCAAATTTCACACCAGAAACCCCCCCCCCCGACTCCTCCACCCGATGCAGGACCTTTGCAATTGGTGACTTAGTTTATGCTAAAAATTTTACTGGGGACCCATTATGGCTACCCGAACAAATTACACAAATAATAGGCCCCAAATCCTACCCACTAACGGTAGACGACGGCAGGGAATGGAAGCGGCACATAGACCAGCTTCGCTCCCGAAACATAGAACGAAATGCAAACACACAACCACACATAGAAAAACACGACGAAATTCAAACCAAAGGGGGGGGGGAATGCGAGAAATCAATAAAGAACCATTTTAATTAAACTCTGAAAACAATAACAATCAAAAAGAGCAAATAAAAGACTCACGGTTTGAAGAAAGTTGCGAGAAGAGTCCATTCGAAGGGGCCAGCCAGGCCAGCTCGACCTGTCCGGAGGAAATGGGAGGGAGCGGCAAAACCGCTGGCCTAAAAAACTCAGGCGGCAGTAAAATGGCTGACTCACCCTTCCAGACGGTTCCCTGGAGAAAGACTGGAGAAACAGCAATCCCATCCGAACTGGCCGAAGTCTCCGACAGAAATGAACCGCGCGAGTCCAGTCGAATCAAAAGAAGCCCCACCTACCTGCGCGACTACGTCACTACGTAGGACTGAACTAAGAGGGGAGGGGTGTTCTGTATAAATAATAGTAGACTCCAAATACTTCATTCCGATTGGTTAACAAAACCTAAAAGTGGATTGGTTCAATAGGGACCAATCCACGAAGCCGTCCAAGGGCGGCAAAACCAAATGCTTGTCATTGGCTACAAGCTGGCAGACAGAAATATATAAAAGGGCTGTTGCAGCTTGAGCCAATGTTCCGTTTTGCAACTATAATTGAAATAAAGACTTTGTTCTTGGAACCCGGTCTACCTCGCGTTTTTCCGGACAGAACACCACCAGTAAACTGCTAAGAAAGAGTCAAGTCATTTTATTTTTGGAGAATCCAAACTGATTAACCTGAGATTTCCCTAAAACTCAGATGAAGTTGCATGTGATCTTAAAGTTACAGGTTCTTCACCCCTGACTTCACAATGTCCTTCACTTGATCCTCTCTTTTGCTTTCCCATGTTTCTCTTTTCTTGAATTCAGAAAGGAAGAGAAATATCCTATTCTTCCAGCAATGGAGTAAAAGACCTGACTATCCCCTCTTTGGTCAGTTATCCACATTGCTACATAGAGTCTAAAAAACTGCCCAACTTTAAACTGCCCAACTTCCTATAGTCTCTAGTATTTTGACTGCCAGAGCCACCTGGTCTACAGAATACCATGTCACTCATTGTGATTTAGAGAATAGGGGGTACTTGTTTCCCTCCAGATAGAACCAAACCTTCCTTCCTTCCTTCCTTCCTTCCTTCCTTCCTTCCTTCCTTCCT
>BLBF01000022.1:44448883-44473356 GCA_015471245.1 Laticauda colubrina
TCTTCTCTTCTCTTCTCTTCTCTTCTCTTCTCTTCTCTTCTCTTCTCGTCTTGTCTCTTCTCTTCTCTTCTTTGAGATAATTTGAGGTTGGTCATTTGTGCCTCGATTGAAAACTTTGGCACTCATAATATATCTATGGGTATGTAGTGATATAAAAGGAGACTAGTGGGCTTAGATCAGGGTGTCAAACTCAATTTCATTGAGGGCCACATCAGGGCTGTGGTTGACCTCAGGTGGATGTGGACAACTGGGTGGATGTGACTGGTTGGATGGGCATGTCCAACTTGTTGCCATTCCCCAAACTGCTGGCATATTTCCTCTTCACATTGGGTAGACCAAGCCGAAGCCACGCTGGCTTAATCTTTCCCCTTTGCATTGGATAGATGACTCTGGACTGATCTCCGAAGCCACTCTGAACTGATCTTTCCTCTTCACATTGGATAAACCAGGATGGCCTCATGGGCCACAGGCTTTGAGTTTGACAACCCTGGATTAGATTAATTCAAGCAATGACCCCTTCAATGGTCAGCTATTACATTCCTCGTTTTGGTGCTTTCTGACTTCTTATTCTCAGAAAGAGGCAACTACAATGATGACCATTGAGGACAAAAACTTTGGTTCTCAGCTTGTCAAGAATTAAGAAAATACTTAACTTGACTCTGTTGGTATGTCATATACATACACACACACACGCACACACACACACTGCAAACAAAAGAGAAACAATTATATACATAATCATTAATTTCTTTAAAAAATACCATCCAATCATGTGTGGTGCTGTTTTATATAAAGGAATGTCAAATAATTACCAAAATGAAATATGTGTAAAACAAACTCATTTTCAGAGACTCTGGAAGCCTCATGAGAGCACATCCCTTTCAGAGGGTTCAGAGGCCCCGGGGTCTAGAATATGCCTCATTCTTACACTGCTTCCTCAGCCACCAGAAATGGTGCAAAAGCACACCCTGTTCTCACATGATTTTTGGAGGCTCTGGAGGCTGCATGAGAGCATTCTCTATTCTTGTGCAGCTTCTAATGCCTCTGCAAATCACACAAGAACAAGGCATGCTTTCAAGAATAGTTGTTGGGTGTTGGAGAACCTTGGAGTCTCACCCAAAATATCATGCCATGTCACTTTTGCCATTACTGCTTTAAACATTATGATACATTTATGAGATTATAAAGTATTCCTTCTGCACTTTAAAGTAGGCCTGTCTATCTAGCAAACTGGCATTTGTGCCTTTTCATTCATCATAATTAAAATTTTACACAGCAGTAAAATGTACATAGTGAGAATTTATAAATACTAATATTGTGAAGAATTCCTCTGAGAGAGCATCTGAAGGACAACAAAAGAATCAATACGACTGTGCAAAAAGCTGTGAAACAATGTTAAAATTAAACAAAAAGCTCATATATGGAACAGGAAAAGAGAAGCATATACAGCATACAGGAATAATGGCTGGAAATGGCATTGTATCAGGAAAATTAAGTCTTGGAGGGGCTGGGATGGCTGAAAAGAATGTGTATCATTTAAATACATTGAAAGTAACACGAAAGGGAAAAAAACACAACAGTATATCAGATCTTCATGGAAAAACATCAATAAAGTAAAGTAAGAGCTAATTCAGGCCTTATATTTATTTAGTCTTATCTAAAATAAAAGAAAAAAGATATGAGTTGTATCACACTTTTTTCTGTGGTGAAGAACAAGATAAATGGTGGGGGGAGAGAAACTGAATCTTGAAAAAAAGAAAATTATTTACTTGGCATGAGCTGAAATGCCTTGGACTAGAGGAACTACATACTACAATACTAAAAGAATTTGTTGATGGTCTGGAATGGATGGACTTTTGTTGAGAAATTTTGGAGAATTGTCATGCCAGATAATTGGAGGAAAACAAATGTTGCCCTATGTTCATCCAAGAAAAAGGAAAATCCAGGAACCCATGAAAGCCATTCAGTTTGATAATGATTGCTGAGAGGTTTCAAGAACAGACCATAAAAAGATGGATCTGAAAGCATTTGAAACAATGCAGTAACTGCCCAAAATCATCCAGCCTCACCTCATTTTTTTCATCACAGAACTTCATTGTGGGGATTGTAGGAATGCTGTAGATATATATCTTGCTTCTGGAAACCATTTCACAAGGTACTTCATGCTAGTCTTATCAGCAAGGTAATTAAGCCCAGACTGAATAACATAGAAAAGCAAGAGGATAAATATAGCTGGCTTGGAAATCATATTCAAGGAGTGCTTTTAACATCCAATATTTCATCAATAAGGCAGAGACTGAAAGGGGCGCTACAGGTTCAGTCTAAAGTCTTCCGAGGCCTGACCCTATTTTTTAAAAGTAATGCTACTCTTCAATATTATGATATTTTATTAATATTTTAACAAATAAGCATGGGAATGCTTATCAGATATGTTGCGTCCCGAAAAACGTGAGGTAGACTGGGTTCCAACAGCAATGTCTTTATTTTAACTATATACAGCAACGGAACGGTTTGGCTCAAACCGCGGCAGCCTTTGTATACGACTTGCCTGCCGGCTTGTAGCCAATGGCAGTTACTTGATTTTGCCGCCTTTCGGCGGTTCTCCTGCATTGGTTCCTAGTGAACAAATTCCATGCAGGCCCTTCTGGCCAATCAAATTTGAGACATTTGGAGTATACCATTTTATACAGAACATCCCTCCCTCCTTAGTTTAGTTCTACGTGGGTGACGTAGTCATGCAGGTAGGTGGGGCTTCTTCTGACTCTCCTGGACTTGCGCGGTTCATTTTCGCTGGAGACTTCGACCGGGTCGGATGGGGTTGCTGTCTCTCCGGCTCTTCTCCATGGAACTGCCTGGAAGGGTGAGTCAGCCATTTTGCTACCGCTAGAGTTGCTCAGGCCGGTGGTTTTGCCGCTCCCTCCTGGCTTTCCCAGGCAGGTCGAGCTGGGCTTGGCTGGCCCTTTCGTCTGGATTTTTTCCGCAAGTCTCATCTAACCATAAGTGTTCTTTTTGCTCTTTTTGATTGGTTAGATGTTCTGGATTTATTTTAAAAAGTTCTTTATTATTATTTTCTTGTATTTCCCCTCCCTCTTTGGTTTTGTTTTTGTTGATTTTTATTATGTGGGGTTGTGTATTTGTATTTCGTTCAATATTTCAGGAATGAAGCTGGTCTATGTGCCGCTTCCATTCCCTGCCATCGTCTACGGTTAGGTGGTAGGACCGGGAGCCTGTTATTTGTGTGATTGTGGCTGGAAGTCATAGAGGGTCCCCGGTGAAATTTTTTGCATAGACGAGGTTGCCAATTTCAAATGTGCGGAAACAGCTGGAGGAATCAGGGTTTTTTTCCAAAGCATAGTTTGAATGTAACCTATCTAAATGTGACCTAAGTTTTCTCCCCATTAACAATTCTGCTGGGCTCTTGTTAGTTACAGTGCTGGGGGTGATATGTTGGAGGGTGAGTAGACGGTTAATTTTATCCTGGACATCCCCGAGGTCCATTTTTTCTAAACCCTCTTTAGTAAACCTGACCATTCTCTCGGCCCTACCATTTGCTGCCGGGTGGGCCGGCACGGTTAGTGCATGGTGTATACCTTGGGAGGCTAGGTACTGCTCAAATTGTATAGCAATTAGTTGAGGCCCGTTGTCGGACACTAGGACGTCCGGCAATCTGGGCGGATCCAGCAATCTGGGTTGCGAATAGTTTGTTGAGTTGTTTAATAACCGCATCGGTTGTCGTAGATGACATTCCTACAACTTCCAACCAATTTGAGTATGCATCTATGACAATCAAAAAGGTATGCCCCCTACTAGGACCCGTGAAGTCAATATGGATCCGAGACCTGGGGCCTTGTGGGGTCTCCCAGTCCCTTATGGGTGCTTGTGGTGGGGAAGGTCTGGTTTTCTGACATTTAGTGCAAGTAGTAACCCAGTATTCAATATCCTTATCTAAACCAGGCCACCAGACATAGCTTCTAGCTAGACTTTTCATTTTTACAATACCAGGGTGGCCCTCATTAAGCATGCCCAACACTCTAGTTTGTAATCTAGCAGGAATTACCATTCGATCACCCCACAATAAACAGCCTTTTTGAATTGAAAGTTCAGCCTTTCTGGTCCGGAAAGGTTTAAATTTTTCAGTTTTTTTGTTTTCCAGCCAGCCTTTAACTACCCAATTTAAAATGCGGGCAGTCACTGGGTCTTTGGCGGTGGCTCTGGCGACATCGTTTGCAGATATTGGCAGTTCGGGGCATGTTTCTATTTGCAGGGTGGTCATTGTTGGCGCCAGGTCTTCCTCTGTCGTTGGCAGCGGTGTTCGCCTTAATGCGTCTGTATGGGAGATTTGTTTCCTGGGTCGATGTGTCAATGTGTAAGAGTATGCTGCTAGGAATTCTGACCATCTAGTCATTCGCGGGGACAAAATGTTCAGTGTAGGTTTGTTTCCCGCCAGAATTCCTAGTAACGGTTTATTTAGCAATTTACTTTGTAAATTAGAGTATTTTTGGCCTAGGACCACTCGATCTCGCATGGCTTCATCTAAGTTCTGGAACTCGCATGCTCCCCCCCAGTTGTCGGAGGGCTGCCACAAAGTCAGCGATGGCCTCGCCTTCTTTTTGGTCCCTTCGGTAGAACTCGTGCTGTTTGATGAGATTTGACACTACTGGTGCGTAGTGGGCCTTTAGCATTCGCTGGAGTTCAGGCCAGGTCATTTGTTTTATGTCTCTGGGCTTCGCCAATGCTTTGGCCATCTTGAACACAGTTGGTCCACAATGCGTTAGGAAAACAGCCCTCTTACGCTGGTCTGAGATCTCTTCCATCTCGTTGCTTTCTAAATACATTTGAGAACGGTCTACGTAGGATTCCCAATCCTCTTCATTGGGATTGAAGGGTGCGGGCAGTGTATTATTTCCGGCCATCACTTCTAGCCTGGATTTCAATTCGCCGCATGCACAGTCTCACATTTTAGAATGATCCCATCCTCGTCGCCAGTGTTCCGTCTGGAAAAACACGAGGTAGACTGGGTTCCAACAGCAATGTCTTCATTTTAACTATGTACAGCAACGGAACGGTTTGGCTCAAACCACGGCAGCCTTTATATATGGCTTGCCTGACAGCTTGTAGCCAATGGCAGTTACTTGATTTTGCCGCCTTTTGGCAGTTCTCCTGGATTGGTTTCTAGTGAATCAATCCCATGCAGGCCCTTCTGGGCAATCAAATTTGAGACATTTGGAGTATACCATTTTATACAGAACAAGATACTCAATGACAGAAAATATGGGAGAGATGTATAACAAATAACAGCAATAAAATTCAAAATGAATTTAGGTTAGACAAGTGACTTCAAAGTAAGTGAATGCCAATATTACAAATTTTCTCCCAGTGCTAATATCACTTTCACTTTCTTTATTTAATTTTTCTGATTGATTAGTATCTAGTTGTGCAGGCTTCCAGACTGCTTTGTTCCGGAGTTTCAGGCTCTGGTTTTATCTTTTCCCCACCTGATAAATACATATTAAAGTATCAATCTAGATACATATTGATTCTATACTGGAAATCGTTTTTTCCTGAAGCACTTTTAATCATCACCTTGAGAAGTAGAATAAGATATTGGCCACATTCATCCAACATGCTTGATCAAATCAATTACAAACTTTGGTTATTAGACTTGTGAGCATTTTTGGTCATTTAATGTTCCATGTGTTGTACAAATGCAGAAAATGTATTAAGTCCATAGAGTCATTGCCTGCATGAGAACAAGCTTTTTTATCATCAAATATGTCAAGTGAAAAATAGTATATAAATACAGAAACCATCTTAGCATTTAGAGTATCTACAAAAAGCATGGAAAAGGAATATTAGATAAACTTTTGCCCCAAACAAAGTTCATCAGTGTGCATTCTATTCTATTGACACTTTTTTAAAAAACTGAAAACCCTTCTGGCCTCCTAGCCTGGTTTCAGAAAATGGCAGTGTGTTATACGATAGTAATCCAGCTGTCTAGGGTTGGAACAGTGATTCTTTCAGCAATATATCAACACATCTGATCTTGCTTAAATGTCACTGACAATATGATATCCATTGATGCACAATTCCAATGAAAATAATAGGTCTTAATGTTGGAGTATCAAAAAGATTGCAGTACAAAAGACAGAGGTCTCAAAAAGATGCATAATCCTTCTTGTTAAAGAGTAAATCTTAAAATGTGGCAGATTTGAAAAGCAATTCTTTTTATATATACGTACATACAGAGAGAGGTTATCTTTTTAAAAAAATATTGCTATGCTGTCTAAATCATCAAACAGTATTCAGCATAGATAAAATAGTCAGAAATATATGCACTGGGATTTTAAATTGTTCTCTAAATTATAAGACAAACTTATATCAGTTGTTTGATATGTTGAACCAGTGAATCATCTAAAAAACAGTGAATCAGCCCCTAAGAAATAATGCTCATGCAATCTTAAGCATAGGTGGAATGGAGGGCACTTTTCCTCAAGAAATATCTCTGAAATTCTATCATTCTATAATAAATATATTACAACTTTCTCTAACTTAGTGCCTTGAAAAAAATAGTAATAATGTTTTGGGATTATGGCAACTTGAAGTTGTATACATTTGGAGTAATTTTTTGTGCTGGTGAAACATCACATATAGATCCTGTTGAATTTCTTATTTCACATGACTATGTCATTATAAAAAATAAATACATTTCTTGTATAACCCATCTTTATTTCCCTGTTGTTTATATTTTTTTTAATCTGATGGATGGCTCCATATACTATATATTAGCAATTCTTCCCTTAATTCCGAAAATAGTACAGAGTTGGATGAGTTTGCACTTGGTTGAGATGCTATAAGTATATTACACATATTGTAGGTTTCCTGGATGTGTTCGGGGAGTGGGGAGCAGAAGGAATTTTTGAAAAAGGAAATAGCAAATCAGAAATATCCAGGAGTTGAGCCTGATTTGAGGGAATTTTTTTTATTTAAATTGAAAACAACAGAGGAATTGGAAGTTGGCTGTGACGTAAGTAAGGAAAACTGTGAGCCTGACTGAGTCCTATTTGGAAGCTCGGACACAATCAATGCCATTAAGAGAAGTGAAGAAAGCTCTCTTCTTTTCCACTATGTTAACAGCTTTTCATCTCCAAATCCATTATTATTACTATAAAATAGACATACAATGTGTTAGAAGCACAATACAGCAAGGATTCTAATCAATCTTAGATAGTAAATTCTAGAAATTGATATTGAGGAGGTTCTTCCAACTTTCAGAATTTGTCTCTAAGCTCTCCTAGTCCACCATAGTAGAATTTATCATGGCATAAGAGTATGCTGTTGAATAACAACTATGAGACATAGGAGGCATTATCCAAATATTTGTCCAAGATGTTTTATACACAAGAAAAAAAAAACTTTAAGTGAAAGAGGGGGAAGTTTCCCAGTACTTTAAAATTTTAAGAATTATCTTTATCATATCTATGGCTATATTCAGATACCACACAAAATATGATTTAGCAATATGCATCAATTTTACATCAGTTTATAAACTATAGGAGATTTAGCAAAGTTGTTGCCCTGCTATCTATTCTGACTGGCCCAAATGACATTATTTTCAAAACAAGCTTTTATGGAATCATCAGAACTACAAGGGCAATTGGATGGGTTGTTAAACATGAGCTATAAAAATAACTTTCAAAGCTATTATTTCACAGATTTGTGAGGGTAAAGGACAAGAGCACAGGAGTTTGGAAAGAAACGATTGAGTTGTAATGGTTTTGTGAGCATAGCATGAATGCTGCTCCAATGTAAAAACCCCACAGGGCCCTCTGTAGACTTTGTGGATTGTGTGCACTGAAGCAGCTTTTTCTTCAGCATCCAAGGCAACATTATATGCCAGCAAGGAACAGATGTGAAAAATCAAAACCGTCCATCTTTCTTCCTGTGTAGAGAAGCCGCCCATACTCTTTTAGTTCTTAGCATTTCTTTTCAGTTGATAATTTTTTCCAATTCTTCAATTCCAAACGTTTTCAAAAGGAACTAAGGCAAAAACAAGCCCAGATTGCTATTTGCAACATTTGAGAAGGCTGTTAATATGAACTGAAAGTACTGATCATCGAAGAATGACAGGGGAGCAATAAATGACTGACTGACTGACTGATTGATTGATTGATTGACTGACTGATTGACTGAATAAATAAATAAATAAATTGGAAGCTTTTGTGAAGTCTTAGTCCTTAATTTTGTGTTCAAAAATTTGTAGTTTTACTGCTTTACTAATTTTATTTTCAAGAATTCAAAGATGGTATCATACTAAGCACAGCATGCTTAATCTGAACTGAATGAATTGCCTGTGATAGATTTTCAAAGCTGCTATGCCCCGTTATCTGAGAGTTAAGTACTACTGATCTCAGTGGAACTTACTTTCCAGGAAGCCAGGAAGAAGGAGAAAGGGTGCTAATTTACCAATATCTCATCCCACCCCCACTCCCAAGTTAATTTTCTTCAGCATGGTATCTTCTAAAATATTAGATTTCAATGTCCAAGATGCCATCTTCGAGACAAAGCTTTAGGTTGGGGAAACTGTCCTTGAATATGTAGGTGAATGAAGAAAGCACCCAAAGATTGTTCTTCCCTCACAAGTTAAAACTGCATTTCTGATACTTATAGTTTGTTGAGCTAATATTTGATGTTGCTGGTTCCCTCTTGAAATCATTATGATATTATATTTCTCAATATAATCATTATATTTCTAAGGACTGCTGGTAGATTTCAACTGGCATGGAAAGATGCTTCTGTTAAGGCCCTGTTCCACTGGCCGATGGATGCAAAATGTATGCATAAAGGACACAGCAGACGAGCAAAATTTCGGGGGTGGCTCCATCCGTTGTCATCTGCTCCAAAAAGTGGCAAAAATTTGCATAAACAGAACAGAAAAGAACGGAATAGAACGGACACGGGAAGTATGTAGCGGGGATGTTAAATGGATGTTCATCGGAAGCCTAGCGGATGACAGCGGATGGAAGGGGATGACACCTCCGAAGGGGTTCCAGGGTAGAATTTTGAAGTGGATGCATAGCGGATGAAGCGGATGCATCATGTATGCCTAAGGGAAAGAAAGGGGATGCCGCATGGATGTGTATCGGATGCAAACTGTTCACTGCGCATCCTTTCTATTTCTGTGCTACTAACGCTGTGTAGACGTTCCGTGTACCTTTTGTTTCCTCCCTCTTTCTGTTTTCAGCTGCAATAGATGTGAGTTGAGGGGATGCCCAGAGGATGCAGAGAGGATACAGCGGATGTTTAACAGGTGATAAACGGACATAGAACATTTGTTGCTCGTATGTTGTGGATTTACATCGTACACGGCGGAAAGTTCATCCATTCACAACCTTTTGTGAAGCTCAAAACTTCTTGCGTGGATAAATCGCAGTGGACGGATGCTTGACGGATAGAGCGTATGAAACACGTATGCAATGAGTACACAATGGATGCATCACGTTTTCCAACAGATGGCAAGCTTTTTTTTTCGTTTTACATCCTCTTTGCATCCATAAGTGCAGTGGGACAGGGCCTTTACTCTATAAAGCCCCTGTCACACTGCACCAATGGATGGAAAGAAGATGTAAAACGGAGAAAAACACTTACCATCCATTGGTTAACGCGATGCATCCGTTCTGTACTCACTGCATCCGTTTTGCTTCCTCTCCATCTGTCCAGCATCCATCTATTGATGTATCATCCGCTCAGAAGGTTTTGAGCTGCTCAAAACTTTTGCGCGGAAAATGTATCCAATGCGTCTGTTCTGCATCCGCTAGACATCCGCTAGGCATCCATTCTGCATCTGTTACGCATCCGCTATATCCGCTAGGCATCTGCTAGGCATCCGCGCAACTCGATCCGCTCCAGGGGTAAATGGATGCAGGGAGGAAGCAGAACGGACGCGGAACGGATGCAGAACGGATGGAGAAAGGATGAAAGCGGATGCAGCTCGCAAAGAAAGCATTTAAAATGGAAAAAACATTCACAGAGGGGACCTATCTCAGATATTAAGGATGTCTAGAGGATGCCTAGAGGATGCAAAGGGACACATAGTGGAAAACCTGTACTGCTTATAAAAAGGGGGAGGAACTCACCTGGATCTCACTTTCAGACCAGCAGACCAGCTGTGCAGACCTCTGCAGCCTTCATCTGACTCTTCCTCTTCCATAGCATCCAGTCATGTCCACCATGGATCGTAACAAAGTCCTTTTGGCAGCCACCATCATTCTGCAACAGTGCAAAGCCATCTAAAGGCTCTGTGAACTCTACTATGGGAAGAAAAAGAGGCGGCCAAGAAGCGTCTGGGTATGAAGATGGATCACCAGGAGAGCAGAGTACGGACTGTACAACAAGCTGATGGTGGAGCTCAGGAACGAAGACATTCGTGCACTCCAGAACTTCATGAGGATGCCTCCAGCCATATTTGACGAAGTTGTGCAGTGGCTGAGACCCAGGTTGACCAAGGCAAACACCAACTTCCGGCCCAGCCTGGAACCTGGGCTCAAGGTGGCACTCACTCTGCGCCACCTGGCCTCAGGGACCACGTACAGGAGCATGCAGTACGGCTGGAGGGTGCCACACAACACCATCAGCATTGTGGTCAGAGACGTGGTGAAGACCATCATTGAAGAATACATGGAGGAGCTCCTCCAGTGCCCCACCACTGAAGAAGGATGGAAGAAAGTTGCAGAGCAGTGGTATCAGAGGTGGAACTTCCCACACACCGTTGGAGCCATAGATGGCAAACATGTGGCCTGCAAAGCGCCAGCCAAGTCGGGGTCCACTTATTTCAACTACAAGGGCTTCTTCAGCATCATCCTCTTCGCCATGGTCGATGCTGACTCCAAGTTCATGTACATCAATGCTTCAGGCAATGGCTCAGCTTCAGATGCCCAGGGATACAATGCCAGTGACCTCAAGGAGGGGCTGGAACGCAATCTCATCGTGGGCTTCCCAGATCCAGAACCCCTGCCCAACGACACGCAAGATGTGCCCTACTTCATCGTGGGGGATGACGCCTTCTCCCTCACAACCTACCCCATGAAGCCCTACACCTTCAGATGCCTCACCCGTGAAGAGAGGATCTTCAACTACAGGCTGTCCAGGGCAATGCGGGTGGTGGAGAACGCCTTTGGCATCCTGGCCAACAGGTTCCAGGTACTTCTCACCACCATGCATCATCACCCACAGACTGTGAGGAACATCGTGGAAGCTTGCTGCATCCTGCACAATCTTATGCGCACCCGCTACCCAGTCTTGCAGAACAGGCTCGTGGACCTCCAACAAGGCAATGGGGACATGGAGCCTGGGGAATGGAGGCAAGGGCAAAACCTGATAGACACTGAGGATGTGCAAGGCCCCAACAGAGCCTCACGTGAAGGGAAGAAGCAGCGCAACCTCCTGAGACACTGGTGCAACTCCCCAGCTGGAGCAGTGGAGTGGCAAGGCAGGATGATAGATATTTAATGGATGCTTCCTTCAGCCTGTCTCATCACATGGATGAGATTGGGCCATGTATGTTGGGTGGGCCTACAATGAACAGGGCATTTAATAAAGAGTTGTGTTTATGTTGAAATGTGTGGATCAATGATGAAATTGTTATTGATAATAAAGGGCCATAGGTGTGGCACCTGGGAGGGTGGACCATACAGTCCCACTATGCTTGCACTGGAGGTTTATCTATCCCACAGCTATTACCCATCCCAAAGGTATCCCTGCTCATTCCACAGGTATCCCTGCCCACCCCACTGCTATCTTAACCCATCCCACAAGCCTGCAAAGGCTTAAACCATTTCTAAAAGTTTCCACCAAGACTTTATTAAAAAAAATAAATGAAGCAAGTGTGTGAATCAAAGATAGACTTTATTAAGAACAAGCTATAAAAGAAAAATGACCAAAGTCAAGTGTCCAAATAAAGTCCACAGGTAGCCAGCCAGCCAGTCTCTGGCACTCCTCTTGGTCGCTCAGTCTCAGGGGTGAAGGGTCCAGGTGCTGTGGAGGTGGCTGGTGCTGGAGTGCTTGTCTGAAGCGCCATTGGGGTGCAGCATCAGCAGAGTAAGCACCAGCAGAAGCACCACCGCCAGAAGCATCATCATCAGCTCCTCCAGAAGCAGAAGCAGCAGAAGCTCCAGCCCCAGAATAGCGAGCCCGTGCTACAGAAGCCCCAGCAGAACCAGAGTGAGGGCCAGGGGGTGGGATGGTGGCCCTGTCCCTCTTGCCAGGGCTGGCAGCAGATGGCTGAGGCTTTCTGTTCTTCCCCATGGTTGTGGGGTTGCTGGCTGGCAGGGAGGCTGGCAGGAACCAAAGCTGGCAGGAAGGCTGGCAGGCAGGCAGGCACCAAGGCTGGAAGGGAGGCTGGCAGCAAGGCTGGCAGGCTGGCAGACAGCAAGGCTGGCAGGGAGGTTGGCAGCAAGGCTGGCAGGCTGGCAGACAGCAAGGCTGGCAGGGAGGCTGGCAGGGAGGCTGGCAGCAAGGCTTGCAGCCAGGCATGCAGGCAGGGCAGGCAAGGCAGTCAATGTGTCCGGCAGCAGGTCTTTCCTCTGAATGGTGACCTGCTTCTGAGCTGCTTCCCTTTATATCCGCGGGGCTTACTCAATGCATCCTCCCCGCATGCGCAATTAACGCTCGGCATCCGTTAGGCTTCCGCTGTGCATCTGCTAGGCTTCCGCTGTGCATCCGCTTCATCCGCTGTGCATCCGCTGTGCATCCGCTGTATCCATTCCACATCCGCTTTGCTGAGGTCCCCCGGAAGCCTAGCGGATGTGCCATCTGCTCCCATCCGCTTCCATCCACTAGGCTTCCGCTCTGCATCCGTTTTCCATCCACCCTGCGTCCTCCCCTCGTCCGTTCCTTTTTGTGTTATCCGCTCTGGTTATGCAAATTTTCACCCCTTTTGAGAGCGGATAACAACAGATGGAACATTTTTCTCGTCCACTGTGTCCTTTTTACAAATGTTTTGCATCCGTTGGGCAGTGTGACAGGGCCTTAAAACAGCAAAATTGGAAGAAATGGCTTTGGATGTATTCATTGGAAGTTAGCTGGGTTTTTTTTTTAATTCTATAAGGAAGAAATGGACACATTTTTTCCAATCTATATTGCAATTTTTTTTAAAGTGCCATTGGGGACATGGTGACTAACATGATCAGCACTTTGGGGAGGGGCTTTTTAAAGTAAAATATGCATGTTTTATTTATGGAAAGCTATTTTGCTTCACTTTTCCATAGAAGCTGCACTACTAAGCCTTCATGTGCAAGGTTTTTGCCTTGATGTGCAAAATACTTCTCATCCAAAAAGCTTCTTCAGTTCCTTAGAAATTGTGGGAGGTTTGGGACAAAAGCTCCATCCAGTGAGATTATAAATTAAGCACTCTGAAGAACTGGTGCAATGCAGTGCCTTTAGAAATAATAGGTGCTCCATCCCTGATGGTTTTTAAGAAGAGATTAGACAGTCACTTATCTGAAATGGTATAGGTTCTCCTGCTTGAGCAAGGGACTAGACTACCTTCAAGGTCCTTCCTAGCTCTGTTCTGTTCTGTTCTATGTACAACATGTCACTAAAAATTTATTTTCTGCATTGACACTTATGTTTCTTTCCCCAAAATCGAGGTGAAGTCAGTGATGAACACAGTGAAAGTTTTCACTACTCACAATGAATAAGCATATAAAGGCAACTGAAATCCATCAGTGCTTGCTGATACTTATAAGACACTGCAGTGAGATCCATCAGGCACTGAGTACAAACGAAAATCAGCAATAAACACTTTTAGCTCTGTTGAACTCATGCAGCCTTGTCAGAAACATGTGATTAAATACATTATAGTAATTAAAAGTTCATTTCATATTTGTCAAGATTCCCATGTGATACACTCATTCTGAAATTATATTTGTGTTCAATTTGGAGAGGTCTATCATAATCACCAAATGTTTTTCAGGAAACAAAACATTTGAACAAAATTTGTTGTCCAGTGTAATCTTTTATTTAAGACACTTCACTTCAAAATAACAATTACTGCTAGTGAATAGAACAAAAGGAGGATGAGGTCTAGGTCTAGGCAATGAAATCAAGAAAGCCATCCTGTGCATTGCCATTCATGTCTTTGATGGCAACAGTATGTAAAAGATGGATATTGTTCTGTATGAAAATAGTTTACTCTAAATTTGCTAATCTGATTGGCTAAGAAAGCCAGCATAGGGATTGGTTCACTAGGAACCAATCCAAAGGAATCGCCAAAAGGCGGTTAAATCAAACAAATGTCATTGGCTAAAAGCTGGCAAGCAAGCCGTATATAAAGGCTGCCGCGGCAAGAGCCAAACCGTTCCGTTTATCTTTACTGTTGCAAATAAAGACGTTTACTGTTGAACCCAGTCTACCTCGCGTTTTTCCGGACGGAACACTGGCGACGAAGGTGGGATCGTCCTAAAACACGAGACTGTGCACACGGTGAATTGAGACCCAGGCTGAAGCGATGGCCGGAAACTGCACCGCCCGCACCCTTCAACCCCAATGAAGAGGATTGGGAATCCTACGTAGACCGTTTCCAAATGTACTTGGAAAGTAATGAGATGGAAGAGATCTCAGACCAGCGTAAGAGGGCTGTCTTCTTAACGCATTGCGTACCAACGGTTTTCAAAATGGCCAAGGCATTAGCGAAGCCCAGAGACGTAAAGCAAATGGCCTGGCCCAAACTCCAACGAATGTTGAAGGCTCATTATGCACCAGTGGTGTCAAATCTCATCAAACGGCACGAATTCTACCTAAGGGACCAAAAAGAAGGTGAGACCATCGCTGATTTTGTGGCAGCCCTCCGACAACTGGGGGGAGCATGTGAGTTCCTGAACTTAGTCGAAGCGATGCAAGATCGAGTAATATTGGGTTGAAGAGACTCTAATTTACAAAGCAAGTTACTAAACAAACCCAACATAACCGTAGCCGAAGCAATTGCAGAAGCCACAGCCGCAGAAGCCGCGAAAAGTCAGCAGCCACAATGAAACAAATGAACACGAACAACGACAAAGCGAGCCTAACTAGAGGGAAGAAACAATTTCCCGCCACCACACACCATGAAGATTTTGACGAGACATCAGAATCCGGGGAGGAAGACGATGAGGTCCACCGCCTGTACGCCAACAAAAAAAGGCGCGAAAAAAGAAACTGGCGGGAATGCGCCGGTTGCGGAGGAAACCACCCTCAAGCCGACTGCAGATTCCTTGATGCCATCTGCAGAGCTTGTAAGAAAAGGGGACACATCGAGAAGATCTGCAGAAATCAAAAAAATTACAGCCCTAACAGATGCAGCAACTCTCCCCCACAAGCTGAATCGAAACAAACAGAGAGAAAGTGGCAGCACAACAAACGAGCCAGTAACCGAGAAAAGACCCATCAAACTTTCACAATCGGAAGCGCTCAGACGGAAAGCGGGAAAAAAATTAAAATAATCGTAAAAATCGAAGGCAGCCCCTGTGAGATGGAGGTCGATTCAGGATCTTTCCTGTCAATGGTGTCATGGGACACAATCAAACAACTGGTCCCAAACATTAAGCTAAAAGAGCTCCAGAAACAAAAATTAACCCTAAAGGACTACCAAGGGAATCGAATCCCTGTGGTAGGTCTAGGACATTTCCGAGTCGCCTACAAGCAGCATGTCAAAGTCCTGCCTCTGACAATAGTCGACCGAGACCGACTCAGCCTCCTGAGCATCGAATGGTTCATACCATTGGGCATCGGGATGACTGGAGTAGACCGGGTGGCCGCAACCGACTAGGAAGAAAACCTGATCCACGAATTCCAGGACGTTTTCGATGGCTCCCTAGGCAGGTATCGGGGGACCCCAATTTCCTTTAGTTTAGAACCCCAGGTGGCCCCTAGAAGATTAAAGACCAGATGAGTTCCTTTTGCATTAAAGGCAAAAATAGAGGAACAATTAAACAAATTAATTGACCAAGGGGTTTTGAAACCTGTTGACCATGCTAAATGGGAGACGCCAATAGTAACACCGGTTAAACCTGACAGGTCAGTACGCATCTGCGGAGACTACAAGGCTACCCTGAACCATGTGCTGCAACAAAGCGCATACCGGTGCCAGTCATACAACATCTGCTACACTCACTCGGGGGAGGAAAATTTTTTGCTAAACTAGATCTAGCACAAGCTTACCAACAGCTTCCAGGAGACCCCTTAACGGCCGAGGCACAGACAATAGTGACTCACAAAGGGGCATTCAAGTGCAACAGACTCCAGTTTAGAGTAAGTGTGGCCCCAGGCATGTTCCAAAGCCTCATGGAACGCCTATTAAATGCAATAAAAGGGGTTGTACCATATTTTGACGATGTCCTGATTTCGGCTAAAGATACGACCCAACTAGAAAAAAGACTAAGAAATGTATTAACAAAATTCAGAGAATCTGGCCTGAAAGTTAAAAAAGAAAAATGCTGCTTAATAACTGATCGCGTCAAATTTCTGGGCTACTTAATAGATGGAGAGGGGATATACCCTACTGAAAAAAAAGTCAAAGCCATTAAAGACGCACCACGGCTAAGAAACAAAACAGAATTGCAGGCATTTTTGGGACTAATAAATTTCTATAATGTATTCCTCCCCCACAAAGCGACAATAGCAGAACCATTACACCGATTACTGGATAAAAAAACAATTTGGACTTGGGGTTATAGAGGGAAAAAAAGCCTTCCAAAAAATTAAAAATTTATTAACATCAAACACCGTTCTTATCCAGTTTAGCAACACACTTCCATTGACGGAGTCCTGCGACGCCTCACCATTTGGAGTCGGTGCCATCCTGAGCCACCAATTGCCAGATGGAAGAGAGGCACCCGTCGCTTATTATTCAAAGACTCTGTCTAAAACAGAATGTAACTATAGTCAACTGGACAGAGAAGCCCTGGCAATCGTCGCCGGAGTGAAACGCTTCCACGAATATCTCTATGGAAGAACATTTTTGACCGTAATGGACCATAAACCATTACTAGGAATTCTGGCGGGAAACAAGCCTACACCGAACATTTTATCCCCGCGAATGACTAGATGGTCAGAATTCCTAGCAGCCTACTCTTATCCTCTGACACATTAACGCATCGACCCGGGAAGAAAATCTCCCATGCAGACGCATTAAACAGAGCATCGTTGCCAATGACAGAGGAAGACCCGGCGCCAACAATGACCACCCTGCAGATAGAGACATGCCCTGAACTACCAATATCTGCAAACGATGTCGCCAGAGCCACTGCAAAGGACCCAGTGACTGCCCGCATTTTAAATTGGGTAGGTAAAGGCTGGCCGGAAAACCAAAAAACTGAAAACTTTAAACCTTTCCGGACCAGACAAACCGAACTTTCAATTCAAAAAGGTTGTTTATTGTGGGGTGATCAGGTAGTAATTCCTCCTAAATTACAAACTAAAGTGCTGGGTATGCTTCACGAAAGCCACCCTGGTATTGTAAAAATGAAAAGCCTTGCTAGAAGCTATGTCTGGTGGCCTGGTATAGAAAAAGACATCGAATACTGGGTTACTACTTGTATTAAATGTCAAAAAAACAGGCTTTCCCCACCACAAGCACCAATAAGGGACTGGGAAACCCCACGAGGCCCCTGGTCTCGGATCCACATTGACTTCGCGGGTCCTACTAGGGGACAAACCTTTTTGATTGTCATAGATACATACTCAAATTGGTTGGAAGTGGTAGTAATGTCATCTACGACAACCGAGGCGGTCATTAAACAACTTGACAAACTAGTGTCCGACAACGGGCCACAATTAACAAGCATCCAATCTGAACAATACCTAGCCTCCCAAGGTACATGCCATGCACTGACCGCGCTGGCCCACCCGGCTGCAAATGGTAGGGCGGAGAGAATGGTCAGGTTTACCAAAGAGGGTTTAGAGAGAATGGACCTTGGAGATGTTCAGGATAAAATTAACCGCCTACTCACCCTCCAACATATCACACCCAGTACTGTGACCAACAAAAGCCCGGTGGAACTATTAATGGGAAGAAAACTTAGGTCGCAATTAGACAGGTTGCACCCAAATTACACATTAGAAAGACCCCCCGACTCCTCCAGCCATTTCAGAACATTTGAAATCGGTGACCTAGTCTATGCAAAAAATTTCACCGGGGACCCCTTATGGCTTCCAGGCACAATCACACAAATTACAGGCCCCCGGTCCTACCGACTAACCATAGACGATGGCAGGGAATGGAAGTGGCACATAGACCAGCTTTGTTCCCGAAACATTGAAAGAAATACAAACTCACAACCACAAATAATAAAAAATGACGAAAATCAAACCAAAGAGGGGGGGGGGGAAATACAAGAAAATAATAAAGAACCTTTTAAAATAAACCCAGAACATCTTAACAAACAAAAAGAGCAAAAAAGAAACTTACGGTTAGATGAAACTTGCGGAAAAAATCCAGACGAAGGGCCAGCCAAGCCAGCTCGACCTGCCCGGAGAAACCAGGAGGGAGCGGTGAAACGACCGGCCTGAGAAACTCAAGCGGTAGCAAAATGGCTGACTCACCCTTCCAGGCGGTTCCATGGAGAAGAGCCGGAGAGACAGCAACCCCATCCGAACCGGTTGAAGTCTCCAGCAAAAATGAACCGCGCAAGTCCAGTAGAGTCAGGAGGAGCCCCACCTACCTGCGCGACTACGTTACCACGTAGGACTAAACCAAAAGGGGAGGGGTGTTCTGTATGAAAATAGTTTACTCCAAATTCACTAATCTGATTGTCTAAGAAAGCCAGCATAGGGATTGGTTCACTAGGAATCAATCCAAAGGAACCGCCAAAAGGCGGTTAAATCAAATAAATGTCATTGGCTAAAAGCCGGCAGGCAAGCCATATATAAAGGCTGCCGCAGCTAGAGCCAAACCGTTCCGTTTATCTTTACTGTTGCAAATAAAGACGTTTACTGTTGAACCCAGTCTACCTCGCATTTTTCTGGACGGAACAGATATAACAGTTGTCTTAAAGATAGACATATAATTGGCTAGGCCATGAGCTATTTTGAAATTTAAATAAGACAGTCCTTTAAAAAAGCACTTGGAAATAGAAAAGCAGAAGTGTAACATAATAAATAGAAAAAAGGAATTAAAAATACATGAATTTTGTCAGTCAAAATTATAATAGCAAAATTTATGAAAAAATTTGAAGTTTCTGAGTGGTTTTCAGAAGTCTATGCGGAGGTTTACTCAAACGCTGACTTAGAAATCAGGTTTGATTGAATCTTATAGCACCCCAGCCTCTAGAAGAATTCCAAAAGATCCTGTAACACCTAGGAGGAAAACTAAGGTAACAACAAGTTGACATCTTATTCCTTGACAGATATGCTTCATCACAGTAGTATGATTAAATAGATTAAATTCCATCTCTAATCATCCATCACTGCTTTAGCACCAATGCACAAGCTCTATTGCCTTGCCAGAATACAAAAGAAATATTACAATATAGTACAGTAGAAGCAATTTTTGAACTGGTCATGTAGATAAATTATACCAATAAATTATTACCTACTCAATATATTCAGTGATAGGAAAGATAGCCATGGATACCATGCGGTATATATTTCCAAGGCAGTAACAATAAATCACTTGCCTGCATAATATTTCACTCCGTATAAGTCCATAAAACCTTTGTCAGAGATCACATAATCTGTAAATGTTTCCAAGAGATACATTTTTGTTTAACTTCAAGCATAAACTCTATGAAGCCTGTGTTTCAAACTGGCCAGTCCAATTCCTTATTTAAAATACTTTTCTTATATAACACATTAAGAATTCTAATTCAAAATCTACAGAAAAGAAAGTCTCCACATTTTCATGGTCCATGATTTCTCCTTCCAAATTGGCTCCAATAGTCAAATTTGTGGCAAGTTAAGGCAGAAGGGGTTATTAAAATGATCCCATTTGATTTCTTAGATAATCTGCATCTAGAGTATAATCGAGCATATATTTGTCTTTTATATGATTCATTGCATGTCAAAACCAAATCTTACCAAGGAGCAGCACAAGGCAAATAAAATAATATGCCAAAATAATTTCAACAGCAATAATTTAAATTAGTTTAAAAATTTGCAGTAATTTGTGGGGAGAAAACTACATGATTAAAACTTGAGCATCATCATAACAAGCAAACAGGCAGGGGGTTGGACTAGAAGACCTCCAAGGTCCCTTCCAACTCTGTTATTCTAAACAGCATAATCATCTATCACTCAAAGCTCTCTGGAAGTGGTCTACCTTAACTTACTTCAAAACAGCAATTAATGACTGTTCAAATACTGACTGATACTGGTCAGTAGTAGTATTCTACTGGCTTGGCCCAGTTCTGCCAAGCTGGTAGCAGTAAGGAGCAGAGGAGACCAAATAGTTTCTCTCCACTACTCTGCTGTTGGGCCCACCCGGGCTCCCATACTCACCTTTATCCTCTGAATTTGAAGCACAGCTGCTTTGCATGGCACAGAAGAGTGCTGTGCGGCAGCTGCTGAAGTGACTGGGATCGTTCAAGCTGGCAGGAGGTGAGTTAAAACAGCTCTGCACCTGTGCAAACACCTCTGTGCTTGCGCAAAGTGTGCGCACACATGCAAAACACACCCACCAAGCCACGCCTACCAAACCGGTGGTAAAAATATTGGAATCCCAGCACTGATACTGGTGCCATAGCAGAGAAAATGGGGAATATCCAGAAGTTTCTCCAAGAATATACTAGATGGATTGAGTCAGCTGAGTTCCTACAGATATCTTGGTAATAGGCATTCTGTTATCAGGAGTGTGTTGTTGTTATTCAGTCACTAAGTTGTGTCCAACTCCTTACAACCCCATGAACTATAGCATACCAGCACCCCTCTTTCTCCAGGAGTTTGCACAAGTTCATGTTCATTGTGTTGATGAATCAGAGTATAATTAATCACTAATTTTATTATTTATCATTTTAAAGATATTTTCCTCTACTAGCTATAATAATAAGCAAAACTTCTGTATTAAGCAAAACTAAGCTATTATTAATAAGCAATGAGAAATTTTATTGGAAAAAATTAGGTCAGTTAGTCACATGGGATTAAATGTGCATTTATTTCCAAAGTTTACCATAATCTAGATATAGTTGCAAGGGGTTGGGGTAGGAGCAAATAATATTGAAGGATCACATCAAAGGAGAATATTTTGTGTACAGATGAAAGTGTCTGCATGGGATCAGGGTTCGGATTCTACCAGTTTGCACCTATTCGCTAGAACCGGTTGTTAACATTCTAAGCAGTTCGGAGAACCAGTTGTCAAAAGAAATTACTGTAAAGAAGGCAGGAAGGAAACATTCTGGTGTTGCTTACAGAAATTGCCTCTCTGTTAACCCTTATTACATTCTTGGTAGGACTAGACTTCTTATCTCAGGAACTTCTCTGGAGTTATTTTTCCCTCCTTTGCTGGTACTTTGCTTGTGTGGAATGACCTTTTAAAATTACAATGGCACTGAAAAAAGTGACTTATGACCATGTTTCACACTTACGACTGTTGCAGCATCTCCACAGTCATGAGAGGCCAGGCGAGGAGATGCATGCCTTGATGTGAGTGATATTGAGTTGGCCACACCCAGCCAATAACATGACCACAAAGCCATGTCCACCCAGTCACATGACCACCAAGCCACCCCCACCATCTAAGCCATGCCCACAGAACTGGTTGTTAAAAATTTGAATCCCACCCCTATGTGAGATGCTTAAAATCTTTCCCAGAAGACTCTCAAACTTATTTCAGAGCTTTCTACCAATATTGCCAACAAGTTTTATTTAAAAAATACTCTCAGAAGTTCTAGAAGCTTGCTGTTTATTTAAAAATAGCACATAAAAAAAGATCAACACACTATATACTACGATTCCCCCAAAGACTATGTAATTAAATGATCTTTGTAGTTTCAATGGGATTGAACAATCCTGAGTGCATTTTTTCAGATTTGTTAGTTGGTAACTGACAGAATAAAAAGGACAACTGACACAGTGGTGGGATTCAAATTTTTTTACTACTGGTTCGGTGGGCATGCCTTGGTGGGGATGATAGGAGAAGGATACTGTAAAATCTCCAGTCAGAGGTGGTATTTCCAAGCGACTCAAAATTTCTGCTACCGGTTCTCCAGAACTGGTCAGAACCTGCTGAATATCACCTCTGAACTGATGGATCTTTCTGCCATCAAGAATTTATCCTTGCATTGACAGGATTTTTTTTTTTTTAACCTTTTATTCAATTGTAAAATTCATGAATGACCCAAATTTGAGTACCCTTCCCAGTCATTGCTGCTTCTACAGGAAAAACATCACTGAATTCAATTTCTCCTGAAGAATATAGCAACATGAGATGGAGTGAAATATGATATTTCTAATCAGGATCAAGAATTCAACGTATTTTGAACCAGACAAAACTGTATTTGCTTTCTAAAAGGAAACACCAATATTCTTTCCATTCACTTTCTTATCCATTCTAGGCAAGTTGGACATTTATCATGAAAGACATCTAATAATTGAGTAATCTTGATGGTTATACAGAGATTTCAGTACATTCCTTATTGACAGAAAATCAATAAAACCAATGCAAGAATGTTTCTTTCTCATGCTTTAGGCATCCATATAAAGGCCCTGTCACACTGCCCAACAGATGCAAAACGGACACAACGGATGAGCAAAATGTTCCATCCATTGTTATCCGCTCTCAAAAGGGGCAAAATTTTGCATAACCGGAGCGGATAACACGGACGCGGGAGGACGCAGAGCAGATGGAAAGCGGATGCGGAACGGAAGCCCAGCGGATGGAAGTGGATGGGAGCAGATGGCACATCCGCTAGGCTTCCGGGGGGCCTCAGCAAAACGGACGCGGAACGGAAAGAGCGAATGCAGAGCGGATGCTGAGCAGATGAAGTGGATGCACAGCGGAAGCCTAGCGGATGCACAGCAGAAGCCTAACGGATGCCAGACGTTAATTGCGCATGCGGGAGGGATGCATTGCGTAAGCAGCTCGCACGTGGCCAGCATTCGGAGGAAAGACCTGCTGCAGGATACATCAAATCCTTGCCTGCCCTGCCTGCATGCCTGCCTGCAAGCCTTGCTGCCAACCTTGCTGCCAGCCTGCTTCCAAGCCTCCTGACCAGCCTCCCTGCCAGCCTTGCTCTCTGCCTGCCTGCCAGCCTTGCTGCCAGCCTGCCTTCCAGCCTCCCTGCCAGCCAGTCTGCCTGCCAGCCTTGGTGCCTGCCTGCCTGCCTGCCTGCCAGCCTCCCTCCCAGCCTCCCTGACAGCCAGCAACCCCACAACCATGGGGAAGAAGCGAAAGTCTCAGCAACCTGCCGCCATCCCTGGCAAGAGGGACAGGGCCACCCTCCCGCCCCCTGTCCCTGACTCTGCTTCTGCTGGGGCTTCTGCTGCTCGGGCTCGCTCTTCTGGTGCTGGAGCTTCTGCTGAAGCTGCTCCTGGCGGTGGTGCTTCTGCTGCTGCGTACTCTGCTGAAGCTGCTCCTGGTCCTGCTGGTCCTGCTGGTCCTGCTCGTGCTCCTGGACTTGCTCGTACTGCTCGTGCTCCTGGTCTTGCTCGTCCTGTTCGTCCTGCTCGTGCTCCTGGTCCTGCTCCTGCTGCTGATGCTGCTGGTGCTGCTGCTGCTGCTGCTGCTGGGGCTCCTGGTGCTTACTCTGCTGCTGCTGATCCTGGTCCTGCTGATCCTCCTGCTGCTGCTGATGCTGCTGATGCTGCTGCTGCTGATGATCCTGCTGCTGATGATGATTATGATCCTGCTGGTGATGATGATGATGATGATGATGATGATGATGATGATGATCCTGCTGGTGCTGCTGCTGCTGCTGGTGTGGAGGAGCAGCCCCTACCACCTGGGAGCCCCTCTGATGAGGGCCCATCTGGTCCTGCCAAAGGGAGGAAGAGGCGTATGCGGGGACGGGAGAGGAGGCTATACTTCATCGAGGAGGAACACGAGGATGAGGTGCTGGAGTGGCTGAGAGAGAATGACTATCTGTGGCGGAAGGGACACCGACTGTACAGGGACACCAATAGGAAGCAGGCTGCTTGGAGAGAGAGGGCGGAGAGTATGGGTTACACTTTGGAGGTGCTCCTCGGCTGGTGGAAGCACATGCACACCTGGTACGGGAAGCTGCACCTCAAGAAATCTGGCCAGGCCACGGTTAAGCTGACAGACAGAGTGACCTACGTCATGGCCAGGTGCAGCTTCCTGGAGGGTGAGATCCACCACCGAGGAGCACCAGAAGCCCCTCTGTCTACCCTCTCTCTCCGGCAGCCTGCTGAGAGCCAGTCCTCTTCCGGCCGAGAGTCAGTCCCTGTCTCCAGGCAGGTTTCTGTGGAGCGTGCCATGGCAGAGAACCCGCGGACAGCTGTTGTAACTGTTAAGCCTGGGTTCCCCAACCAGGGTTAGGTAGACAAGCTAA
>BLBF01000022.1:44478356-44512494 GCA_015471245.1 Laticauda colubrina
TAGTATTTCACCTAAACCAGTTAGGGTGAACAATGTTATCCCTAACAGTAACCATGATGGAGTGCGTGGAGGACTCCCTGGTGGAGTGGGAGAAAGGAGACATCAAGTCCACCACAGTCGTAACCGCATCCACCACCCCCAGCTCTGCCTCCACAGAAAGGCAGAGAGCCAGACAGCAGGAGGGGCAGAGCCACACTGTCCTGCTGGAGATCAGGGACACCATCCGCACCAGTATAGATCTCCTCTCTCAGCTGGTCAGCACCGACTCCTCATCCTCCAACCTCAAGCCCTTCCTCACCTATGTCAACCAGACCCTCAAGAACATGGAGGAACCCCAGTACCAGGTGGTGAAGGACCGGATCACCGAGCTGCTTCACAACCCTCCAGCTCCAGAGGAACCTGCTCCCACCCAGCCCAGGTCTGCCCCTCCACCCCAGGTGATGTCCCTCCCATTCCAAGGCTTCCCACAGCCCCCCGCCTACCAGGGCTACGGCTACCAGGAGGTCCAGAAGCACAGGCAGCAGCCCTTCCCAGTCCAGGCACAGAGTCATCGGACGACACCGTTGCCACCGGTTCCACTGATGCCACCGATGCCACCCACGACAATGATGCCACCGACGACAGCGATGCCACCCACGCCAGTCCTCACCCAGCTGCAGACCAGACAGCCCCACTACACTACTCCTTACTCCACCCCACAGCCAAGCCCGGCCTCAGTACATCTCTCATCAGTACTGGGGCTGACACCCCATGGCATGGAGGAAGGACCTCTCAGCATCGCGAGTCTGAGCCAACTGTCTGAGAGCTTCCTCAACACACCGTCCCCTGTTGTCCTCTCGGGGCCAGGCACCCCAATGACGATACAGACCAGCACTCCAGCACCACCCACCTCCACGGCACCTGGACCCTTCACCCCTGAGACTGGGCACACCTCCGAGTGACCAATAAGAGTGCCAGAGACTGGGTAGCTGGCTACCTGTGGACTTTATTTGGACACTTGACTTGGGTCATTTTTTTTTTTACAGCTTGTTGTTCAATAAAGTTTATCTTTGATTCACACACTTGCTTCATTTCTTTTTTTGTAATAAAGTCTTGGTGGAAACTTTTAGAATTGGTTTAAGCCTTTGCATGCTTGTGGGATGGGTTAAGATAGCAGTGGGGTGGGCAGGGATATCTTTGGGATGGGTTAAGATAGCTGTGGGATCGATAAACCTCCAGTGCAAGCATAGTGGGACTGTATGGTCCACCCTCCCAGGTGCCACACCTTTGGCCCTTCATTAGTAAGCATTGATCCACACATCTGAACATAAACACAACTCTTTATTAAATGCCCTGTTCATTGTAGGCCCACCCAACATACATGGCCCAATCTCATCTGTGTGATGAGACAGGCTGAAGGAAGCACCCATTAATCATCTATCATCCTGTCTTGCCACTCCACTGCTCCAGCTGCGGAGTTGCACCAGTGTCTCAGGAGGTTGCGCTGCTTCTTCCCTTCACGTGAGGCTCTGTTGGCGCCTTGCACATTCTGAGTGTCTATCAGGTTTCGCCCTTGCCTCCATTCCCCAGGCTCCATGTCCCCATTGCCTTGCTGGAGGTCCATGAGCCTGTTCTGCAAGACTGGGTAGCGGGTGCGCATGAGATTGTGCAGGATGCAGCAAGCTTCCACGATCCTCCTGACAGTCTCTGGGTGATGCTGCATGGTGGTGAGAAGTACCTGGAACCTGTTGGCCAGGATGCCAAAGGCGTTCTCCACCACCCGCCTTGTCCTGGACAGCCTGTAGTTGAAGATCCTCTCTTCACGGGTGAGGCATCTGGAAGTGTAGGGCTTCATGAGGTAGGTTCTGAGGGAGAAGGCGTCATCCCCCACGATGAAGTAGGGCACATCTTGCCTGTCGTTGGGCAGGGGGTCTGGATCTGGGAAACCCATGATGAGGTTGCCTTCCAGCCCCTCCTTGAGGTCACTGGCGTTGTATACCTGAGCATCTGAACATGAGCCGCTGCCTGAAGCATCGATGTACATGAACTTGTAGTCAGCATCGACCATGGCAAAGAGGACGATGCTGAAGAAGCCCTTGTAGTTGAAATAAGTGGAGCCCAACTTGGGTGGTGCTTTGCAGGCCACGTGCTTGCCATCTATGGCTCCAACGGTGTGTGGGAAGTTCCACCTCTGATACCACTGCTCTGCAACTTTCTTCCATCCTTCATCAGTGGAGGGGCACTGGAGGAGCTCCTGCAGGTATTCTTCGATGATGGCCTGCACCACTTCTCTGACCACAATGTTGATGGTGTTGTGTGGCACCCTCCAGCCGTACTGCATGCTCCTGTAGGTGGTCCCCGAGGCCAGGTGGCGCAGAGTCAGTGCCACCTTGAGCTCAGGTTACAGGCTGGGCTGGAAGTTGATGTTTGCCTTGGTCAACCTGGGTGTCAGGCACTGCACAACTTCGTCAAACATGGCTGGAGGCATCCTCATGAAGTTTTGGAATGCCCTAGCGTCTTTGTTCCTGAGCTCCACCATCAGCTTGTTGTACAGTCCGTACTCTGCTCTTCTCCCAATCCATCTTCAGACCCAGACGCTTCTTGGCCGCCTCCTTTTCTTCCCGTTGTAGAGTTCACAGAGCCTTTAGATGGTTTCGCACTGTTGCAGAAGGATGGTGGCTGCCAAAAGGACTGTGTTATGATCCACGGTTGACATGACTGGATGCTGTGAAAGAGCAAGAGTCAGATGAAGGCTGCAGAGGTCTGCACATCTGGGCTGCTGGTCTGAAAGTGAGATGCAGACGAGTTGCTCCCCCTTTTTATAGGCAGTATAGGTGTCCCTTTGCATCCTCTAGGCAACCTCTAGGCATCCTCTAGGCATCCTCTAGACATCCTTAATATCCGAGATAAGTCCCATCTGCGAACGTTTTTTCCGTTTTAAACGCTTTGTTTCTGTGCTGCATCTGTTCTGCATCCGTTCTGCATCCGTTCCGCTTCCTCCCTGCGTCTGAGCAGATGCGAGTTGCGCGGATGCGGAACGGATGCCTAGCGGATATAGCGGATGCATAACGGATGCAGAACGGATGC
This sequence comes from Laticauda colubrina, assembly GCA_015471245.1. Taxonomy (NCBI): domain Eukaryota; kingdom Metazoa; phylum Chordata; class Lepidosauria; order Squamata; family Elapidae; genus Laticauda; species Laticauda colubrina. Next base: position 44,481,423 of record BLBF01000022.1, read on the forward strand.
ATAGCGGATGCGTAGCGGATGCAGAATGGACAAATTGGATACATTTTCCGCGCAAAAGTTTTGAGCAGCTCAAAACTTTCTGAGCAGATGAAACATCAATAAACGGATGCTGGACAGATAGAGAGGAAGCAAAACGGATGGCAAGCTTTTTTGTCCGTTTTACATCCTCTTTGCATCCATTGGTGCAGTGTGACAGGGGCTTAAAGAACTTGTTGCTCTAATGCTCAATCTCTTCTAAAAATCGTATTCTTATACCGCTTTGCTATTTTGCCGTTGCCTTTTCCTTTGTAAAATTTAAAAAGATTTATCTTTTCCCTTCTCAAGAAAGAAGATTCTTTGAAGAGCCTTGCTTTCATCAACTGGGCATCCCCTGGTTAAAGCAGAAGGTTTTTTTTGTTCAGGAAAAATGGGTCTAGACAATAGTTATAATCTTTCCTATTGCTTTCTCCCAGACGTACTATCACAAAATCTTGCACACCCCTAATAAAAATTTCACTACTATTTAAAGCCACATTGCATAAAATTGACCTAAATTTCTCACCTTCTTGTAAAATTGATTCTTTAGTAAGCCTGTTGGCCTTTACCTTGTTATAATTATCCTGGCCTAGCAAAACTAAAAGAGATTCAAGAAAAGTAAATGACAAGAAGATGAAAGTAGGAAAGAGAAATGTATATTGGAATGGGTGATAGTTGGTGGTAGGGAGTAGGTCTTCTCTACTCATTGTGGGAATCTGAGGGAGGCAGTCTGCTATTTTTGACATTTATTTATTTACTTGATTTGTCAATCACTTACAAGATACTTAAATTGATTACAATTACATTTACAATTACATTACAAGAATTACATTGTAATTCTTGCCTTTCTGATTCCTTATATTGGAAGCAGGTTACAAGGTAGAAAATGTGTCTTAAGTGTCTGGATTATAACCAGCAAAATGTGAGCTTAGCTGGAGCAAAATAATCAAACAAATGCAAAAGCAACAAAAGAAAAAAGAAACAAATTAATGAGGTAGATTTGTCTACATGCAGGTATTAATGCTAATTAATTTGTATTAAGCTAAAACCATTTTAAAAAGAGATATCTGAGCACCAGATACTGATTGTTCCATATTAACATACTTCAAATAGGTTATTTCTATTGGACAATACCCGAAGCTGAAGGGCTACTTTTCTCGACACTGATTGTCCAGTTATAGCAGGGCTATGATTGGCCAATACAAGCAGCGGGAAAAACAAGTAGCCATCATTGGACACTAGCCGCGAGCAGCTCTCTATAAAAAGAGCTTTTTATAGAGCTTTTTACCAAGGAGACACTAGACAAATTAGATACAGGGGACATGCAAGAAAGAATTGAAAAAAATGCTCACAATACAACACATAACACCAAACTCCACCACAAATAAAAGCCCAGCAGAATTACTGATAGGCAGAAAACTAAGATCACATTTAGATAGATTACACCCAACTTACGCCACCAAAAAACCAAAAAATCAACCGACTCCTCAAGCAAGTATCACAAATTCGAACCAGGACAACTAGTATACACAAAAAACTTCACTGGCCTAACGTTGTGGATACTGGCAACAATTACACAGATAACTGGACCACGGTCCTACAGAATGGAAACAGACGATGGTCAAACCTGGCAAAGACATATTGACCAACTATGGTCACGCACACTACAACGCACCACCGACACACCCAGACACAAAGAACAACACACACACAAACAACATCACAACTACACAAAACCAGCAACAGATCAACCAGAGAGGGGGGAGACCCCTCAGTAATAAATAAGTGGGAGGGGAAACTCTCCGGTAGAAAAAGAAGCCCCTCTGGTAGAAAAAGAAACCCCTCCGGTAGAAAAAGAAACCTCCCTGATAGAAAGAGAAACCGAAGAAAATCAAAATAATCACAACAAAAAACATTCCCCAACAAACGCAAGAAAAAACAGTGACCTACCCAGAGAAGTCTTCGACGAGGAACAAAAAACACAAGTAGACCTGGATGCTTGGTCAGAAAGGAGCAGCCGGGCCAACACTACCAGCCTGAGTAGGTCGAGCGGGAGTGGCATGGCTGACTCTAACTTCCAGGAGGTTCGACAGAAACGGACAGGAGAAACAGCGATCCTGTCCAAACCCGTTGAAGACGACGACACAACTAAACTGTGCAGGTCAACTAGGCAACCGAGAAGCCCTGCCTACTTACATGACTACGTACGGTAGGACCGTACTAAGAGGAGAGGGGTGTTCCATATTAACATACTTCAAGTAGGCTATTCCTATTGGACAATAAATACCTGAAGCTGATTGGCTACTTTTCTTGATGCTGATTGGCCAGTAATAGCAGGGCTATGATTGGCCAATACAAGCGGCGGGAAAAACAAGTAGCTATCATTGGACACTAACTGTGAGCAGCTCTCTATAAAAAGAACTGCTGTGGCTCCTGGTTAGATTGGACTTTAAGAACTAAATAAAAGAGCTGAAGTTACGCTGATCTCTGAGTCTCATTCCCGTGAACCGAACACTGATTATCAACAGAAAACCATTTGGCAGATAGTTTTAGCCTCTGCAAAAAGAATTAAAATGTGCAAATTAAAATGTGCAAAAAGAAAGCTGAATTTCTAATTTTAAAACTTACAGAAAAGAATGATGAGCCAAGTGTAGACTGTTCCCAGAAAGAAAGATATTGAAAGAATCTCCATAAAGACAAGAAGAAAAAATTGAATAGAAAATGTGTAACAACATGCAAAATTGCAGCTTCTGATCACATTTGTTACAATGTTATATACCTACAGTATATACCTTTGTGAAATGCTGTACATTGTTTATTTATCCTATTTTTTGGTTGAATTAATTTCAAGGCATCCTTCAACAGAATAGCTGTAATTGAATTCTTCGGGTCTTGGAATGGAAATGGTGGGATTGCAAATCAGTATAGCACATTTGGGTTTGTCTTCCCTATCTGGCAAATAAAAGTGACATCTCCCCTCCCTCAAGAGGCAACTAAAAAGAGGATCAGAGAGATCAAGAAGCTATGTCATAACATACTTCCTGATGAATGTTAAAGTAGATGTCGATTTACCAAGAATCTGTAACCTAACCCATTTTCCTTTCAATATATCTATCTACTGAGATTCTGGTAGAATCTAACTTTCTTGTCTGTGTTGAGCTACTTAGTGCTTGATAAAACCTTCTAATATAGGAGTAGGGTTGATAGCAGAAGGAGTCTTTTCTATGATTAAATAAAAAGCCTTAGGACAAGAAATAGGGGTGGCTGCTGATTAGTTTACTGAAACTCTTAGAAAATTAACTCCATTAAATCTTCATGAATTACAATATACCTGGAAAGAAGTTCAATATTTTAGCAAAAATACAATCTCAATGTATATCCAAATCACCCATAAAGTACTTGCAGAAAAAAAAAGATAAAGACTTTGGAATGGTCATTACAATCTCCGAGTGTGAATATTATTGCAAATCTGTCAGAAAATCTCAAGTATGCATTGCATGCAAAGGGACTTTTTCAGAGAGGCTTCCGGTTTGAGTTCCTTCGGCGACAGACAGAAATCTGCAATTGTGCATGGTTTGGGTCTGGGCTAGCCACAGCAGCGCCCCGAGCCGGCTGGTTTCATAGAGGTGGTGAAGAGGGGGGAGACTGCCAGCAGGGTTGAGGAGAGCCGCATCTTTCCTCCTCAGCTGGCCATTACTCCCTTTCCCAAAGGCGGTTGCAGCGGTGGTCAGAAATGGCCACCACAAAGAAAAACTCAACCAGAAAAGAATGTGCAGGAGGAAGATAAGAAGTGAAAGTTTTGGGTGACAGGGTTAAATTGCAAAAGCAACAACTAAGGTACCCTGGAATTTAAACCTACAAAAAAATAACATCATTCCCAAAGAAGAGTCAGAAGCAGCAACGGAAAGTGAAAAGGGAAAGGTTTGGTTTTTCTGTTTTCTTCTCTCCCTTTCCCTATACTGATAAGTAAGAGACTTCAATAAGAAATTGGAAAAATCCGCTTTGACATCAACAGGCAATTAAGCTGAAAATAAAACAAAATGTCAAAGGGATAATAAAGATTTCTGGACACTTAATTTTTTTTCATAAACTGGACAGGAGAGAAAAAGAATAAAAGGGCAAAAACTGGAAAGAGGGAGGAGACTGCCTAGAATTAAAAAGAATCTACAAAACTTCAACAAGACTTCTAAAAGATACATTTTAACTGAAACTTTGTAACTAAACAGAAGAACTCCAGGAAGAGAAAGTGAAAAAAAGAGCAAAAAAACCCAGCTTGTGTGTATTTGGATTACTTGGTGATCTTTGGATTTTTGGTTATTGTATTTGAATGACTAAAATTAATCGGGTGGTTGTTTAAAAATTTATACAATGGCACTACTTCTGGATGAATTGAAAATGGATCTTAAAAAGTACAAAGAAGATGCACAAGAAGGGAAGGGTTCTTTTGGCTTCGTTTTTCAATTCTTAGAAATGGAGATTTGGAACTATGAGAAACAACAGAAATGTCTGCAAAACAAGAAAACTGGACAAAGAAGAAGCCATCTTTAATGAACAAATAATTCTGTGTGGGGAAGAAAAAGGAAAGGGGGGGAAGAGAATGGAGAATTTAAGACTTAAAAAAACAACCAAACAAAAGAAAAATAATTCAAAAAATAAGTATAATACTGGAAAGCAACAGAAGAGGGGACTGCAGAAGAGAGAAATCGAAGTAGAGAGACAAGAGGGTAAAAAGGGGAGAGAGAAGAAGAAGGAAAGGAAAAGTAGTTACAAAGGACCGGAACAAGATATAGAGAAACAGGACCTATTTAGAGATAATGGGTGAAAATTTAACTGAAAAGGGGATTCTGTAAAGGTACATAAGATTGTATTGTTATATTAGTAATAGAAATAACTTTAGAAAATTGGAAACAAAGTATGATTAAAATGAGGGATAAAATATTGTAATTTAGTGAAATGTTTGTTCATAAAATAAATGAAATAAAATAAATGAAAGAATTGAATTAGGAAGGGACGGGAACATTTTAATTAGTTAATGTTTTATAAAATATAAGTGAAAAGGGGGGGAATTAATTAATGAAAGCTTATAACTGTTGCCATAGAAGTATGATATTTAATTGAAAAGTAATGTTAAAGAAGTTAAGATTTTAATGAATATTAACATTAATGATAGAATTGAATTGGAATGGAATGTGTTGTTTTAATTACATATATTTATATATTTTTCTTTTTTTAAGAATATAGTGTGTATTTTAAGAATGTACCAAGCAGAATCCCAATGGAAGTTATGTATTATGAATGTTATAACTTTAGGGTATATATTGAAGCCTAAATAAGAGTTAAATGGATAAACTTAAAAGATATAAAGGTGTCATACTCCAATAAGCAACTACAGGAGAAACCTTGTTTAATGAGAAAAGATAATAGATAATTGAAACAGGACAGACAAAAAATATAAATATAATGATTTCAATTGAGATGAGATAATTAAAATAAAATTGAGAAAATTAAAAGAGGGGAGAAGCTATGGAGAAAATGTAAAACAGTAATAAGATATGGAATAGAACATAAAAATGAGCATGAAATTGAATTTGTGTCTGTACGAAAAAATGTAACCCGGGATTATGCTTTTTTCAGAAAAGATGCTTTTTTTGTATATATATATATTTTTGTGAAAACTCAAATAAAATTTACACACACACAAAAGAATATTTCAGAGCTACAGAAATTTGTAAGAAAAAGTGGTGGTGGGAAAATTCCCAAAAGTGAGAGCATAAAAACTCTTAGCTGGTCATAGGAAACATTTGGCAGTTGCTATTTCTGGCAATGGAAATACAAATTATTTATTGAAAGACTATCCACATTTTTTACAACAGTACTAGATCCCAGACATGCTTGATGAACACAATACATCCAAGGCAGCTGAAAGAAACTTGGTTAAGAATAACCGCAGGGCAAATATGAATTCCAAATTCATACAAACTTTCAGCAACTTAACAAACTTGGCATATGCTTATTCTGCTAACAAGAACTATACACGTACAACTGAATAGTTTTTCTGGCACAACCTTTGGAGATTACCTTTCTTGCATTTGCCGGTTAGATATGTCCTTAGAAAAACAGGAGTTACCTCTGAAATGGAAATACAGCCAATCCTGCTTCCTTTCACTCTAAAATGTCTTATATATCTGTTCAGTATTTCAAAAACCAAAATAAACAAGAAAGGAGATAGTGGGCCTCCTTTTCTTGTTCCTTTTTGTATGTTATAGGGGTTTGGATATTCATCTATTTTCTCTAGAGAGATGCCACTTTTTTATATAAGAATATTATTGATGAACTGCTTTTTTATATTCCCACTTTGTTAATATAGCATATTCCCCTTCCTAATTATTGGGTGATATCTAGATATAGATCACTGTATAGTCTGAGGATGCTTTTGAATTCCAGTTTGTATTTGGATGTTGAGTGATAGCTAGAGCTGCGCCTTGCCTTATTCCACTGAGACTATGAAACTTTGAAAGCATTATGTCACAAAATCAATGAAAAAAAATCATGTGATGATTTTAAAACCACTTTACTTAATAATGGAAATTCCAGTCCCAATTAGGATTGTAATTGAAGGCTACTTCTATAAGGACCAACCTTAGATTCAAGGAATCTATAACAAGGTTAGATCTGCCAGCCCTGCCCAATTCAAAGTCTTTGGGAAATGCAAACACACACACACAAAATAAATCACCTAAACTCAGGATCATGATAACATACATTATTGTCGGTTGCTAGCTTTCTGCTCTAATTGCTTTTTTCCTAATAAAAACTAGATTATCAACTTTGAATCTCTGCCTGCTAGGTTATAGGAACAGTCTGAATGAAGACTAAGGTACCTTTCTTTAAAAAAAACATTTTATTAAGTTATAAAATATTATAAAATACAAAAGTAAATAGAAGAACAGGGAGTGGGAAGGGGAAGGGAGAAGTGAAGTGAGAAAAGATAAGGGGGAAAAAGAAAAAGAAGCATTGACTTCCAACTCTGTTACAGTAAAATAAGGCATTATCATCAAATGACAACTTTTTGCTTTTCCATAATAGTGTGAACAACTTGTTTCTGTAAAGATTTATCAGTCTAATATGTAAAACCTAAAGTCAGAGTTTCATTCTTTTCCACATCAAACACGAAGTTCAGAAATCTATTGTGGAAACAAACGACTAATGTCCGATATATTTTTACAGATGAAGATGATCTCTCAGAAAAATATACGAGGTGAAAAGTATAGTATGAAAAGGTATAATTAATGGTACAACCTAGAGTTATGTATATTCCTTTTTTTACTTCATGCCTTCAATTTCTTTGGTTTAAAATTTCTTATTCCTTTTCTGTGATTTGCATAATGTTGCTTACTCCAAAAGAGAATAACATGATGTGTGGGTGTGAATGTGTGCACATGTGTGTATGCATAAATATCCATTTAATTTCCTGTCCAAATTAATATTTGTAGAAATGAAAGTAATTTAGTAGGGAAAATGTTATTAATAAAATGAATAAATTATAACCAAAAATTGGCTCAATTAGTCCTGTATTGTAGAATTTTAAAAAAGGGTTTCTATTTTACTGACAATTTTCCTACATTTTAAACCAACTTAACTTTTCAGTTTTTGGTAGTAATTTTAAAGCAATTGAAATGATAAACATGTAACCTTTTTTAATAAAATATAAATATCTTACACATTCTACACTTTTAACAAGTATAGATGAGGTACAAGAGTAGTCTTTGACTTATAACCACAATTAGGACTGGAATATCTTATCATTAAGCAATGTGGTCATCATGTGCCTACATATTACAGAATCATAGAATTGGAAGAGATCTCTAGGACAGAGCTGTCGAACTCCCGGCCAATGAGCCAGATGTGTCACGTGTTGGCCATGGCCAGTTTAGCGAAGGGGGAAAATCCCAACATGTTGGATGATGTCAACATGATGCCATGAGTTTGACACCCCTACTCCAGGGCTTCTAATCCAAAACCCCTATTTAAAAAGGAGACCTTACACCATTCTGGACAAATGGTTGCCCAATCTCTTCTTGAAAGCTTCCAGCGATAGAGCACCCAGAACTTTAATTGTTCTCACTGTCAGGAAATTTCTCCTTAATTCTAGGTTGGGCTTCTGTTTGTTAAGTTTCCAGCCATTACTTCTTATCTTCCCCTCAGGTGCTTTGGAGGTGCTTTGACTCCTTCTAGTCCTTAATATATTGGAAAACTACTATCATGGTGTCACCCCGAGGCAGTGGTGGGTTTCAAAAAATTTTCCTACCGGTTTGGTGAGCATGTGCATGTAGCGTTTGTAATTCACCTTCTGCTGCAAGCCCTGTATGTAAAACAGCTGACACACAGCAATGCGCTGTGCCACGTGAAGCAGATGAGCAGATTAGCATGGGCAGGCCTAGCAGTCGATTGTCGGAGCAAACCAGTTCACTCACAGATGATCCTTGGAGCTATCACTTCTACTGAACCGGGCCGAACCGGTAGAATACCACCACTGCCCCTGGGACTTCTTTTTGTTAGACTAGATATATCCAGATCCTTTAACCATTCACTGTATTTATCCTCCAGTCATCTTATCATCTTTTTTTTAAATACTTCATAATTTTTATATAATTAGCAATCACAATCCTGGCACTCCTGTTGCAGTCATTAACCAAGAATCATAGGTTATAAGAGAAGTACCCACTCCAATCCAAGCCATTCTGGTCTTGATTCCTCCAAGCCTCAGTAAGATAAGGGATTGACTCCAACTCCACCCACCCTCCTTATCTCCCTCCCCCATTTAGTCCCTTTCGGCCCTGGCCATCTTGCCTTACAGGATGATAAGCAACCCTGAACAGTTATGTTTTCCCAGCTGCTTTCTCAACTCCCCACATCAACCTTTCACCTTTTGCATGCAGACATTGTAATTGAAGCTAACATACCTTGTTCTTACACCCAGCTTTTCCCAAGGCCATTTCCTATACATGGCTAAATCTTGCTTTGGAAAACTTTTCACTGCTTGATTAATTACAGTAGTGCTGCAAAACATGAGCGAGGACTGGTCTTCAAAATTATAACCATGCAGTGGTGGGATTCAAAATTTTTTACTATCGGTTCTGTAGGCATGGCTTGGTGGGCATGGCAGGGGAAGGATACTATAAAATCTCCAGTTAGAGATGGTATTTGCCAGTTTTCCTAATTACTCAAAATTTCTGCTTCCTGTTGTGGTTAGCTGGCAGCAGGTGCAGACAGCTAAGGAGAGCGAGGACTCAGATGAGGGGCCAGGACCATTAGGGAGTGGACTGCTGCCTTCAGAGATTGTGGGGGCTGGGAACAGTGATGAGGAGGTTCGTGAGGAGCCTGTGCCAAGTGCACGTGCACACAGGATTGCTCATAGGAAAGAGTAGCTACAACAGCACAGGCAACTTGGGAGTAAGGCTGCAAGGCAATGGCCCCTCCTTCAAGAAGATAAAAGCCAGCTGTGAATGGAACATACTTTGCAGAAGTCAAAGATGTTTTGAAACTCCAGCCTCGTGGACATTCCAGTATCCTGAGTTTGTTTTTGAAGATTATTGTATTGCAAATTATTTCTTGTCTGTTATCTTTTGGCAAGTCTCGCACAATTTGGCAAGGCTTGTGCTTATCACAGCTAATTATTTTGTAAAAGCATTACAAGGTTTCTGTTCCCTTTGGATTGTGTTTGATTTGTTGGAAAAGGGCGTGGGTCAGAACACTACTGGTTCTCCAGAACTGGTCAGAACATGCTGAATACCACCTCTGCCCCCATGGTCACATGATTGCAATTTAGGTACTTGACAACTAGCTTACATTTAAGATGGTTAGAACATCCTGAAGTCACATGATTGCAATTTGCAACCTTTCTCAGCTGGCTTCTAACAAGCAAAGTCAAGGAAGAAACCAACAGGGAAGTTTGCAAATCAAGGTCGCATGATTTCTTGCTTAACTACTGTGATGATTTGCTTAACAACCACAACAAAACAGTCATAAAATTGGCTGCAGTTACATGATGTCTCACTTAAAGGTCATTGAATTTTCTGGTTCCAATTGTGGCAAGAAGTTGAGGACTACTTGTAGCAGTCTCCATTTCAGTTGAGACTGCAGGTTTTGAGAGAGCCAAGGACAGGAGAAGCCCCAGTTTTAAAAGAATAACCGCAAAGGACTGAGAGGAAAAGTGGGAAAGGTCCTTTACTACCTGTTAATGGTAAAGCTGGCTCTGCACAAGCTCCAAATACAAGACACAGGCTTTTTTCTTTTAAATTGACTTTGCTATGAAGCACTAGAATAGAGGTCTCCAAACTGGGCAACTTTAAGTCTATGAATTCTCCATAACTGGCTGGAGAATTCTGGGAGTTAAAGTCCATAAGCCTTAAAGTTGCCAAGTTTGGGTGGCCCTACACTCGAAAATTGAAAACTGTTCTGAATGTTTCAAAGGAAACATGGAATATAAATACAATGAACTGTTTTGAAATAGTTTTAGATTATAGTGAACTACTTTGAAATAGTTTTCAAAATAAAAGTGAACTATTTTGAAATCATCTCAGGGAGAGTGCTAACAATCAGATGACTGCAAAGAAATGCAGTCCTTCCATTCTCCTGCCCCACACTATCTGGTCAGAATCTATCCTTCCATCCCTCACCAACTAGTCTCAACTGTCAGTCCTAATCTTTCCATCAACCACCCCTCCCATCACAACTGATTAATTTTCTTGGCTAAGAAACAAAATATTTTGTTCTTCTTTCCCCAAGGAAAAAAATATCCAAGTTACCTTTTGAAAAAGCACCTTTGAGACTATTTTGAAATGTTTATGAAGTCCAAAAAGACATAGACACATCTTTCAAGGTTTCTTCTTCTGAATATAGCTATAAGAAGATTTTTTTTTAAAAAAATAAAAACTTTGTTATAACTTACCGAAGTGAAAAAAGCTTAGCTAAAGACCCAAATAAAGTGGAAAAGGAAGAAACAGAAGGAAAACTAACAATGTGATGGAAATAAAGCACTTAAGAAGTTGAAAAGTGAAGGGCCATTTTATTTCTGGAATGAGCCACTCAGCCTCTTTCCTCACCAGATCCAAAGATCTATTCTAAATTTTAATTATAGGGTGAACATAGGAGGAGGAAAGAAACAGTAACTGCCATTGTGGAACAGAGTCTGCCTTCTTCTTTCTCTGGTACATAGGTTTAAAAAGAACATCTTTCTTTCCCGACAAATGGGGGAAAAGCTATCTGTTCTGTTTTTCAGGTTTATTTCATTTATTCTCCCACAATGGACTGGTGAAACAGAGAGAATTCTACCAAGTAGAAGAGGTGATATCTCAGCAACATACTTTAAGGACTGCAACATTGCAACAAGGATGTTGGCAGGTAACTGAGGCAGAGGTCACAACCATGAACTTAAGCCCATGTCACACTGAACCAATGGATGCAAAGAGGATGTAAAACGGACAAAAAACCTTGCCATCCGTTCGAAAACGCGATGTACTCGCTGCCTCCGTTTGGCTTCCTCTCTATCTGTCCAGCATCCGTTTATGGACGTTTCATCCACTCCAAAAGTGTTGGGCTGCCCAAAACTTTTGCGCGGAAAATGTATCCAGTTCGTCCGTTCTGCACCCGCTAGGCATCCGCTAGGCATCCGTTATGCATCCGCTATATCCGCTAAGCATCTGTTCCGCATCTGTGCAACTCGCATCTGACCGGACACAGGGAGGAAGCAGAATGGACGCAGAACGGATGCAGAACGGATGCCTAGCGGATGCGGAACGGAAACAAAGTGTTTAAAATGGAAAAAACGTTCGCAGAGGGGACCTATCTCGTATATTGAGAATGCCTAGAGGATGCCTAGAGGATGCCTAGCGGAAAACCTATACTGCCTATAAAAAGGGGGAGCAACTCACCTGCATCTCACTTTCAGAACAGCAGCCCAGCGGTGCAGACCTCTGCAGCCTTCATCTGCCTCTCCCTCTTCCACAGCATCCAGTCATGTCCACCGTGGATTGTAACAAAGTCCTTTCGGCAGCCACCATTGTTCTGCAACAGTGCAAAGACATCTACAGGCTCTGTGAACTCTACTGCGAGAAGAAAAGGAGCCACCCAAAAAGAGTCTGGATCTGAAGATGGTTCACCAGAAGAGCAGAGGACGGACTGTACAACAAGCTGATGTTGGAGCTCAGGAACGAAGACACTCGTGCATTCCAAAACTTCATGAGGATGCCTCCAGCCATGTTTGGCAAAGTTGTGCAACGGCTGACACCCAGGTTGACTAAGGCAAACACCAGCTTCCGGCCCAGCCTGGAACCTGGGCTCAAGGTGGCACTCACTCTGCGCCACCTGGCCTCAGGGACCTCCTACAGGAGCATGCAGTACGGCTGGAGAGTGCCATCCAACACCATCAGCATTGTGGTCAGAGAAGTGGTGCAGGCCATCATCGAAGAATACAAGGAGGAGCTCCTCCTCCACTGAAGAAGGATGGAAGAAAGTTGCAGAGCAGTGGTATCAAAAGTGGAACTTACCACACACCGTTGGAGCCATAGATGGCAAGCACGTGGCCTGCAAATCTCCAGCCAAGTCGGGGTCCACTTATTTCAACTCCAAGGGCTTCTTCAGCATCATCCTCTTCGCCATGGTCGATGCTGACTACAAGTTCATGTACATCGATGCTTCAGGCAATGGCTCATCTTCAGATACCCAGGTATACAACGCCAGTCACCTCAAGGAGGAGCTGGAAGGCAACCTCATCGTGGGCTTCCCAGATCCAGAACCCCTGCCCAACGACACACAAGATATGCCCCACTTCATCGTGGGGGATGACGCCTTCTCCCTCACAATCTACCTCATTAAGCCCTACACCTCCAGACTCCTCACCCGTGAAGAGAGGATCTTCAACTACAGGCTGTCCAGGGCAAGGCGGGTGGTGGAGAATGCCTTTGGCATCCTGGCCAACAGGTTCCAGGTACTTCTCACCACCATGCAGCATTGCCCAGAGACCGTGAGGAGGATCATGGAAGCTTGCTGCATCCTGCACAATCTTATGCGCACCCGCTACCCAGTCTTGCAGAACAGGCTCGTGGACCTCCAACAAGGCAATGGGGACATGGAGCCTGGGGAATGGAGGCAAGAGCGAAACCTGATCGACATTGAGGATGTGCAAGGCCCCAACAGAGCCTCACATGAAGCGAAGAAGCAGCGCAACCTCCTGAGACAATGGTGCAACTCCCCAGCTGGAGCAGTGGAGTGGCAAGACAGGATGGTAGATGCTTAATGGATGCTTCCTTCAGCCTGTCTCATCACACGGATGAGATTGGGCCATGTATGCTATCTTAACCCATCCCATAAGCATGCAAAGGCTTAAACCATTTCTAAAAGTTTCCACCAAGACTTTATTAAAAAAAAGAAATGAAGCAAGTGTGTGAATCAAAACTAGACTTTATTAACAACAAGCTATAAAACAAAAATGAGCCTCTGGCACTCCTCTTTGTCGCTCAGTCTCAGGGGTGAAGGGTCCAGGTGCTGTGGAGGTGGCTGGTGCTGGAGTGCTTGTCATCAGCTCCTCCAGAAGCAGAAGCAGCAGAAGCCCCAGCCCGAGAAGAGTGAGCCCGTGCTGCAGAAGCCCCAGCAGAACTAGAGTGAGGGCCAGGGGGTGGGATGGTAGCCCTGTCCCTCTTGCAAGGGCTGGCAGCAGATGGGTGAGGCTTGCTGTGCTTCTGCATGGTTGTGGGGTTGCTGGCTGGCAGGGAGGCTGGTATCAAGGCTGGAAGCAAGGCTGGCAGGGAGGCTGGCAGGGAGGCTGGCAGCAAGGCTGGCAGGCAGACATGCAGGCAGGGCAGGCAAGGCAGCCAATCCATCCGGCAGCAGGTCTTTCTTCTGAATGGCGACCTGCTTCCGAGCTGCTTCCGTTATATCTGCGGGGCTGACGCAATGCATCCTCCCCGCATGCGCAATTAATGCCAGGCATCCGCTAGGCTTCCGCTGTGCATCCGCTGTGCATCCGCTGTGCATCCGCTGTGCATCCGCTTCATCCGCTCGGCGTCCGTTCTGCATCCGCTGTATCCATTCTGCGTCCGCTTCGCTGAGGCCCCCCGGAAGCCCTGCGGATGTGCCATCTGCTCCCATCCGCTTCCATCTGCTAGGCTTCTGTTCCGCATCCGCTTTGCATCCGCCCTGCGTCCTCCCCGCGTCCGTGTTATCCGCTCCAGTTATGCACATTTTAGCCCCTTTTGAGAGCGGATAACAACGGATGGAACATTTTGCTCGTTCGCTGTGTCCTTTTTGCATCCGTTGGGCAGTGTGACATGGGCTTTAGCAGTATAACTTTCTAAACAGTATTCTTCCTTGATTTTTAGTTTGTAAGAACAAACTTCTGTGCCAGGTTCTTAACAATATAGATTTACCAGATTAAAAAGAAAAAGAAAAGGATTACCTGGCACTATTTTATATACTGTGCAACTGCATCTTGATAAATTAATATACTGTATATATATGTATGATTTCTGTGGAACTCTGATACAGAAGAGACCATAATCAGGGATATCCTTTACTAATATGTATATTGTAAAAAATCTACAGAAATTATTTGAGGTCATACAGTTAAAACATATTCTAAACCAATGTGATAAAAGTCAATATAGATTATAGATTAATTTATCTCCTGTCAAACATTGTACCAAAAATGAATAACATGATAATTATAATTAAATCTCTGTTTCATCTAGCCCATTTGTCCCCAGCTCCAAAGGAAAGAGCTGGGGCTGCAACTCTCCCAGGTAGTCCCAGGTAGAGATTGTACAATTTTATAGTATTTTCAATGGAGAGGTTGAGATCTTGAGCAGACAGATAACGTGTTATTCTTAACAATGGAAGTTTTCTTTCCAATATAGCTAGCAATTTTTGAGGAACAATTTTTATTAGCATCCAGCAGAGGAGATAAAAATTAAGCTCCCTCTCCCTGCCTACTACAATCCCAAGAAGTAATTTCATTTGCATGGAAATACGTTGGTTGTGTTAAATGCAAAGTTAGTCTCATATTTTTCCCTCCTGAGTTTGCAGGACTGAGGCTGGATTTCCACTTTTGAAACAGTTGCTAAGCAATCAAGACTGTGATTAAGCTTACAGGTATTCAACCAGAGTTTATTTAGTCAGGGTTTTTGAGCAAGCAATAATTTCCTAGGCTCATATATATTGTCTATAAACCCAATGGCTACCTTGACATAATTTCCCATCCCATACAAATCACATTAACAGAATGTGTGGTTTCATTCTGTATGAAAAATGGTTCTAAAAAGTCAGTTCAATTAACCGATTCTCTATAATATTACACAGCAGTTCCTTGCATTTAACATGTGGAATCATAAGTTACAAGGTGATACAAATACAATAGAAATGTACATTAGCTATACAATAAGCTCATCTTTTCAACCCTCCCACTTAACCAGACATGGAACAGGACTAGATGAACACATTCTACTCTATTGTAAGGCTACATTCACAGAATTTTGCAAGTCTGAAAGTACAGACTTCCTGCTGCCACTTTTAACCGCTTGATCCATTTGGGTGGGTCTGTTCCTTTCTCTGACTGTTCAGCCATTGGGGGCTCTTGTGTGATTGTTTCCTAGGCAGCATCTCTTCCCTTCTTTCCCCAAGGTCATCCACATGTTCCATTAGATCAGCTAATAAAGAGATCTGTAAACTCAGGAGACTTTTATATTGCAGGCAGAAGAAGATAAAAGGATTAAACATTACAGTCACAGTTGGAAAGCATTATTCCACCTCAAGAAAGGAGAAATATCTAAGGAAAAACATGGGCTATATCAAGCAAATGAGAGTGAAAAATCCGTTCCTGTAAATATGCACTGCTAATTCAAATCTTATATCTATTGGTCAACAATATTTTCAATCATGATTTGTAAATAAAAATAAAATTATTTGGAAAATCACATACTGTCATGGGAAGAAATGTAACTGTTACATTTACCTGTGCAATGCATACTGTTTTACATAATGTATTTTACATAATGCATAACTGATGACTAAATGACCCGATATTGAATGATCAAAAAGTGGATTTTTTTATACATGCAGACATGAGTTCAAAAATTAAGGAAACCAGTGAAATCAATTCCCAGTAATGTTAATATTTGAATACTTTCATTGGAAGTTGAATTATTACATATATTTGAAAAAGTTGGTAAAAAAATCCTTATCTTGTATTTAATCAATTGTGCCATAAATATCACAATAACAATTTTGAAATATTTCCAAAGTTTTTGCTTAAGATGCATTTCCACAAATAAAACATCAATATATAGAAATTTAGTGAATTATGCTGTACATGGTTGTACACATATAAACATTTAACTCTCAAAAATGTAATGATAATTGATGACTAGCGATGATAAGAATTCTGTCTGATTTTAAGGCTATGGAAAACAGCTTTAGCTAATTATTTTGAAATTTATAGGTATGTCTCTAAATTTGATCTGAATGAGCTTTGTCTTGGATATAAAATCTATCTCTTCTAATTTATAAGAAAAGAGCAGAAAAAAATTCAAACAACTGTTAAAAATATTTGAATTAAATTTAGTAAGAAGCACTGCTGGATACTATGAAATTATATATTAGAGAAATAATTATTAGCAAAAACAGCTACCAAAAAAAAAGCATAGAAAAATGAAGCTGCTAATACAAGAGATAACCTAAATATTAAGCTAAAACCTGGGACTGTTAAAGCCTATGGCAAATTGAACTCTGCTAAAGTACAATTAAATAAGTTAAATATAGACAGAATAGTATTCTATCAACATTTTTTAATCAAAACTCTAGAAATTTAGCAACAAAAATGGTGCTAGCTCTGCGATGGCACAAAGCAGTTTCTGCCACCCTCAAAATGGTTACTTCTGGAAAAGCACTACACAGCCTTTGTATAGGAGGGCTGCACAGCAGATTGGCTGCTTCTCCTGGGTGTCTCCCTTAATGACTGCCATGACTTGTCATCATAATTCTGGGAGCAATTGCAGACATAACTTGAGGGCTGTCTATAATTATTTATGGCAAATAAATAGGCTGGGGCTTCTTGGGATCTGAGAAATACTTTCAATGCACCCAGGTTAGTACAGAAAAGTAAATGTATAATGAAAAAGTTGAATTAAGTAAATATACACATTTTAGTATGTATGCAAAACAGGAGCACTTTTCTTATTTGTTCTTAGATATTCCTTTTTGTATGCTTGCAATAATGGCTGAGATCTCTTTGTTTATCGGGGCAGATAATCTCCAGGTGTCGATTGTAATATTGTTATTAGAACTAATTAGCTTGGCTCTTTTAATGCAGGGTGGACAATGTTTTGATGATTAGGGGCTCCATTTAAAATATGGATTGAAGAAGAAGGGCAGGGGTGGGATTCAAATTTGTAACAATCGGTTCTGTGGGCATGGCTTAGGTGGTGGGCAAGGCTTGGTGGTCATATGACTGGGTGGACATGGCTTGGTGGTCATGTTATTGGCTAGGTGTGGCCAACTCAATATCACTCACATCAAGGCATGCATCTCCTCGCCTAGCCTCTTATGACTGTGGGAATGCTGCAACAGTCGTAAGTGTGAAAAATGGTCATAAGTCACCTTTTTCAGTGCCATTGTAACTTTGAATAGTCACTCCACATGAACAAAGTACCAGCAAAGGAGGAAAAAAAAACTCCAAAGAAGTTCCAGAGACAGGAAGTCTAGTCCTGCCAAGAATGTAATAAGGGTTAACGGAGAGGCAGTTTCTGTAAGCAACACCAGAATGTTTCCTTCCTGCCTTTCTTACAGGATTAGGCCAGTTATTTCTTCTAACAACTGGTTCTCCAAACTACTTAGAATGTTAACAACTAGTTCTAGAGAATAGGTGCGAACTAGTAGAAACCCACCTCTGAAGAAGGGGTAAAATGATGTTATGCTGATGCAAATTTCATGCACATATGCAGAAATATGAGCTTTCATTTTTTTTATCTCAGAAATTTATAGTGAGCAGTTGAAAAAAAAAAAAAACCCACATTAGACCTGTTTAAGAGATGGTGTCAAACTTGCAGCCCACAGGCCAGATGCACCATGTGCTGACCACGTCCATCCCCGTTTTACTGAAGGGGAAAAAATTGTGATATATCATGTGACAACGTGTCATGGTGAGTTTGATACCCCTGTTATAGAGTTTTTAGTAAGCTTCTCACTTAAAATGGTATTGATGATGCTAAATTGCAGACATAAACTATATGTATCACCATAACTGATTGCAGAGATAGGTGCATTTGGACACATCTTCAAGGGCTGCAAGAAAGGGTGATTGGGAAGGCTGCCTGTGGCCATGGAGTTTTCCCTCTTTTGCTTTACTGCAATCATTAACAAGTTACTTGGAAATAAATACAGAATTCACTAGAACCTTCACTGCAATTTATAAATATGTTTAGGGCAGTGTGGGATTCAATTTTTTTTTACTACCAGTTCTGTGGGTGTGGTTTGATGGGCATGGCAGGGGAAGGATACTGTAAAATCTCCTGTTGGAGGTGGTTTATGCTGGTTCTCCAAACTACTCAAAATTTCTGCTACTGGTTCTCCAGAACTGGTCAGAACCTGCTGAATTTATCATATTATATATACATTATTATATATACATTATATACACATTCAGTATATATTCAGTATATTATATATACATTCAGTAGGAAATAAGCCCCACTGAACACAGCAGAAGTTGGTATTTTTTACCTGGTTTCTTTGCTTACAAATCACTGGAATTTTCCCTCCCCCCCCCCCCAATTAACATTCAAAACACTTGATGTGCAATACTCAGCACTTTAACAGCTTCATACAAAATCTGGCATCCCTCTTACATATCAGTCTGACCCACATTATAATTATTCTCATAGACACTTTTCAAAATCTTTTTTTCAGAAAATTGCCTACAGTCTGCCATTCTAGTTAAATGTGTTTCTAAGTGACAGCATATATTTAAAATCTGTAATACATCTGACAACAAGCTCATCTATTCCTTTATGTAAATGAAAATGATTAAATGACTAGCTGTATTTATCAACATAATCAACCATAGAGATATATCAACACCAGTTAGAAATGAAATAAATCTCTTCCTGTTGTGTACTTATGCATATCTGTCTAGATGAGGAAACCACAGACATTCACTAGCAGCAGCAAAATCACACAAGCATCTTAAAAAATATGCTTAGGCTTCCACTTCGTTCTTCCAGAAAACAGATTTTAGTTTCATTCCACTTTTAACAAGTGTATTGGCATGCTATTTGCACACCAGATTTTTAACAAGTATATTTGCATGCTATTTCAAATACTATGAATATATGTGTATTTACATATATTTAATTGTGACTTACCCATGTCACTAAGAAATAGTCTCATGATTCAAAAGTGCTTCCTCTCCTGCCTGCCAGGTTTCCATTTCTGTTTCTACCATATCCAGTTTCCTATGTACATCTATCAGTTTACCTAATGGTAGATTAATGTTAGTTATGATTAGTCCTAGATACAAC
The DNA here is from genome assembly GCA_015471245.1 of Laticauda colubrina. Lineage (NCBI taxonomy): Eukaryota > Metazoa > Chordata > Lepidosauria > Squamata > Elapidae > Laticauda > Laticauda colubrina. Next base: position 44,501,006 of record BLBF01000022.1, read on the forward strand.
TCTATCCTATGGTTTGAGGGACTAGTGTTTTTGATGTAGGGAGAAGGTCTTGTAATGTAACTCTAGACAAGTTATCTATCCCTGTGTTTCTAAGCCTCAGCAACTTATGTGTGGATTTCAAATCCCAGAATGGTGGCTGGGGGATTCTAAGATTCTAATAGTTGTAGCAATTGATAGACATTTTGCAATTTTTTAGATGTTTCTGAAGGTGTCACCTAAAGAGTGATGGTGTCCTGGTCACAATAACAAAGTTACTAAACATTGCAAATATTCAATTTGACCACCAGTTCCATTGGGTATACAATAGACATTTCAGTACTATAAATGGAACAGATTCTATCTTTATGTCAGAATCTGACAGAAACAAAATAATTTTGATTTTCCCCAAAATAAGACCCAACTGGAAAATAAGCCCTAACATTTTTCAGGATGCTCGTAATATAAGCCCTACCTTAAAAATAAGCCCCAATTAAGATCATCAGTTTGATTTCATTGAGGGTAATATCAGCATTATGGTTGCTCTTGGGGTGGACAGTTCAAAGTCAGGGGGTGCCTTGGGTGCCTGGGACAGAGTGGGGAGGGGGAGTTCTAGGTGGGTGCCTGGGTGGGACAGTTCAAGTTGCATCGGGGGTGCCTTAGGTGCCTGGTTGGGACAGAGTGGGGAGGGGAAGTCCTGGATTCTTTGGGGACAGTGGCTTCCCACCCTTCCCAGGGTTATCACAGGTAGGGCAGGGGGCAGGAGGCATGTCCCACAAGTTCAGTGGAGCTGGAGGACAAGGTCCATCCAAGAAGCAGGCAGAGGCAGAGGCATGGGGGGGGAAGGCATGGGATCCAGCTGGCTGGATACACTGTGCAACCGCCTGTCCCATCACAGCTATGGGCAAACAAAGACAGGCAGTGGGACAGAGTGGGCGGAAGCCATGTAGTGTGTATGGTGGGCCAGATCATGTGCCTCTCCCCGTACCTCTGCCTGCACCTGTTGCTTGGAGGGCCAGCCTGATGGTTGCAGCACTCAGATTCACCTGTGCTACATGGGCTGCACAGCCCCTGAATGCATCAGACAAGGGGCCGGTGGGCTGAGGCTGCTGCAAGACACCACTGGTCTGCGCATGCTTGCTGCCTCCTGTTTTATAGCAAAAACTGGTCTTATTTTGGAGGAAACATGGTGTAAATCTATCAGTCATTTCTCTAATAGGTAACTCTCCAATTTGAGCCAGGATAAATAGTCTCCTATTAGGGGCACAGAATTTTGAATAAATAACTAAGTATGGTCTAGGAACAGAAGGCAATTGTGCTATAAAAGGTGTGGGAAATATTGGCTTTATCATTCTGAATATTCCAAAGTCTCTATTTTGGTTCAAGTTTTATTAAGGATCAAAACAGATAATGCTGGCAAGGAAAGACTGCAGTATGCCAAATCATAATTAATTTGTCTTTTTAGGATGGAAAAGAACCTGTGTAGCAAGGGTGGAAAAATCACAGAAGTTCCCCAATCGACTTGCTTCTGCCAAAATCTAAAGATAAAGTCTTAATCAAACCCTAAGGAATATGCAATCTAGTTCAGTAGAATTAAATTGTTAGAGAGTAAATAAAGGACTTGTAATAAGATTTTTAAAAATGATTTGTTTCAAAGATAAATAACTAATCAGATAATAGATATACAACTGAGCATCTTATAGCATCAGAAACAGAACTTTAGCTTTAAAATTGTTTAATGGCTGCTAGGATCTAATTATTTTCAGATTGACCTGTGGGTTGCTTTTTGGACTTTTACTAGTAAATCTCTTACTTCAATAGATCAGCTGGTAATGATTTCAAAATGATTAAATATTCAAAGGGTTTATTTATTTACTTAATGCCTTCAGGTCAATCTTAATTTCTGGGAGTTGTGGAAGGTCTAGACAGTTTTCTTGGCAAGATTTCCAGAACAATTGTTTCTTCCAGCTGTCCTCTTACTATGTTTAGTTTCTAGCAACTGGCTACTATGCCAGAGGTGGTATTCTGCAGGTTCTGACCAGTTCTGGAGAACTGGTAGCGGAAATTTTGAGTAGTTTGGAGAACCGGCAAATACCACCTCTGACTGGAGATTTTACAGTATCCTTCCCCTGCCACTCCCACCAGACCACGCCCACACAACCGATAGTAAAAAAATTTGAATCCCACCACTGTACTATGCAAGGAAAATAGCAGAGCCACTCGCAAAACAGTTGACAAGGATGAGGATTGTGGCAAGCTGCCATAATACCTGCACTGCAGGAGAGAAAGAAGAGGCATCAAGATCCAGGATCTGGAACTAGGTAGGAGTTCCTTTAATGAGAAACCACTTGCTCTCAGCTACAGAGGAAATACTACAAAACTAGTTTATTTCTGAAGGAACAGGAACCAAGCTATTTATTATATTGTCATGGATGGGTAGGAAACATGTATGGAATGAATGCAAGAAATTTTAGTCAGCTATTTAATGCTTCCCCTTTCTCCATTGATGGCCATGAATCCCTTTTCAGCTTTTGCTCAAACTCTTAACCAACCAGTTTGCTTTCATTGTAAAGATGTGATCACTTTTCCCAAGATTTTTTTGCTTGCATGTCACCCAAATGTTATAGAGGAGTCAGCTTTTTTCTTTCTACAAGATTTCAAGAAATTTTCTGGAATCTTTCCTAGGTCTCTGAAGTGAAGCCTCACTAAACTGGATTTTTTTTGAGCACATTAAACCATCAATAAGTGAACAGGAGAAAATCATGAGAAAAGCATCCATGTAAACTATGCTTGATGAAGCAATCAAGACCTTATTTCAAGTAATACAATCACACAACCTTTTTGCTGCATGCTTCAATCAAAAATTCACTCAGTTGATATACTGTCCAAGTCTCTTTTAGCCCATTTTTCTCTCCCCTTTTTATGGCCTTTTTATTCCAGATCACATCTGACTATGTGGTAGATGACTAAAAAGGAATATAATTTCCAAGAAAAAGTTGATGCTTAATATTTGCATATTAAGAAAACGTCTCTTATTCACCTATTCCTCATGAAACCTTTCCTTATCTCAGCAAGTACAGATTTGAAAGTAGGGATTTGCTAAGGCATGTCTTTTGAAGGCAACAGGCAGCTGGGGGCAAGGAAAAGTTGTTGAATTACATCTTCAGTATTCTTCTAATATGCCATTCCAACTGAGGCTTTTCAAAGGAGGTAGTTCAACATATACAGTCTTATTACTTGGAAGCAGAGGTGTCTGCAGGATCTGAGGCTTTGGTCAAAATGTTGAAAGTGGCATCATATTGTAAACTCCACCCTTTTTGCATGCACAAGCATGATATTTTCATCATTTGATATCTCTCCTGCAGAATATCTATGGGGATTCTCAATCATCCAGTTGTCCCAAAGGAGAACTGAAAAAGCTTCTTGGTCAAGAAGCAAAATAGAATCTTCAAGCACAAAGAAAGTCCAGCTGCCTTTTGAAAAAGCACTTTTGGGGGCTTTATAACCTGCAGATATATCTAGTTGGAACAGATCTTGGAGATCATCTTGCCCAATTTATTGCTGGAATCTACTATTGCAGCAACCTTGATAAATGTCCATCCATTGAAAAAAGAATCAGAAATTTTCCTGGACTTAAAACATAGTTCTCTAGCTTTGAATCTCTCTTTAGTTCTTTAGTGGCACTGACATTTCACACCCAGAAATTTCTCTTTAGGTGTTCTGGTAAAACAAGGGATGTACAAAATTATATAGCTCTTTCCCATGTAGGTATCCTAAGTGTAGTTTGTCCATTTCCAGAAATGAATGTGCCGGAACAGAAAGTGGTTTGTAGTGTGCCGGACAATGTCTGGCACATCAGTGTGTTTTGGAAGAAACAGAATGTTCTTAGAACTCACAGGAACTGCACATAATTGAGACAAAAAGTATAAAATCATCACTGCCAATCTTGCAAATTGGAGGGTGAGAATTGATCTGGCTTGTGACATTAGGAGACACACACACAACTACCACCACTCCGGGGATAGTATTATTTGATTTGGGAGTTTTCTGTCTCCTCTAATTGAGTTTTTATTGGCTATATTTTGCTCTGGCACCTAGACTGCAAAAGCTACTTCAGAGGGAAAATATATGACATGTGCTTTTTTCTCTTCCTAAGATTTTTGACTGATTAAGTCAAAGAATTTATTTCCTTTATAACCCTAAACAATATATGGATTTTGTATTAGTCTATTTGCAACAAAACCAGGAAACAGTATGTTATGAGATTCAAGGCTCAAAAGTAAGCACTGGAGTCCAGCAAAAACTATATACAGCTGGCAAATACATTTCAATATTAGGACCAAATTCTACCTCTGCCTGCAAAATAAACACAACATGACACAGGCTCTATTCCTTTTAAAAGAGATAATATTAAAGCTTAGTGACCAGGGCTTAGCTAACCCATGCCTGTGCTTTGTACTTATGAGAAAAGATTAAGTTAATCTTCCTTAACTTCCATTAGATTACTTTGCTTCTCTCTGAGTAAGTAAGGTCTCACAATTAGGAATGAAAAAAGGGGAATAAGAAAATAAATGGACAGCCAAAACAAAATCATGATGCAGCGTAGCTTTCTCAAGATTTATGAGTAATAAATTGCTATGAGAAATCCAATGGAAAAATTCTCTATGGTTAATAAGATCTTAAGGAACCATTTGGAAGATAATTTAGCCTTCACGTTGATAAGTGAGACAGGAAGAAGTGCATGAATAGTTAAAATATGCTGATCAACAGCCTACTAGTTTTAAAGTCTAATTTTCCATAAGCTAATTGCACTGTCAGCAAAAGAATATTCCAAAAGATGTACCGAAAGAGCTTTTCACTCATGCCAAAAAAGCAACCAGATGCATTTGCAAAAGGATTTTACTGTAAAGCTGAAAGAAACAGCATTCTAGATTGACAAAGGGAAGATGATAGACATCTGTGTATTAATTGTGTTACTTTTCAGCAATGTGATCAAGGAATTAGGAAAAATAGATCTAACAGAATACAAGCTTTCTAAAAGAAAGGAGGATAAGAACTGATCATTCGTAAGCAACCATGAGAGCAATACTAAGAAATAACAATCTACCTATGCCAATATAGGTGGCCGAAGTATCCCCTAGTAGACCCTGAGTTTCCTTACCACTGGGATCCCGAAGGGAATACCAGCACAAACTATAACTCAGTTGAAAGAGTATATAGTGAAACACCGGATGAAGGAGCAAATACCCTATGTGGAAGTATGGTATCATGCTCACTTTGAAGGTCCAGTTCCACCAGAAACAGAAGTAGGACAGTTTGTCAGCAAGGTGGTGGAAAGCAAAACTGAGGACTGGATGGGGAGTCCATCGGCATCGGCTCCGGCAGTCCTGGCACCACTGCCCCTGCCGGATCCAGTTGCCCAGACTCCACTTCCACCTGCATATCCAGGACTCAGAAGGGAACTGGCTCAATTAAACAAGGACCGAGAGAATTTGCCTCTAGGAGGAAGGTCGGCCAATCCCGTGTCAGCCTTCCCAGTCAGATAAGTCCCAAATGGCATGAATGTGCAGGGGAATCCAGTCACCGTTTCTGTGGCTGTCCCCATAAAATCTGCTGAGTTATGGGATCTGAAAAAGACCCTTCCGAAACTCCATGAGAATGCTCATGAAGTGGTGGAACAGTTGGAATTGTTTCTGGGGCCCAATGAATACACATACCAAGAACTGATGTATATTCTTGGACACCTTTTCACCCCCAAAGAGAGGAACCTCATTAGGAGGGCAGCAATGGCTGCCTGGAATAGGAGACATGCAGGGCAACAGGGAGCAGTGGCTGCAGACACAAAGTTCCCCATAGCCGATCCAAATTGGAACATCAGTAATAACGCTCATCGGGAGCACATGAGAGATATGAAACACATGATCATTGAAGGAATTAAATTGGCCATCCCTCAAGGGAAAAACTTGACCAAAGCATTTGAAATAACACAAGGAAAGGATGAGTCCCCGGGGGATTTCTGTGCTCGGCTCCATGAAGCATTAACCAAGTACTCCGGAGTGGAGCCAGAAACCCCTGCCTTTGCGACTCTCCTGAAGATGCAATTCGTCACCAAAGCATGGCCAGATGTCCAGAAAAAGATCCAGAAGACAGAGGGATGGACTGATTTGGCCATGACAGATTTGATGAGAGCAGCCCAACAAGTTTTTGTGAACCGAGACTCAGTTAAAACCAAACAGAAGTCTCAGATGATGGTAGCTACTGTGCAAACGGCAGCCAAGAATGAAGTTAGGAAAAACAGGGAGACCCAGATGTCAGATCCAAGGCCAAGGTGGAGAGATGAAAGATCTCCGAGCAGGGAGCGGAGACCCCCGGTTAGGCGAGGAGGTCTAGGGGGCAATCGAGGCAGTCAATTCCAACGGCCGTCCCAGAGTAGAACTTGCTTCAGATGCAGGAAAGAGGGACATTTTGCACGCGAATGTCCCAAAACCCCGGAGGAATGAAGCTATGTCCTATACGATTAAGGAGGTTCCGGCTCCCCAAGAGGCACCCGCGGGGAGCCATTGGTAAATGTGTTAGTGGGTCCTGACCATCAGGAACGGCTGTTCCTGATCGACACTGGCGCAAGCTGGAGATCTGTATGCGATCCGGTAGAGGGAGCATGCAGGTCAAAGCAGACTTTAAAGGTGGTTGGGATGAGTGGGAAATCCCAAGAGGTCAAGATTTTGGAAGAGGTGAGATTGGAATTGAATGATGTGGTTACTGAAACCAAAATATTGTATATTCCGGATTCAGGGGTGAACTTGCAAGGAAGAGACTTGCTGGATGTTTTTGGAATAAAATTGTGGGATAGAAGGAAGGAAGTTCGCATGTGTATGCTAACAACGGAAGATGAGAAGAAGATATCATCAGATGTGTGGGCAGGAGGTGAAGGGGTTAGTAGGATGGCAATACAGCCCATTCAGATCAAGATACAACCTGGAATAACTAAACTGTGGACTCCACAATATACTCTGAGTAAGAGAGGTAGGGAAGGGTTGAAACTAGTGATTGACAGATTATTGAAACAGGGACTGTTGGAACCTACTATGTCACCGTTCAATTCACCGGTTTTAGCAGTAATAAAAAAGGATGAGAAGTATAGATTGGTTAATGATTTGAGGAGGATCAATGAGATAGTGGTTCCTAGATTCCCAGTGGTTCCTGATCCCTATACCACATTGGGGCGGATCCCCCCCAAAGACAAATAGTTTACTGTGATAGATCTGAAGGATGCCTTTTGGGCGTGCCCCTTGGAGGAGGGGAGTAGAGACTTGTTTGCCTTTGAATGGAATGATCCTGAGAGTGGAAGGAAACAGCAGTTGAGGTGGACGGTACTTCCTCAGGGATACACCGAGAGCCCTTTGTTGTTTGGACATGCGTTGGAAGAAAAGTTGGTGTCATTTGAGAGAGAGAAAGGAATCATCCTAATTCAGTACGTGGATGACTTGTTGTTAACTGGGGAGAAAGAGAAGGAAGTGAGAGCGGCTTCTGTGAGTCTGTTGAATTGGCTGAAGGAGCAGGGGCTGAAAGTCTCAAAAGAGAAGCTTCAGTTTGTTGAAAAAAAGGTGAAATATTTGGGACATTACATTCAGCAGGGGGTGAGGTCCTTGGACCCTGAAAGGGTGAAGGGGATGATGAGCTTGGCTCCTCCCAGGAACAAGACAGAGGTGCGGAAAGCGTTGGGATTATTGGGGTATTGTAGAATCTGGGTAGACCAATTCACAGTGTTGGCACAGTTTTTGCATAGAAAGTTGCCTGGAAAGGGAGAGCACATAGAATGGGAGGAGGGAGATAGTGAAAGGTGGGAAGAGCTGAAGAAGGCTTTGTCAATCGCTCCAGTTTTAGCTTTGCCAAACCTGAAATTACCGTTTCATTTGTATGTGGCAGTGGCTCAGGGAACAGCAGTTGGAGTCCTTGCCCAAAAGAGGGGGGGGCAGTACCAGCCGGTAGCCTTCCTAAGCAAGGGTTTGGAGCTGGTTGTGAAAGGATGGCCAGTTTGTGTTCAGGCTGTGGCAGCAACAGCGATGTTGGTGGTGGAGAGCAAAAAGTTAACTTTTGGGGGAGCTTTGGTGGTGCATTTGCCTCATCAGGTCAATTCAGTGTTGAACCAGCTGGCTACCACTTGGATGACCGAAGGGAGGATATTGAAGTATGAAACCATTTTGAGAACCAGTCCTGATGTGGTAATAGGAACAGACAAGAATCTAAATCCAGCAGAATTCTTGGAGGGGAGAAGGCAGGCATGGGAACCGGAAGACCATGATTGTCTATTGCAAGTGGATCTCATGACGAAGGTTAGAGAGGACTTGGAAAAGACTCCATTGGAGAAGGGAGAGAGGTGGTTTATAGATGGATCTAGCAGGGTGGAAAATGGAAAGTGAAAATCTGAGTTTGCAATCGTAACCGCGGAAGGTGAGGTAATAGAGAAAGGGTCACTCCCAGCTGCTTGGTCAGCCCAGAAATATGAATTGCTTGCCCTGACCAGAGCCTTGGAATTGGCTGAGGGGATGGAAGTAATGATTTGGACTGATTCCAAGTATGCATCGAGGGTGGTGCACACGTTTGGGAAAATCTGGAAAGAAAGAGGGTATATCAAGGCAGATGGGAAGCAAATAGAGCAAGTGCAGTTAGTAGAACAAGCCTTAGAGGCATTGCAACTCTCCAGCCAAGTATCAATTGTCCATGTGAGCACACATCAGAAGGAGAACACTCCGGAGGTTGTGGGAAACTGATGGGCGGACAAATGGGTGAAGGAAGCTGCAGGGGAGATAGAGTTGGCAATGGTAGCTATATCAATACTGGAAAAGGAGGACGAGAGGGAGGAATGGGAGCCAGAGAAAAAGGAAACGTTGGAGTTGGAGAAAGAGGGATGTGTCAAAACCCCAGAGGGATGGAAGACGTCAGAGGGAGTAAGGTGGTGTCACTCATTGTCATGAGGGGAATATTGGAGAAAGTTCATGAAGGAGGACATTGGGGAACGGAGGCCTTGGTCATGTCCGTTAAACCTCACTATTGGAGTCTGAGGATGTGGATGGTAGCTCAGAGCACCTGCTGGAAATGTTTGACTTGTTTGAAAGTAAATAAGAAAGCGGCACGCAAGAAAGAGATGGGAGGGCGACCCTCGTGGGTTGGCCTTTTCAGAGAGCACAAATTGATTTCACTGAGTTGCCAGAAAAGGAGGGTTGGAAATACCTGCTTGTGATCAAAGATCAACTAACAGGGTGGGTAGAGGCTTATCCCACTAGAAGAGCCACAGCTCCCACAGTAACCAAGATCTTACTAGAACAGATTATCCCACGATATGGAATGATGGAAGCAATAGATTCAGACAGAGGAACTCATTTCACCCAAAAGGTTCTGCAAAGGGTAATGGAGGTGGTGGGGGTGAAATGGGAATTACACACGCCATGGCATCTTGAATCCAGTGGAAAAATTGAAAAAGCAAATGGGAAATTGAAGAAACACTTGACCAAACTACAACTTGAAAATGGCTTGCCATGGACAAAGAATCTTCCCTTAGCTCTGCTTAGGATCAGAACTTGTCCAAGGAAAGACACAGGGGTTTCTCCTTTTGAAATGCTGATGGGGAGACCCTATTTGGCCAAACTAGGCAATCCCATACCAGAGTTCAGGGATTTGTTCCTTCGGAAATATTTGCTGGCACTGTCTCGGTCTTTGCTTTCTCTTCACAAACAGGGACTGTTGGTGCAACGACCACCTTTGGCTGGTACCCAACACCCACACGAGGCTGGAGACTGGGTCCTGATAAAGACTTGGAGAAGTGAAAAACTGCAACCTAGCTGGGAAGGTCCGTACCAGGTGCTACTGACGACTGAGTCTGCAGTCCGTACTGGGGAAGGAGGCTGGATGCATTACAGCAGAGTCAAGAAAGCACCAGAACCTGAGAAACCTTGGAAGGCAATCCCAGTGGACGGTCAGCTGTTAAAGGTAACCTTGAAGAAATAACCAGCAGAAACCACCATGGAGATGCCGGCTAAACTCTGGATAGGACTATTTGTTGCAACTATATTTACATTAATACATCAAAGAAGTTCACAATATGTTGGACCTGCAGGTGACTTGGGAACAGACTTGTGGGATGACAATGTGTTCATAAAGGATCTCAAAAAAGTCTCACATTCCTTGAACATCACCAATTGCTGGTTATGCATGCACCTGCCAGGAAGAACAGGTGAAGGATTAATCCTACACGCAATTCCACTTGATCAGAACAGACTAAGACCACAGGGGCATGGGACAGAAAAATATGGTGTAGAACGAAATATAACAGGAAGGATTTTTGTTCATTTAAGGGAAACGGCGTATGTATGTTTTAGGAGAAATGAAACTAGAGGGCTCCATTTAGGAGATTGGGAAAAATGTAATAAGACTTTTGATATGCCATTATCCTGTAGTAACCATAGCTATACCAAGAGTTATCATAAATTAAATTATTTTAATCAAGATCAGTATCAGATGTGTATGCATTTTGAAGAAATGATCAATTGGACCCAAACATCACAACAGACCTATGCCATGGAAAACTTTAGGTGGGTATTGTGTGGGAAATATGCATAAAGGGAGATGCCACCTTACTGGAGTGGCACATGTACAGTCGGGTATGTGATACCGATGATATATAAACTTGAGACTCAGAATCTGGCCTTACCCAAAGACTCTGGACCCAAATCTCCCGTGGTATAATAACACCATTGGGAGTAGCCATGAACTACCGAGATATACATATTCTAAATAACTTCACGGTAACAATGTTCAATGATACAATAAAGAATATTAAAATGATTAACACCGAGCTTTCTGAAGTAAGACAGGTTGCTCTACAAAATAGGTATGCTTTAGACATTGTATTAGCTACAATAGGGTGTGTGTGTGTGCTCTGATTCATTCACATCCATAATTTCCAACCTAATATTACAAAGACAGTAAAAGTAATGGAAGAATGTATTCGCTCTAATCCATTATCATAAAGAGGTGACTCCTCATTGCCAGACCTGTGGGGAGCACTATGGTCTTGGCTTCCCAGTTACACTTGGTTTAGATCTACCATAATGGGAATTATATTGATTATTATATGCTGTGTATTGTTGTGTTGTTGTGTTCAGTGTCTCCCTGGTGCAATAACAACGTGTGGGAGGATAGGGAAATCCTTGGGTTCAAGATTTGAGAAGAAGCAGGAAGCAGAACTTCTAATGTGTATCAGAGAGAAATCACTCTGAAAGAAGCAGAGGATCTGCTCTTTGAGTTTGAGACAAGAGTGGAAAAAGAAAAAGGGGGGATTGTGAGCAGAACCGAAGTGATGTTGGATGACCCATTGAATTAAATATGGAAGTGTGTCTCAAACTCAGTAGCTCTGCTAAATAAGAAAGTGTTCCAGTTTGTGCACAAGAGAAAAAACAAGATAAGGCTTGTTAGGGATAACATTGTTCACCCTAACTGGTTTAGGTGAAATAATA